>PVHT020000439.1:3800794-3886047 GCA_004024745.2 Catagonus wagneri
TTCTCTTCTGCATTAGTGATTTCCACTAATCTGTCCTCCACCTCACTGATTCGTTCTTCTGCCTCCTGTATTCTACTGTTGGCTGCTTCTAAGGAATTTTTTATTTCAGTTATTGTATTTTGCATCTCTTCTTGTTTAATTTTTACAGCTTGTATTTCTCTGCTCAGTGTTTCCTGTAAATGATCAATCTTTGCCTCCAAGCTATTTCCAATGCCTTGCATCATCTTCAGCATCAACAGTCTAAAGTCTCTTTCTGGGAGGCTGATAATCTCATCACTGAGCTGTTTTTCTGGGCTTTTCTCTTTCTCCCTGATCTGAGTTATAGTTTTCTGTCTTTTCATTTTTGTAGGTTTTTGGTGTGGTGACCTTTGTGTCAACAATAGAGTTATAGCCTCTCTTAGTTCAGGTGTTTGCCTCCCCTGTGGCTAAAGTTGGTATGGAGGGGGCTTGCTGTAGGCTTCCTGATGGGAGGGAGTGATACCTGCTCACTGGTAGGTGGGGTTGATTCCTCTCCCTCTGATGGATGGGGCTTTGTCTCTGGATAAGATTAGAGGCTGGCTGTGTGCCTGAGGGGTCTTTTTTTTTTTCCTTAATGGATTTTATTTCAATTATAGGGATACATAAATCATCACAAGTCAATTTTATAGATTTTTGTATCCCAAAGCCCCATGCCTGAGGGGTCTTTAGGCAGCCTGTTTACTGATGGGTGAGGCTGAGATCCCACCTGAATTGTTGTTTGGCCTGGGGCTTCTCAGCGCTGATGGGAGGGACCAGATTTCCCCAGAAATGGCCACCTCCAGAGAAATGCAGGCTGACGAATGTTCCTGAGAGCTTCACCTCCAATGCGCTTCCCCCACAACAAGGCACAGTCACCCCTGTTTTCCCAGGAGATCCTCCAGGAATTGCAGTCAGGTTCCACCTGGATTCCTATGGAGACTGCTTTGCCCTGGGACCCAGTGCATGTGAAAGTCTGTGTGTGGCTTTCAAGAGTGGGGTCTCTGTTTTCCCCAGTCCTGTGGAGCTCCTGCACACAAGCCCCGCTGGCCTTCAATGCCAGATGCTCCGGGGGCTCTTTCTCCCTGTGCCAGATCCCCAGGCGTGAGGATTTGACGTGGGGCTCAGAACTCTCAGTCCTGTAGCTGAGTCTCTGTGATGCAGTTAGTTTCCAGTCTGTGGGGCTTCCCACCCGGGAGGTATGGGGTTGCTTCTATCACGCAATCTCCCCTCGTACCTCTTGATGTGGTCTCCTCTTTGTCTTCTGGAGCAGAGTATCTTTTTTGGAAGTTTGCAGTCCATTTGGTTGAAGGTTGCTTGGCATTTGGTTGTAGTTTTGCTGTTACTTGGGAGAGAAGTTGAGCTCCAGTCCTTCTATTCTGCCATCTTAATCCAATCTCTAGGGTATGGTCAAACACCAGAAGGGAGCACTGAATTCTGAGAATAGAAGGAGGCCCATGCAGCCACTGAGCCTCTCAGTTCCTTCATCTTTTCAACTTCATTGACCTTCACTGCTACATATCCACAGCCATCTGCACTAGGACCTCACTCAGAAACACTCTGAACAGGCTCAGCTGTATTTAGAAAAACGTCGGGGAGAAACCGTGGCAGAGCCTGCTTCTTAGTCGTTCGGCTGTGTCAGGAAGTTTCTTTCCCACGTATGGAGCCCCAGACTGTTCTGAAGTTGCGAGGGCGCCTACTTGGTTGAAAGAAAACTAACTTCTCGTTATCGCTGTGGACGATGCGCCGACAGTACCTGTCTGTTCACATTTTCTATTTCATCTTGGTTTAGTCTTGGAAGATTGTACTTTTCTAAGGATTTGTCCATTTCTTCTAGGTTTTCCATTTTATTGCCACATAGTAGTCTCTTATGATCCTTTGTATTTTTGTGATGTCTGTTGCTGCTACTTTTTCATTTCTAATTTTATTGATTTGTGTCATCTCTTTTTTTCTTGATAAGTCTGGCTAAGGGTTTATCAATTTGGTTGATCTTTTCAAAGAACCAGCTTTTAGTTTCATTGATCTTTTCTATGGTTTTCTTCATTTCTATTTCATTGATTTCTGCTTGATCTTTATGATTTCTTCTACTAACTTTAGGTCTTGTCTCTTCTTCCCTCTCTAGCTGCTTTAAATGTAAAGTTAGGTTGTTTATTTGAGCTTTTTCTTGTTTCCTGAGGTAGGCTTGTATTGCTATAAAGTGTCCTCTTAGAACTGCTTTTGCTGCATTGCCTCCAATGCCCTTCCCCCACAACAAGCCACAGTCACCCCTGTTTTCCCAGCAGATCCTCCAAGAATTGCAGACAGGTTCTGCCTGGATTTCTATGGAGACTTTGCTTTTCCCTGGGACCCAGTGCATGTGAAAGTCTGTGTGTGCCTTTCAAGAATGGGCTCCCCTTTTCCCCCAGTCCTGTGGAGCTCCTGCACACAAGGCCTGCTGGCCTTCAATGCTTGATGCTCTGGGGGCTCTTTCTCCCTGTGCCAGATCCCCAGGCGTGGGGATTCGACATAGGGCTAAGGACTCTCAATCCTGTGGGTGTGTGTCTGTGATACAGTTACTTTTCAGTCTGTGGGGCTTCCCACCCAGGAGGTATGGGGTTGCTTCTATTGTGTAATCTCTCCTCGTACCTCTTGATGTGGTCTCCTCTTTGTCTTCTGGAGTGGAATATCTTTTTGAAAGTTTCCAGTCCATTTGGTTGAAGGTTGCTTGGCATTTGGTTGTAATTTTGTTGTTTTTATGAGAGAAGTTGAGCTCCAGTCCTTCTATTCCGCCATTTTAATCCAATCCCATGGTGCACAAAAGCCACCAGTTTGATTCGTCTGATCCTTTTCACCATGTAGAATAAGAATATACAAGGAAATTAAGGCAGCTTCCTTGGGAATTCTCAGTTAAAATTTTGGATTGCTCTTTGAGGCAAATCCAAACCTCCTTAGTGAACCCAGGAATGGCTGATTGCTGGTAGGCGACCTGATGTAAAGTGTCCTGATGCCTCTGTTACCTGATCTCTGAGGCACAGCACCGCTGCGACGAGCAAGGGAAGGTGTCTTTACCTTTTTTACTTGAATCATCCAGGTTTTGTGTAATGCTCACCAAGGGGGTGAAGTGGAGAGGTTCACAGGAAAGGGGCCCAGGTACAGCAAGAACACAGCCTGGTCCTGTTGAGTGACACATGGGGGAGGGCACGATGTCAGGGCTATATACAAATCATAACCAGAAATCTGTTGTCTTTGACTGCCCTTTTGGTGCTAGTCATAGTGGCAGCCACACTCTATCCCTGTGCTGTACAATGGGACCTCATTGCTTATACATTCTAAATGTAATCAATTTCATCTACCATCCCCAGACTCCCAGTCTCAATCCCTCTCTCCTCTCCACCCCCTCGGCAACTACAAGTGTGTTCTCTGTATCTGTGAGTCTGTTTCTGTTTTGTAGATGGGTTCATTTTGGTCATATTTTAGATTTGACATGATAAATGACATCATATGGTATTTGCCTTTCTAAACTTTCTTCACTTAGTATGATAATCTCTAGTTGTATCCATGTTGCTGTGGATGGTATTATTTCATTCTTTTTTATGGCTGAGTAGTATTCTATTGCATATATGTACCACATCTTCTTAGTCCATTCATCTATTGGTGGACATTTTGGTTGTTTCCCATGTCTCAGGTATTGTGAACAGTGCTGTTGTGAACATAGAAATGTATCTATCTTTTGGAATTGAAGTTGTATAAGGATATATTCCTAGGACTGGGATAGCTGGATCACATTGTAATTCTACTTTTAGTTTTCTGAGGAACCTCCATACTGTTTTCCATAGTGGTGGGACCAGTTTACATTCCCAACAACCATGCTGGAGGTTTCCCTTTTCTTCACATCCTCTTCAGCATTTGTTATTTGTCAACTTTTTTTTTTTTTTAATTTTTGGCTGCACTGCGGTGTGTGGAGCTTCCAGGCCGGGGATCATTTCTGAGCCACAGTCTCCACCTAAGCCAAAGCTGTGGTAATGCCAGATCCTTAACCCACTGTGGCAGGTGGGGATCGAAACTTTGTCCCAGTGCTCCCAAGATGCTGCCAATCCCATTGCACTGCAGTGGGAGCTCCTGTTTGTTGACTTTTTAATGATGGCCATCCTGGCCACTGTGAGGTGGTACGTCTTTGAAGTTTTTTTTTCCTTTTTTGTTGTTTTTCAGGGCCACACCCACAGCATGTGGTGGTTCCCAGGCTAGGGGTCTAATCGGAGCTGTAGCCGCCGCCTACGCCACAGCAACATGGGATCTGAGCTGCATCTGCAATCTACACCACAGCTCACGGCAACACCAGATCGTTAACCCACTGAGCAAGGCCAGGGATAGAACCTGCAACTTCATGGTTCCTAGTTGGATTCATTAACCACTGCGCCATGACAGGAACTCCCCTCATTGAAGTTTTGATTTGCGTTTCTCTAATAATTAGTGCTGTTGAGCATCACATCTTTTCATGTGCCTACTGGCTATCCCTGTGTCTTCTTTGGAGAAATGTCTGTTTAGGTCTTCTGCCCATTTTTAGATTGGCTTGGTTTTGTTTTTGTTTTTTGTTCATGTTTTGGAGTTTTTGAGGTTAGCCACCACCCCCCCCCCAGTCTTTTTACAGCTGCACCTGCAACATTTGGAAGTTCCCAGACTTGAGGTCAAATCGGAGCTGCAGCTGCTGGCCTACACCACAGCCATAATGCCAGATCCCAGCTGCGTCTGCAACCTCCACCACAGCTTGGCAATGCTAGATCCTTAACCCACTGAGCAAGACCAAGGATTGAATCCACATCCGCATGGATACTAGTCGGGTTCTTAACCTGCTGAGCCACAACAGATTGTTTGTTTTTTGTTGTATGAGTAGTTTGTATATTTTGTCAATTGCATCATTTGAAAATATTTTCTCCCATTCTGTAGGTTGTCCTTTTTTTTTACGGTTTCCTTTGCTGTGCAAAAAACTTGTAAGTTTGATTAGGTCCCATTTGTTTTATTTTTGTTTTTATTTCTATTGCCTTGGGAGACTGATCTAACAACACATTGGTACGGTTTGTGTCAGAGAATGTTGTGCCTGTGTTCTAAGAGTTTGATTGTATCATGTCTTTCATTTTTTTTTGGCCTTTTGTCGTTTTTTAGGGCCGCGGCATATGGAGGTTCCCAGGCTAGGAGTCTAATCGGAGGTATAGCTGCTGGCTTACGCCACAGCCACAGCAACGTGGGATCCAAGCCGCATCTACAACCTACACCACAGCTCATGGAAATGCCAGATCCTTAACCCACTGAGTGAGGCCAGGGATTGAGTCTGCAACCTCATGGTTCCTAGTTGTATTCGTTTCTGCTGAGCCATGATGGGAACTCCCGGTATCAGGTCTTATGTTTAAGTCTTTTAGCCATTTTGAGGTTATTTCTGTGCATGGTGATTTACATGTAGCTCTCCAGTTTTCCCAGCATCACTTGTTGAAGAGACTGTCTTTTTTTTTTTTTTTTTGTTTTTTTGCCTTTATCTAGAGCCGCACCCGCGGCATATGGAGGTTCCCAGGCTAGGGGTCTAACAGAAGCTGTAGCCACCGGCCTTCACCACAGCCACAGCAACGTGGGATCCAAGCCGCATCTGCAACCTACACCACAGCTCATGGCAATGCCGGATCCTTAACCCACTGAGCAAGGCCAGGGATGGAACCCGCAACCTCATGGTTCTTAGTCGGATTTGTTAACCCCTGAGCCACAAAGGGAACTCCCGATTTCAGAACTTGTGATTGGTCTATTCATATTTTCTATTTCATCTTGGTTTAGTCTTGGAAGATTGTACTTTTCTAAGAATGTGTCCATTTCTTCTAGGTTTTCCATTTTATTGCCATATAGTTGCATATAGTAGTCTCTTATGATCCTTTGTATTTCTGTGATGTCTGTTGTTACTTCTCCTCTTTCATTTCTAATTTTATTGATCTGTGTCCTCTCTTTTTCTTGATAAGTCTGGCTAAGGGTTTATCAATTTGGTTGATCTTTTCACGGAACCAGCTTTTAGTTTCATTGATATTTTCTGTGGTTTTCTTCATTTTTGTTTCAATGATTTCTGCTCCGATCTTTATGATTTCTTTTCTTCTAACTTTAGGGTTTGTCTCTTCTTCCCTCTCTAGCTGCTTTAGATGTAAAGTTAGGTTGTTTATTTGAGCTTTTTCTTGTTTTCTGAGGTAGGCTTGTATTGCTATAAACTTTCCTCTTAGAACTGCTTTTGCTGCATTGCAAAGGTTTTGGAGTGTCTTATCTTTGTTGTTATTTGCTTCTAGGTATTTTTTAATTTCCTCTTTGATTTCTTCAGTGATCCATTGGTTGTTTAGTGGCATGTTGTTTAGTCTCCATGTGTTTGTATTTTTGGCCATTTTTTTCTTGTTGATTTCCATATAGCATTGGGGTCAGAAAACATGCTTGATATGATTTCAATTTTCTTAAAGTTACCAAGGATTGATTTGTAGCCCAGGATGTGATCAGTCGTAGAGAATGTTCCGTGTGCACTTGAGAAGAATGTGTATTCTGTTGCTTTTGGATGGAATGTCCTATAAATATCTCTTAAGTCCATCTGGTCTAATGCTTCATTCAGGGCCTGTGTTTCCTTATTGATTTTCTGTCTGGATGATCTATCCATTGCTGTAATTGGGGTGTTGAAGTCCCCCACTATGATTGTGTTATTGCTGATTTCTCCTTTTAAGGTTGTTAGCAGTTGTCTTATATAGTGTGGTGATCCTATGTTGGGTGCATTGATTTCTAAAATTGTTATATCTTCTTGGATTGATCCTTTGATCATTATGTAGTGCCCTTCTTGGTCTCTTAAAATGTTCTTCATTTTAAAGTCTATTTTGTCTGATATGAGTATTGCTACTCTGGCTTTCTTTTGATTACTGTTTGCATGGAATATTTTCTTCCATTCTCTCACTCTCAATTTGTATGTGTCCCTAGAAGTGAAGTGGGTCTCTTGAAGATGGAATATATATGGGTCTTGTTTTTGTATCCATTCAGCTAGTCTATGTCTTTTGGTTGGGGCATTCAGTCCATTAACATTTAAGGTAATTATTGATATGTATGTTCTTATTGCCATTTTATTAACTCTTTTGGCTTTGTTTTTGTTGCTCTTTTTTCTTCCCTTATTCTCTTCTTGTCTCCTCTCTCAAGATGACTGTCCTTAATGTTGTATTTGAGTTGATTTTTCTTATTTGTTTGTGTATTAATTGTAGATTTTTGGTTTGCAGTTACCCTGAAGTTTTGATATAGGAGTCTATATAAATGAGATTGTTTTAACTTGTTGGTTTTTTCATTGCAAGTGCATCTCCAGTGTCCTTCATTTGTGCTCTCTTTTCACTTTTTCTGATTTAGGTAGCACAATTGTGCATGGCTGATTTAGTATCTTTACTGTATATATGCCTTTACTGGTGAGCCTTGTCATTTGTGGTGTTTTTGTTTCTGGTTGTGGTCTTTTCTTTTCTGCCTAGAGAAGTTCCTTTAGTATTTGTTGTAAAGCTGCAGAAATCTCTTGGCTTTTGCTTATCTGTAAAGGTTTTGATGTCTCCTTCAAATCTGAATGAGAGCCTTGCTGGGTAAAGTAATTTTGGTTGGAATTTTTTTCTGTTCATCACATTAAGTATCTCATGCCACTCCCTTCTGGCCTGCAGAGTTTCAGCTGAAAAATCTGCTGATAACCTTGTTGGGTTTCCCTTGGATGTCATTTGTTTCTTTTCCCTAGCTGTTTTCAGTATTTTCTTTTTGTCTTTAATTTTGGTCATTTTGATTAATATGTTTCTCGGGGTGTTCCTCCTTGGGTTTATTTTATATCGTACTCGTTGCACTTCCTGGATTTGACTGAGTGGTTCCTTTCCAATATTAGGGAAGATTTCAGCTATTATTTCTTTGAATATTTTTTCTGTCCCCTTCTCTCTCTCTTCTCCCTCTGGCACCCCTGTAATACGGATGTTGGTGTGTTCAACATTTTCCCAGAGTTCTCTAAGACTCTCCTCACTTCCTTTCAATCTTTTATCTCTTTTCTCTTCTGCATTAGTGATTTCAACTAATATGTCCTCCACCTCGTTGATTTGTGGTTGTGCCTCCTGTGTTCTACTGTTGGCTGCTTCTAATGAATTTTTAATTTCTATTATTGTATTTTGCATCTCTTCTTATTTAGTTTTTATATCTTGTATTTCTTTGCTCAGTGTTTCCTGTACATTAGCAATTTTTTTTTTTGTCTTTTTGCCTTTTTTATGTAGAGCTGCACCCACGGCATATGGAGTTTCCCAGGCTAGGGGTCTAACAGGAGCAGTAGCTGCCGGCCTTCGCCACAGCCACAGCAACGCGGGATCTGAGCCGCGTCTGCAACCTTCACCACAGCTCACGGCAACGCCAGATCCTTAACCCACTGAGCAAGGCCAGGGATCAAACCCACAACCTCATGGTTCTTAGTTGGATTCGCTAACCACTGAGCCACGAGGGGAACTGTACATTATCAATCTTTGCCTCCAGTTTATTTCCAATGCTTTGAATCATCTTCAGCATCAGAACTCTAAATGCTTTTTCCTGGAGGCTGATAATCTCCTTATCACTGAGCTGTTTTTCTGGGCTTTTCTCTTTCTCCCTTATCTGAGTTATCCTTTTCTCTCTTTTCATTTTTATAGGTTTTTGATGTGGTGACCTTTTTGCAGACAATAGAGTTGTAGCTTCTCTTGGTTCTGGTGTTTGCCACCCCTGTGGCTAAAGTTGGTATGGGGGAGCTTGCTGTAGGCTTTCTGAGGGGAGGGACTAGTGCCTTCCCACTGGTAGGTGGGGTTGCTTCCTATCCCTCTGGTGGGTGGGGCTTTGTCTCTGGTTGAGATTAGAGGCTGGCTGTGTGCCTGAGTGGTCTTTAGGCAGCCTATTTACTGATGGGTGGAGCTGAGATCCCACCTGGATCATTGTTTGGCCTGGGTCTTCTCAGCGCGGTTGGGCGGGACCAGATTTTCCCAACAATGGCCACCACCAGAGGAATGCAGGCTGACAAATGTTCCCGAGAACTTTACTTCCAATGCCTTTCCCCCACAGCAAGCCACAGTCCCCCCTGTTTTCCCAGGAGATCCTCAAAGAATCCTACCCGGATTCCTATGGAGACTTTGCTTTGCCCTGGGACCCAGTGCACATGAACGTCTGTGTGTGCTTTTCAAGAATGAGGTCTCCTCTTTCCCCCAGTCCTGTGGAGCTCCTGCACACAAGCCCCGCTGGCCTTCAATGCGAGATGCTCCGGGGGCTCTTTCTCCCTGTGCTAGATCCCCAGGGGTGGGGATTTGATGTGGGGCTCAGAACTCTCAGTCCTGTAGCTGAGTCTCTGTGATAGTTACTTTCCAGTTTGTGGGGCTTCCTACTCAGGAGGTATGGGTTTGCTTCTATTACGTAATCTCCCCTCGTACCTCTTGATGTGGTCTCCTCTTTGTCTTCTGGAGCAGAATATCTTTTTGAAAGTTTCCAGTCCATTTGGTTGAAGGTAGCTTGGCATTTGGTTGTAGCTTTGTTGTTTTTATGAGAGAAGTTGAGCTCCAGTCCTTCTATTCCGCCATCTTAATCCCATCCAAAGGTGTTCAGTTTTAAAGTATTCACTTCTAGAAGAATCTTTTTTTTTTAATTATTATTATTACTATTTTGTCTTTTTGCTTTTATCTAGGTGCGGCATAAGGAGGTTCCCAGGCTAGGGGTCTAATTGGAGCTGTAGCCGCTGGCCTTTGCCACAGCCACAGCAACGCGGGATCCGAGATGTGTCTGCAGTCTACACAACAGCTCACGGCAACGCCGGATCCTCAACCCACAGAGCGAGGCCAGGGATTGAACCCGCAACCTCATTGTTCTTAGATTCGTTAACCACTGAGCCACGACAGGAACTCCTCTTCTAGAAGACTCTTAAGGAATATAACTTCTCTTAGGTTTTTAAGATGCCTGCATCATTACGTGTATCACCTTGGGAGGGACCCAGGATCCTGTCCCAAGGCTCTACTATTGTTTCTTGACTGTTCCTCCCTTGTCTTTGGATCCTCTTCCTTCTTTGATCAGTAACTGTCTGAACCTGACCCTTGGAACTCAGGGAAGTCTGTGGAGGCTGAATGAGGCCCAATTTCTTAAAAAAAGCAATGGAGGACACAGAAACGCTTTTGTGCCCGCGAGCCCCACAAGGCCCTAATTAGTTACATTTCTGTGTTTCTTTTCTTATGGTTTATTTGTAGTTTCATACCATCGTGGTCGGAGTAGATGATTTCTATACTCAAATTTGTTGAGGTTAGTTGTGCTCTAGTATGCGCTTAGTCCTAGAGAATGTTCCATGTGCACTTGAAAAAAATGTATATTCTGTTTTTTTGGATGTAATAGCCTGAAAATGTCAATTAAGTCCATCTGTTCTGTTGTGTCATTTAGGATCTCTGTTGCGTTACTGATTTTCTTTCTAGAAGAACTGTCCATTGATGTGTGGGGTGTTAAAAGTCTTCTATTATTGTATTCCCATCAACTTTTCCTTTTATGTCTGTTAGTATTTGTTGTATGTTTTAGAGTGCTACTATATAAAGTCATTTAATCGATGAGTGTAATATCCTCTTCTTGAATTGATCCTTTTATCTTTAGTGTCCTTTTTAAAAATTCATTCTGATGCTTTAATGGTTTTAACTCGACTTTCATCTCTGCAAATGACTTTTCTAATTTTTCTTGGTTCCTCTGTATAGTTTCTAATTACTTTTTTTTTTTTTTTTGCCTTTTGTCATTTTATGGCCGCGGGTTTATGGCCGCACCCGCGGCATGTGGAGGTTCCCAGGCTAGGGGTCTAATCGGAGCTGTGGCCACCGGCCTTCGCTGCATCCACAGCAACGCAGGATCCGAGCCGCGTCTGCAACCTACACCACAGCTCACGGCAACGCCGGATCGTTAACCCACTGAGCAAGGGCAGGGATCGAACCTGCAACCTCATGGTTCCTAGTCGGATTCGTTAACCACTGCGCCACGACGGGAACTCCCAGTTTGTAATTACTTTTGAAAGTAATCTGTGTTAGTGTTGATATCCATTCTTAATTCCTTCATATTTTACCGCCTTTTTTCTTTTTATCTTTTTTTATTTTGTTTTTTTAGGGCTGCACTCATGGTATATAGAAGTTCTCAGGCTAGGGGTCAAATCGGAGCTGCATCTGCAACCTACACCACAGCTCATGGCAATGCCAGATGCTTAACCCACTTAGTGAGGCCAGGGATCAAATCTGCGTCCTCATGGGTGCTAGTCAGATTAGTTTCTGCTGAGCCACGATGGGAACTCCTTAATTACCTCCTGTTTGAACTCACTGTCTGTTAGACTTCAGAGGTCTGTTTCATTGTTTGCTCCTTCAGGGCAATTCTGTTCTTTTAACAGGGAATGGTTCCTCTGTTTTGTCATTTTGCTGTTATTTTCCCTATTCTGTGAGTTTGGGGAAGACAATTGTCTGCTGTACCCTGGAGGGTTATTTTTATGCGGGAGCATCCCTGGGTATCTTTTGAGGGCTTGCCATTCTTTCTTTTTTGTCATGGACTGCTTTGGTTTTAGATGTTTAGTGTCTCTTCTGTTAGTGTAAGCATGTCATTATTCCCTTGATGGAGCTCTGCTGTTATATGCCCTGCACGTACTTCCAGGGAGATGGAGGCAATGGGCAAGGCCTGTAGCCAGAGCCTGGTTGCCGGGGCCTTGACAGTGGTGAGGACCCAAGTGCTCCTTGTTGCAGGGCCCTGGGAAGTGGCATTGAACCTCAGGGAGGTGTAGGCAGTGCCCAGAGCCTTTGGCAGCAGCAACAACAGGGTGTACACCTTCTTGGGAAATAAGGGGAACAGGTGGCACTTTGTTGCAGTGCCCTCCTGTGGCAGCCCCCGAGCTGACTGGGGCCCGCAGGTGGTACCTGTTCGTGGATCCCCAGTGATGGTGGGCCTGGCCACCTCTGGAGTCTGAGACTGCTGCAGAGGGTTGGCTCCACTGCCCATAACCGATGCACGAGGCACCCAACAGCCTGAGAGCCCACATGTGCACAGAGGAAGGTGTTCCTATGGCAACCTTGCCCCTCCTCTTGGGCCTACCCAGCAATGGCACCTTGCTTCCCTGGCAGGCCCAGGCCTCATCCCATGCTTCCTTAGCTATGGTGCACTGTTCCCCAGCCAGAGCGAGCATCCTTGCTTTGTTCCAGAGTTTTGTAGGAAGTCTTTCAGCTTTTATTCATTGAATATTATATTCATTGTGGGTTTATCGTAGAGGTATGTATATTCTTAATCCTTGAAAGCCCCAACTGTTTTTTTTGCAGTTGCATTTTCCTGGTCCTGGAGTCTACCTAACACTGTTGTGTTGCCACCAGACAAGGTCCCATCCTTAACTTCAGCCCAGCTACCTTGTCTTGTAAAGAATCCCGTGGACTCATTTTTGGGTTCATGAGACACATAATGGGGCTTTCAGAGTTCCTGCTGTGGTGCCACAGGATCGGCAGCATCTCTGGAATACTGGGATGCAGGTTTGATCCCTGGTCCAGCACAGCTGGTAAGCATTGTTGCAGCTGTCACATAGTTTGCAACTTTGGCTCAAATGTGATCCCCAGCCTGGGACTCCATATTCCATGGGGCAACCGAAAAGCAAAGATCACTGTAATGGGCTTTCTCCTTGCACAGAGTCAACATACATTTCACCAGCATTTCTCTGCTTTCAGGTTGTGGGCATGGAGCAGAAGATGAGGAAGCACTTTCTGAGTGGAGCATTTCTATTCAAGGAGGGTCACAGATCAGGACTCTTAAGGCAGGTTTGTCTACCCAGAAGGCCAACATCTATGAGATTTGTGGCCCAAGCTTGAGTGACACTTTTCATTTGGTTAAGTACAAGGGCATATACTGTGGGCAGAAACTAGTCATGTGTGGGGCATGTGAGAAACCACTCTATTCCAGAGCAAACTTCCATCAGGATCGAAAGCAGCATATTGGAGAGAAACCATTGAGAAGTGATATGAGGAGAGCCTTGTTTGTGAACAGTTGCAAATTCCGTGTATCAAGAAAGCCCTTTTCCTGTGGGGATGTTGGGAAGGACTTCCTGGGCAACTCGGGGTTTCTTCACCAACAGGCCCCACCCACCCGGGAGACATCAAATTATGGAACCCAGAGTGAGGCCACCTTTCCAAGGGAAAAAAATCAGTACAAAGGGGGAGACCACACAAAAACTTCGAGCTGCAGACACACCCTTGTTCAGCACCAGAGAGTCCTCGCTAGAGGAAGAGGTTACACGTGCAGCGAATGTGGGAAGTCATTTAGCAAAAGCTCCCACCTCATTAGACATCAGAGAGTTCACACTGGAGAAAGGCCTTATGAGTGCAGTGAATGTGGGAAATTTTTTAGTCAAAGCTCAAACCTCATTCAGCATCGTAGAGTTCACAGTGGAGAAAGGCCTTATGAGTGCACTGAATGTGGGAAAGCCTTTATCCAAAGATCACATCTCATTCAACACTGGAGAGTTCACACTAGAGAAAGGTCTTTTGAGTGTAAAGAGTGTGGGAAATCTTTTACCAAGAGCTACAGCCTCATTCACCATCGGAGTGTTCATACTGGGAAAAAGCCTTATGAATGTAGTGACTGTGGGAAGTCATTTTCCCAAAACTCTGTGCTCCTTCGGCATCAGAGGGTTCACACTGGTGAAAGTCCTTTCGCGTGCAGTGAATGTAGGAAATCTTTTCGCCAAAGCTTTGCCCTCTTTCAGCATCGGAGAGTTCACACTGGAGAAAGGCCCTATGAGTGTGGTGAATGTGGAAAGTCCTTTCGATATATCTCCAACCTCATTACACATCGGAGAGTTCACACCGGAGAAAGGCCTTATGAGTGTAAGGAATGTCGAAAATCCTTTAATAAAAGTTCTTCACTACATCAGCATCAGAGAGTTCACACTGGAAAAAGACCTTATGAATGCAGCAAATGTGGGAAATCATTTCGCCAAAACGTTCTGCTTCTTCAGCATCAGAGAGTTCACACTGGAGAAAGGCCCTATCAGTGCAGTGAATGTGAGAAATCATTTAGGTATATCTCCAACCTGACAACTCATCGGAGAGTTCACACTGGAGAAAAGCCTTATGAGTGTAATGAGTGTGGAAAATCCTTTAGTCAAAGCTCTAACCTCATCACGCATCAGAGAATTCACTCTGGGAACAGACCGTACAATTAGGGAGAGGTACTGAATTCTTTATCTACAGGTCTAGTCTCTTAAAACACCAGACTATTTACTGGATCAAGGCGTTATGTAATGAAGGTGTTAAGGCCCAAGGTCTTTACTCTTTGGGTACCATAGACTTCCACAGGAAGCAACAGGTTGCATGTGCAGGAAGGTACAATTTCCGTTTTCAGTATGTCAGCACCTGATGGTACATCTGAACTGAACCTCAAACATCCAGATATCTGCATACATCCCAGGTGTGTGAGAACGGCATTTTACTTTTTCACCTGTCCAGGCCTTTTGCCAGATTTATTACTGACATTTTCTTTGGCCAAAACCATTTCACCTGTACCGCCTGGCAGGTACTCACAGCAGACAGCATTCACCTACCCCATTGTGTTTATGGAAAACCTTGGTTTTTCCATTCACATGAGGGATCAGTGAGAAGCCGGAGCACTCATTTCTTTCTCATTTCATTGATGAGTTAAGTCATCGACCTGACACTTTTTTGGCCCAAAGGACTCTGCCTGTGACTTGCAAAAATGGACTGTCTTTTTCAGGGATATTGTCGGTCTCAGTGACTCCTGTGATGGAATTTTTTATCCATCAAGTTTCGAGTCCAGGAGCAGTCTGCCTCCCATTGTTCTGGTTTGTGCAATAATAAAGGTCTTATTATATATAATAAGCCACATTTAATCTTGAAATTCTATTGGCTGTAGGGGATGATGTGAAAACAGTTGGTTTCTGCCAACGTAAAGGAATGATCAGCTTTTGTTGGGAATTGCAAACTTCGTGTGCCTCAAAATCATGGCATGATAGAATATACCTCTGTCCAGTTTGGCCTTGTTTACATTGCTTCCCAAGGCCTCCAGTGAAAGACCACAAAGCTTTATGGTCCTGTTTTGTAGACTGCATGCTAAATTTTCTGAGTTCAGAGGTCAACCTGAGGAAGGGGCACTTTCGACAACCTTTACTGCTCCTGAGAGCTACGTGAAATTACTGTCTTGTTCACAGGGGATATCGTTGCCTTGTACTCGCCACTGTGAGCGAAACCTTCTCCGTGTCATTAAGCCGAGCCATGTGCCCTGTGTGCAGACTTCTATAAGGTGGCATCACTGGTTGTGAGACTATAGTGACAGAAAACACTGGATTAATAGTGGGAGGTGGATACAGTTGCAAACTGGTTGGAATGTGCCACTTTTAAGGGGCATCCACGGTGTTCCAGGCACTGTGGCTGTGAAGGATGAGCATGCACAGAAATTCTGAGGTCTCCGGAACCATGAGTCTTCTGTAGCAGAGGGCATTATGAGAGCAAAGAATCTGAAGGTTTTGTGGATTTCTGTAACCTCACTGGGCTGTCGTTTTAGAGGCCATTTCTGTGCAGACAGAAAAGTGAGGCTGGAGAAAAGGGATATCTCTTCATTGAGTAAAGGAGTTTGTGCCCCAGCCAATATTCCCGTTGAATCAGGTGGGAACAGTCTTTATTGCTTTCTTATGTTTTTTACCTTTGAAGCAGGGTGCTCCTCTCAGGGCATGATGCAGAAAGTGTTGGAGACAAAATAGGGGATTTTACAAATAGAGTAAGAAACCCAGATTTTTATCTTGTATCATATCTTTAAAGCTATAATAAGGTATAAATATATGCAATAAAATGCACATAATTAAAATATACAGTTCGATAAGTTTTGACGCTTATATAAATTCATGAAACCATCATCACATCTGTGATAATAAGCCTATCCACCTTCATATTTATCTCGTTTCCTTATTGATACACTGACCTCTGGTCAACTATTGATTTATTTTTCTTTACAGGAGATAAGTTTGCATCATCTGAAATTTTGTATGATTAAAGTCATACAGTGTTTACTCTTTTCCCCCTAGGTGCCCTCGTGCGATATACTTACTTTGAGTGTCATCAGTGAGTAGTAGTTCATCCTTTTTATACTGATGAGAGGTGTAGTGTTCTGTGGATATATCACTGTTTGTTCATTAGTCTGTTTATACATATTTGGGTTGTTTCTAGTTTTTGAGTGTCACACATGAAACAGCTGCATATGTTTGAATATGATTCGTAACATGGTAATGTTTCATTTTCCCTATATACTTTAGGGTACAGAGCATAAGTTAAAGGGTTAGGAAATGTGTAACTTTCTGTTTGTTTGCTTTTTAGGGCCACACTTGTGGCATATGGAGGTTCCCAGACTAGGGGTCGAATCAGAGGTACAGATGCCGGCCTACACCACAGCAATGGGGGATCCAAGCCATGTGTGTGACCTACACCACAGCTAACAGCAACACTGGATCCTTAACCCACTGAGCAAGTTCAGGGATCGAACCCACGTCCTTATGGATACTAGTCAGATTCGTTTCTCCTGCACCACAGCAGAACTCCTGTATAACTTTTTAAAGAACTTCGTAATATAGACTAAAATAGTTTTGTCCTTTTTTTCAGAAGAGATGGGCACTTCCAGTTCTTGCATATCTTTGCCAGCATGTTTAGTCTTTTTAAACTTTTGACCTTTTTAATAAATGTGTACCAGTATCTCACTGTGGTTTTAGTTGTATTTCTCAGGTGTTTTATGACCTGGAACATTTTTCATTTTTTTAATGTCCCAGTTGTATGCCCACTTTGCTAAAATTTCTTTCAGTAACTTTTGTCCACTTAAAAAAAAAAATTAGACTGTTTCTTTTTATCAACAAATAAGATAATGAGTTACCTTGTGGTGCAGTAGGTTAAGGCCTGGGCGCTATCATTGCAGCACTCAGGATGCCGCCTGATCGTGGATTTGATCTTGGCCTGGGGGTTTCCGCATTTGAGAGTGGGGTGAAAAATAAAACAAAACAACATCACGAAACCATGAAGACTTACCAAGACGTTATTCTTTAGTGATGCGACTTCTAGCCGGAAGAAACAAGTATTTTTGAATTCTGAAATACTACCATGGCCACATACAGCATATCCCCCCCTTTTTTTTTTCTCTTTTTAGGGCCACACCTGTGGCATATGGAAGTTCCCAAGCTGGGGGTGGAATCGGAGTTGCAGCTGCCAGCCACTGCTACAACCACGTGGGATATGAGCCATGTCTGTGACCTCCACCACAGTTCATGGTAACATGGGATCCTGAACCCACGAGCAGGGCCACGGATTGAACCCATGTCCTCATGGATACTAGTCAGTTTTGTAACCCGCTGAGCCACAACAGGAATTCCAATGATAAATCTTTTTTTTTAGGCCATTTCCAATATGCAAAACTGGAACAGGCTATCATGAAGCTGGATGAACCTTTTCCCAATCTGCCATCCATTATTTATCATTTCATAGCTATTGTTGTTTCATTCATCTTAGTGTACACTAGTGGGTTACTTTTTTTTTTTTTTTAGGGCCGTACCCATGGCATGTGGAGGTTCCCAGGCTAGGGGTCTAATCGGAGCTACAGCTGCCGGCCGACACCAGAGCCACAGCAATGTAGGATCTGAGCCGCGTCTGCAACCTACACCACAGCTCACGGCAACGCCGGATCCTTAACCCACTGAGCAAGGCCAGGGATCAAACCCACAACCTCATGATTCCTAGTCAGATTTGTTAACCACTGCCACGACGGGAACTCTGGGTTATTTTACTTTTAATCCCATATGTAACATTTAATGCATAGCCTCTTTAGAATACATTTTTAAAAACTGCGTGTTCCTTCATCAGTCCAGTAACTACCACACAAAATGAAAACAAATATGGGAATTCCCTGATGGCCTTGTGCTTAAGGATTTGGAGTTGTCGCTTCTTTTTTTTTTTTTTTTCTTTTTAGGGCCGCACCCACAGCATATCAAGGTTTCCAGGCTAGGGGTTGAATCGGACAGTTAGCTTCTGGCCTATGCCATAGCTGCCTCAACGCCAGATCCCAGCCACATCCCCAACCTGCACCACAGCTCACGGCAACACCAGATCCTTAACCCACTGAGCAAGGCCAGGGATTGAACCTGTGTCCTTATGGATACTAGTCAGATTCGTGTCCTCTGAGCCATGACTGGAAATCCTGGAGCTGTCACTTCTGTGGCATGGGTTTAATCCCTGACCTGGGAACTTCTGCGTGCTGTGGGTTTGGCAAAAAAAATTCAGAAATGATTGTTTTTCTCCAACGTCTCAAAATTGTGTTTGTTTAAGCAGATTAATTGCGGTCAAGATCCAGAATGTATGCTTATGGTTTTCAGTAGCTGTGTCTCATTAAGTCTGTTAACCTTTAAGTCTCATTTAGCGTTTTTATTCTACCTTGTTCATAGAATTTGGCAGATCATAGGTGTGGCTTATTTCATATACCGAAAAAATTTTTGGAGTGTAGTTGGCTAACAATATTGTGATAGTTTCAGGTGTAAAGCAAAGTGAATCAGTTATGCGTAGGCATGTATCTATTCCTTTTCAGATTCTTTTCCCGTATGGGGCACTACAGAGTATTGAGTAGATTTCCCTGTGCTATATAGTCGATCGTTATCACTCATCCATTCCATGTACAGAGTGTGTATAGCCAGTCCCAAGAACCCAATTTATCCCTTCCCCTCATGGTCCCCCTTTGATAGACAGATATTTGGTTTCAAAATCTTTGAGTCTGTATCTATTTGGTGAATAAGTTCTTTTGTATCATGTTTTATTAGATTCCACATGTAAGTGATCTTATATGGCATTTGTCTCTCTCTGCTGTTTGTTTTTTGGCTGCCCCTACTGCATATGAAAATTCCCAGGCCAGGATTCAGATTAAAGCCAGTGCTATGACCTACACCACAGCTGTGGCAATGCCGGATCCTTAACCCACTGTACCAGGCCAGGGATCAAGTGGTGCCTCTACAGAGACAAGCCAGATCATTAATCCATTGGACCACAGTGTCACAGCAAGAAGTCCCTGTTTCTGTTTTGTAAATAAGTTCATTTGTGTCTTTTTTTTAGATTATACATATAGGTAGATATGGTATTTGTCTTTCTGTCTTACTTCATTTTAGTATGATAATCTTTAGATCCAATGGTACTGCAAATGGTGTTCATTCTTATGGCTGAGTAATATTCCATTGTATAAATATATATGACCCTTTTATCCATTCCTCTGTCGGTGGACACAGGTTGTTTCCGTGTCGTGGCTATTTTTTTTTTTTTTTTTTTTGTCTTTTTGGCTTATCTAGGGCCGCACTCGTGGCATATGGAGGTTCCCAGGCTAGGGATCTAACAGGAGCTGTAGCCGCTGGCCTTCGCCACAGCCACATGGCATCCAAGCTGCGTCTGCGACCTACATCACAGCTCACGGCAACGTCGGATCCTTAACCCACTGAGCGAGGCCAGGGATCGAACCCGCAACCTCATGGTTCCTAGTCGGATTTGTTAACCACTGAGCCACGACGGGAACTCCGGATATTGTGAATATGGTGGAATAATCATTGGGGTGCATGTGTCTTTTTGTATTTTCCCTGGATATGCCTAGGAGTGGGATTGCGGGTTGATAAGGTAGTTTTATATTTCGTTTTCTAAGGAACCTCCATACTGTTCTCCGTAGTGATTGCACCAATTTTCATTCCCACCAGCAGTGTAGGAGGGTTCCCTTTTCTCCTCTCCCTCTCCAGCATTTATTGTTCTTAGACTTTTCGATGATGCCCATTCGGACTAGTGTGAGGTGATAGCTCACTGTAGTTTTGATGTGAATTTTCTAGTAACAATGTTGAGTATCTTTTCATGTGCTTTTTGTCTATCTTTTACTTAGAGAAATGTCTCTTTAGAGCTCCTGCCCATTTTCAATTGGGTTGTTTGTTTCTTTTGGTGGGTTTTTTTTTTTTTTTTTTTTTTTTTTTTTTTTTTTTTTTTTTTTTTTTTTTTTTTTTTTTTTTTTTTTTTTTTTTTTTTTTTTTTTTTTTTTTTTTTTTTTTTACATAAAGCTGTATCAGAGGAATTCCCATTGTGGCTCAACGAGGACCTGATATTGTCTCTGTGATTATGCGGGTTCGATCACTGGCCTGGCTCGGTGGGTTAAGGATCTGGCATTGCTGTAATCTGTGACATAGATTGCAGATGTGGCTGGGATCTGGTGTTACTGTGTTGGGGTGTAGGCTACAGCTGCAAGTCCAATTCATCCCCTAACCTGGGAACTTCATCTGCCACAGGTGTGGCTGTTTTGTTTTAAAAAAAGAAGCGGCTTTTAAGTTTTACATTAACAAACATTTTATTTTTGTTTTATTTTCTATCTTAATTATGTATGTATTTTTTGGCCGCACCTATGGTACACAGAAGTTCCTGAGGCAGAGACAGAACCTGCACCACAGTAGTGACCTAGGCCACAGCAGTGACAATACTGAATCCTTAACTTGCTAAACCACAAAGGAACTCTTGTTTTTTTTATTTGTTTGTTTTGTTTTGTTGTCTTTTTTAAGGCCGCACCCGCGGCATATGGAGGTTCCCAGGCCAGGGGTCTAACAGGAGCTGTAGCCGCCGGCCTTCGCCACAGCCACAGCAACGCGGGATCCAAGCTGCGTCTGCAACCTACACCACAGCTCACAGCAACGCCGGATCCTTAACCCAGTGAGCGAGGCTAGGGATCGAACCTGCAACTTCATGGTTACTAGGCAGGGTCACTAACCACTGAGCCACGCCAGGAACTCTAAGGAACTCTGGTTTTTATTTTCATTACTAGGAGATGGATCTAAAAAGATACTAACTGTATTTTTTTACTTTGTTATTTATTCCTTTTTAGGGCTACACCTGTGGCATAAGAAAGTTCCCAGACTAGGGGTCAAATTGGAACTGCTGGCCACAGCTACAGCCACAGCCACAGCAATGTGGGATCCCAGCTGCATCTGCAACCTACATCATAGTTCATGGCAAAACTGGATGCTTAACCCACTGAGCAAGACCAGGGATTGAACCCGAGTCCTGATGGATACTGGTCGAGTTCATAAACTGCTGAGCCACAATGGGAACTCCAGTACTGATACAATTTATGCCAAAGAGTGTTCTGCCTGTATTTTCCTCTAAAAGTTTTAATATTGTCAGACCTTACATTTAGGTCTCTAATCCATTTTGAGTTTATTGTTGTTTATAGTATTAGAGAATATTCTAATTTCATTGTTTTACATATAGCTGTCCACTTTTCCCAGCACCAATTTTTTTTAATTTTTATTTTTTTTGTCTCTTTTTAGGGCCGTACCCATGGCATATGGAGATTCCCAGGCTAGGGGTCAAATTGGAGTTGTAGCCATGGCCTACGCCACAGCCACAGCAACGTGGGATCTGAACTGCTTCTGTGACCTACACCACAGCTCACGGCAATGCCGGATCCTTAACCCACTGACAAGGCCAGGGATCGAAACGGTGTCCTTATGGAGACCAGTCCCAGTCAGATTTGTTTCTGCTGAGCCACAACGGGAACTCCTGCAGAACTACTTACTGAAGAGTGTTTTTTCTCCACTGTATATTCTTGCTTCCTTTGTCATAGAGTAATTGACCGTAGGTGCGTGGATTTATTTCTGGGCTTTCCATGCTGTTGCACTGATCTATATTTCTCTTTTTATGGCAGTACCATACTGGTTTGATGATTGTAGCTTTGTAGTATAATTAAAAGTAGGGGATTCTGTTTTTCAGCTCCATTTTTCTTTTTAGGAGCTGCACCCACAGCATATGGAAGTACCACAGCACACAGCAACATCAGATCCTTAACCCACTGAACGGAATTGGGGATTGAACATTTGTCCTCATGGATACTAGTCAGGTTCAAACAGCTGACCCAAAAGGGAAACTCCAGCTCCATTTTTCTTAAAGAGTGCTTTGATTTTTTGGAATCTTTTGTGTGTTCATATCAGTTTTAAAATTTTTGTTCTAGTTTTGTGAAAAATGCCAGTGGGATTGGACCGATTGTGTAGATTGCCTTGGGTAGTATAGTTGTTTTGACAATAGTGGTCCTTCCAGTCCAAGAGCATGCTATATTTTTCCATATGTTTGTACTGCTCTTGATTTCCTTCATCAGTCTCTTACAGTTTTCAGAGTAGAGGTTTTTACCTCTTTATGTAGGTTTATTGCTGGGTATTTTATTCTCTTTGATGTGAGGGTAAATGGTATTATTTCCTTAATTTCTCTTTCTGATCTTCTGTTGTTAGTCTGTAGAAATGTTAGAGATTTCTTTGTATAAATTTTGTACCCTACAACTTTACTGAATTCTTTGATGAGCTGTAATAGTATTCTGGTAGCATCTTTAGTATTTTCGATGTAGCTGTCATGTCATCTGCCAACAGTGATAGCTTATTTCCTTCTTTTCCCACTTTGATTCCTTTTCTATTCTTTTCTTTTCTTTTTTTGTCTTTTTGCCTTTATCTAGAGCTGCACCCGTGACATATGGAGGTTCCCAGGCTAGGGGTCTAACAGGAGCTGTAGCTGCCGGCCTTCACCACAGCCACAGCAACACGGGATCTGAGCCGCGTCTGCAACCTACACCACAGCTCACGGCAACGCCAGATCCTTAACCCACTGAGCAACCCACAACCCACAACCCACAACCTCATGGTTCTTGGTTGGATTCGTTAACCACTGAGCCACGAAGGGAACTCCCTCTTTTTTTAAATCTTTTTAGGGGGACACCCATGGCATATGTAGGGTCAGGCTAGGGGTCCAATTGGAGCTGCAGCCTCTGGCCTACGCCACAGCCACAGCAACGCCAGATCCGAGCTGTGTCTTCAACCTACACCACAGGTCATGACAATGCTGGATCGTTAACCCACTCAAGAAGGCCATGGATCTAACCCGTGTCCTCATGGATATGAATCGGGTTCATTAACCACTGATCCACGACAGGCACTCCCTCCTTTTCTTTTTCTCTGCCATAGCTAGGACTTCCAAAATTTTGTTGAATAAAAGTGGTGAGAGTGGATATTGTCTTGTTCCTGATCTTAGCAGAAATGTTTTCAGCTTTTCACCACTGACGATGTTAGCTGTAAGTTTGTTGTATATGGCCTTTATTATGTTGAGGTGGGTTCCCTCTATGCCCACTTTTTGGAGAATTTTAATCATAAATGGATGTTGACTTTTGTCAAAAGCTTTTTCTGCATCTATTGAGATCATCAGCTGTTTATCCTTCAGTTTGTTAGTGTGGTTGCTCCCCTTGCTGGGTGTGCCCCTGTCGCGGAGTCCCTGCGCTCCTGGGATAAAGCCCATCTGGTCATGGCATGTGATCCTTTTAACATATTTTTGAATTTGGTTTGCTAATAATTGGTTAACAATTCCACGGCTATATTCATCAGTGATATTGACCTGGAACTTTCTTTTCTTTTTTTTTTTCTGCTTTTGCTGTCAGGGTGATGTTGGCCTCATAGAATGAGCTTATGAGTGTTCCTTCCTCTGCAGTTGTGTGGAAGAGCTTCAGAAGGATGGGTGTTAACCCTTTTCCAGATGTATGATAGCATTTGCCTATGAAGCTATCTGGTCCTAGAGTGTTGTTTTTTGGAAGTTTTTATATCATTGTTTCAATTTAGTACGATTGTACTGAATTCCATCTCTGACCCAGGAACTGCATATTGTATAGTTTTTACAGGTTCAGTCTTCGAAGGTTGTACCTTTCTAAGAATATGGCCATTTCTTCTGGGTTGTCCATGATATTGGTAGTCTCTTATGATCTTTTATATTTATTTGGTTTCAGTTATAATTCCTCCTTTCTAATGTTTAATGTTACTGATTTGAGACCTCTTTTTTTCTTTGAGGAGTCTTGCAAAAGGTTTATCAAAACTTTTCAGAGAACCAGCTTTAGTTTCTTTGATCTTTTCTGTTGTTTTCTTTGTCTCTTTCTCATTTATTTCTGCTTTGATGTTTATGATTTCTTTCCTTTTTTGGGGGCCTTTTTGACTTTTCTGGAGCCACACCTGCGGCATATGGAGGTTCCCAGGCTAGGGGTCTAACAGGAGCTGTAGCCGCCGGCCTTCGCCACAGCCACAGCAACGCGGGATCCGAGCTGCGTCTGCAACCTACACCACAGCTCACAGCAACGCCGGATCCTTAACCCACTGAGCAAGGACAGGGATTGAACCCGCAACCACATGGTTCCTAGTCGGATTCGTTAACCACTGAGCCACGAAGGGAACACCTCTTTTTTTTTTTTCTTTTTTCTTGTTGGCCGCCTCTCTGTGCTACAACGGGAACTCCAATCTTGACTGATTTTTGGTTTTGATTGTCTGTTGATATAAGAGGGTTAACAATTCCACGGCTATATTCATCAGTGATATTGACCTGGAACTTTCTTTTCTTTTTTTTTTAAAGCCCCCCACTATTATTCTGTTACATATCCTGGTGCTTCTGTATTGTATGCATTATTTACTTACAATTGTATCTTCTTGAATTGACCACTTGGTAATTAAGTAGCGTCCTTCTTTGTCTCTTGTAACATATCCTCCCCCCCCCCCCCTAGCTGCAGCACATGGAAGTTCCTGGGCCAGG
Organism: Catagonus wagneri; assembly: GCA_004024745.2. NCBI lineage: Eukaryota > Metazoa > Chordata > Mammalia > Artiodactyla > Tayassuidae > Catagonus > Catagonus wagneri. The sequence goes on from PVHT020000439.1 coordinate 3,825,415, forward strand.
GATGGAATTCATTTTGCATATGTGTGTTACACCATGGCTGCATCAACACCAGATCTTTAACGCACTATGCCAGGCCAGGGATTGAACATGCAGCATAGCCAGAATGCCGTGTATTTTGGAGTGGGGGTGTGTGACACAGCTGTGACCCAAGCCACTGCAATGACAGTGCTGCTGTGCCACAGGAGAGCTCCTCTTGTAACACTTTTTTAAGTCTGTTTTGTCCACTACAAATATTGCTACTCAGCTTTTTTTATTTTATGTATTTTTTTTTGTCTTTTTGCCTTCTTTGGGGCTGCACCTGCGGCATATGGAGGTTCCCTGGCTATGGGTCTAATCGGAGTTGTAGCTTCCGGCCTACACCACAGCCACAGCAACACATGATCTGAGCTGTGTCTGTGACCTACACCACAGCTCACGGCAACACCGGATCCTTAACCCACTGAGCAAGGCCAGGGATCGAACCTGCAACCTCATGGTTCCTAGTCAGATTCGTTAACCACTGAGCCACGACGGGAACTCCTCAGCTTTTTTCTTTTAAGTTACCCTTTGTGTGGCATATCTCCTTGAATACCCTCACTTTCAGTCTGTATGTGTCCCTAGCTCTTAAGTGGTCACCTGCAGAGAGCGTATATATGGGTCTTGCTTTTGTATCCATTCAGCCATTTTATGTCTTTTGGTTCTTCTGGTTGGAGCATTTAATCCATTTATCTTTTAAAGTAATTATTGATATGTATGTATTTATTGACATTTTCTTAATTATTTTGAATTTGTTGCTGTTTCGCTTTTTTCTTCCCTTCCTCTTTTGGAAACACCCTGCCAGGGATGGAATCTGAGCCGGAGCTCTGGCCTTCACCACAGGTGCAGCATCACCAGGCCCCGATCCCCTGCACCAGGCCGAGAGTCAACTGGTGCCTCCACAGAGACAAGCTGGGTCTTCAACATACTGCACCACGGTGGGAACACCGCCTTTTTCTTTCTTTTTTTTTTTGTCTTTTTGCCTTTTATGTAAAGCCGCACCCGCGGCATGTGGAAGTTCCCATGCCAGGGGTCTAACAGGAGCTGTAGCCGCCGGCCTTCGCCACAGCCACAGCAACGCGGGATCCGAGCTGCGTCTGCAACCTACACCACAGCTCACGGCAACACCGGATCCTTAACCCACTGAGCAAGGCCAGGGATCGAACCCGCAACCTTACGGTTCTTAGTCGGATTCGTTAACCACTGAGCCACGATGGGAACTCCATTTTTCTTTTTTTTTTTTTATTTTTTTTGTTTCGTTTTGTGATTGCCATCAGGTTTTGATATAGCATTATATATATCTATGCAAAATTGTTTTAAGTTGCTGGTCTCTTTTAATTTCAGATGCATTTTCAGCATTCTGCATTCATCCTTTCCTTTTCTCCCATTGCTCTTTTTGATATCTTACTTATTTTGGTATTTAGCTCCACAACTGAGGCATTTGCAAGTTTCCAGGCTAGGGGTTGAATCGGAGCTCCAGCTGCTGGCCTACACCACAGCCACAGGAACACGGTATCTGAACTGCATCTGGGACCTACAACATAGGTCATGGCAACACCAGATCCTTAACCCACTGAGTGAGGCTAGGAATCAAACCTGCATCCTCATGGATCCTAGTCAGGTTTGTTAACTACTGAACCACAAAGGGAACTCCCTTGTTTGTAAACCGTTTGATTTCTCCGTCGAATCTGAAGGAGAGCCTTGCTGGATAGAGTATTCTTGCTTCAAGAGTTTTCCTTTTCATCACTTAAAATATGTCATGCCACTCTATTTGGCCTATAGAATTTCTGCTGAAAATTCTGCTGAAAATGTTAGCCTGTAATGTTAGGTGTTCCATTTTGTTATTTGTTGAATTTCCCCTGTTGTGTTTTTAATTTTTAAATTATGTGTTATTTTTATTTTAATTTTGCTTTTTAGGGCCACAGGTGTGGCATATATAAGTTCCCAGCCTAGCAGCTGAAGCAGAGCTGCTGCTGCTGGCCTACACCACAGCCACAGCAACGCCAGATCCAAGGCACATCTGTGACCTGCACCACAGCTTATGCCAGTGCCGGATCCTTAACCCACTGAGCGATGCCAGGGATTGAACCCGCATCTTCATGGATACTAGTTGGGTTTGTTTCCACTGGGCCACAGCAAGAACTCCCATGTTGCTTTCAACATATATATATTCTGTATTTAATCTTGTCAGTTTCATTACTCTGTTCATTACTCTGTCTCAGAGTGTTCCTCTTTGGGTTTATCCTGCATTGGACTCTGCATTTCCTTCATTTGAGTGTTTCCTTTTCCATACTGGGCAAGTTTTTGGCTTTAATCTCTTCAGATATTTTCTCAGTCCCTTTCTTTCTCCTCTCCTCTGGGACCCTATGATGTGAATGCTGGTATGTTGCAGGTTGTCCCAGACGTCTCTACACTGTCATTTCTTTTCATTCTTTCTTACTCTTTTCTGTGGTAGTGATTTGTGCTCCCATGTCTTCCACTTGTTACTTGTTCTTGTGTCTGTTATTCTGCTGCTGATTCCTTTTACTGTATTTTTGATTTCAGACATTGCTCCTCTTTGAATCTTCCAGCTCTTTATTAAACATTTTTTGTCACTTCTTGAGTTGTGCCTCCATTCTTTCCAAGATCTTAGATCATTCTTAACCATCATTACTGTGAATTGTTTTTCAGGTAGATTGCCTTTCTCTTCTTCATGTAGTTATTGCAGATTTTTATCTTGTTACTTAGCCTTCTCTGTCATCTCATTTTGTCTAAATTTCGTTCATTCCTTCCCATAAACTGTAGAGTTTGTTTTCTCTTGTTTTTGGTGTCTGCCCTCCGGGTGGTTAGGTTTCTCTAGGGGCTTGAGCAGGCTGCCTGGTTTGAGGGCAGGGTTCATTCCTTCCCCCTGATAGGTAGATTTGGGCCTTATCCCTCTGGTGGTCAATGCTATGTCAAGGGATGTGTTTAGAGGTGGTTGTCAGCTTAATATAACTTTAGGTAGCCAGTCTGGGTAGAATATCTTTTTAGTGCAAGGGCTGTTTAAAGTCTGGATGCAGCCACTTCTTTCATTAGTGTATGCTGGCCATTATCCCCTTGATAGGAGATGTGACTGACGTTGCGGGGACCGGAGCCTGCACTCGGTATCAAGTGGGGCCTTCTGTTTGCTTGATGGTTGTCACAGCCCTGTAAGGGGCAGGATCTGCACTCTAGTTCTTGGGCTGGAAAGCCCAGGTCTGTTTCTGAGCCGTGAGGTGGGACAGGTTGCAGCATTCCTGCTGGGCGAGGATGTGGTGCTCCTGGAGCTGGTCACCCACGTGCGGGCTCACTCACTGCACTGCTGCTGGCACTGTTCTCGGCCAGGCCTGGCCTTGGATATGTTGGTGACTGGCACTGGTCTCTCTTAGGCATTGTTTTCACCAGGCCAGCAGTGCAGACCCACTGAGGTCGGGACCCAGGGCGCAGTACCCACGGTCCTGGGTGCACTGCGGGAGCTGTGGGGCAGCTCGCTCTCTGCCCAGCCCATGCATAGGCACACACAGACCACAGCTGTTACAGCCGGACCCCTTTCAGCTGTGGGACCCCTTTCTTCTGTTTAGACGTTTCAGCAGCACCGAATCTGTCAGGCCAGCAGCGGAGGTAAATCCCAGGTCCGCGCAGCTGGGAGCGGTGGTTTCACGCCTCCTCCTTAGTCGTCTGGCTTGGCTGCGCTTTCAGCTCCACTCGTGTATGTGAGGCTCCCACCAGTGACGGCTCCCGAGGCAGCAGGTGCCCTGGGGGTGATGGGGTGTGCACAGGCCTGCTGCGGGTGGCAAGGAGCGGGGCCACCGTAAGGGTGTAGAGTCCGGCTCCGATGGGGCCTCCCCCAGAGCCTGCAGGGCCCGGTGCCCAAGGGCAGCTAACACCGGGGCTTGGCCTCGGGGGTCCCTGGCGCTCACCCTGAATATTGCTGGTTGGGACACGCTTCCCTCCCCTTCTCCAGGCCGCCGCCCGCGGCCAGCAGCTGTCTGTCCCGAGGTCTGTCCTCCAGGCCCCGCGCTCCCGCCCCCCACCCCCTTCCATATCTGCCGGCGCACGTTTCAGGCTTGGGTGCGCAGGGAAGTTGTGGGGGCCACCTGGGTGTGCCTCCTTCTGTCCTGCCTGCCACATACACGTTTTTCCCTCTGAGGATCTGAAGCTCCTCTTTCTCAGCTCTGCCCCGGGATGCAGGCCCCAGCCCACTTCCGACCTTTCTTTCATCCTACCAGTTACATGGCGGTATCTCTTGTCCTTTCAGGTGTTTTGAGTCCCTCTGCCAGTGCTCAGCAGATGTCCTGTGAGGACGGTTCCATTTGTAGATGTACTCCTGGTGTGTCTGTGTGAAGAGGTGAGCTCCACGTCCTCCTAATCTGCCATCCTTATCCCTCCCCATAATTTCTGATAGTATTTAACTGATCACACTTCCAACATAATCCTGTACACTAGATATTAATGAGACGGGTCACTGAAGTTCGGTCCCTGCAGACAAGTATGTGATGATGACTGCTGGGTAAATAAAAATAAAATCTCTGCACTCAGAAATCCTCCCCTCAAAGGTAGTAGTGACAGAAAATATAATTGAGTAAACATCAAACCAAGCTCTATGCTAAGAAATTGCAGGGGCTCCCGTTGTGGCTCAGCAGTAATGAATCCAACTAGTATCCATGAGGACGAGGGTTTGATCCCTGGGCTCACTTGGTGGGTTAAGGGTCCAGTGTTACTGTGAGCTGTGGTGTAGGTCTCAGACATGGCTCAGATCTCGTGTTGCTGTGGCTGTCGCAGGATGGCAGCTACGGTGCCAATTCGACCCCCAGCCTGGAAACTTCCACTTGCCACAGGTTCAGCCCTAAAAAAACAAAAACAAAAAACAAAACAAGGAATTCCCGTCGTGATTCGGTGGTTAATGAATCCAACTAGGAACCGTGATGTTGCAGGTTCAATCCCTGGCCTCGCTCGGTGGGTTAAGGATCCAGCGTTGCTGTGAGCTGTGCTGTAGGCTGCAGATGCGGCTCGGATCCCGCGTTGCTGTGGCTGTGAAGGCCGCCAGCTACAGCTCCGATTTGACCCCTAGCCTGGGAACCTCCACATGCCGTGGGTGTGGCCCTCGAAAAAATAAAAAGACAAAAAAAAAAAAAAAAAAAATTGCAAAGGCTGATGAAAAATTCCCCTCTATATAGCTTAGCAGATACTACCCATTACATGCACACACTGCATGCTGCGATGGTAAATAGCAACCCGTCACCCAGGTCTTGGACCTGTGCCGTGCTCAGCCTGCCCAGAGTGGCTTTGGGAGTCTCCGTTGGCTCCCAAGGCAACACAGCCGGGGCTGCTGGCCAGCCGCACTCCTCAGAGCGGAGGAGTGCCCGTCGTGACGGGAAAGCTGAGCAGCAGGAACCGAAACTATGTGGGTAGTTTAATTTTAAATATGTCTGTGGAGATGGACACAGCAGAGTAATCTTTGGCTGCTCCATCTCTTGGTTTCTGAAACTTCCGTCTCACTCCTTGTCAGAGTTAAAACTGTTTAATCTAGGTCTAGACTAAAAGAAATAGGCCCAGAAAACAACCAAAAGGTCAAGATTTTGACAGCACCACCTGTCACACATGGTTCTTCCTATTTGTCTGGCAAACTGGTGTTACTGTCGTGAAAGGAAAATCAAAACGGAGCCAGTATTGGTGAGAGCTCGCTCAGAGCGCGGCAGGAGGCTGCTAAGGACGTGTGGCATGGGCATGTCTCGGCCTGGATGGAATCTGATATTGTGACTATCTTCCAGAAAGAAATCTATCCGAAACTCAAGATACTTCCCAAACCCTTATGCTAAAATAAATTGGGACAGCCTATCTACTTACTGGACTCTTATCCTAAAATAACGCCTGACTGCTTAAGGACAAACACTTCCTAAACTGTATCAGACTCAATAATAATTCAGGTGCGGCAGCTTTAACAAACTCATGGCTTTTTGTCTTTGTAAGCCTGTGACTCTCCTCCCCGAAACACTTTTGGTTTTACTCGTGTCTGTATTTCCTGAATTGTGCTTAAGACCCAAAATAAACTAGTTTCTTACTTGCAGCTTCCTGCGTTACTGTTTGGTTGGCACCCATGGTGTCGTAAGTGGGGTGCAGTGACCTTCAGACACTCCCGCCAACTCTGCCACCGCCTGGGATTTGAGTCAGGTGCCTACGAGAGCCCGCTGTGTTTTATCATCTCCTTGGTGATCCCAGATGGTGGCGGTCAGTCCTCCTGTACCTGTGCCACCCCTCGGGGAGGAAGTTCTGGTGGATTTGGGTGTCCCTGCCGCCAGCTCCCGCTCCCTGGAATGCTGCTTCCCGTTCAGTCTGAGTGGCATCTTGCATTTTGCTTTCCATTTTGAGGGGCCTCCAGAATTTTGTTTCTCACTTGGAGTTAATGGCTTCTCAACATTTCATTTCCTGTTTTGTTTTTTGGTGAGTAATTAGCCATGGAGTAGAGGAAGTTCACTCCCTTTTCAAATTAATGTTTTCATTTTCTTCAAAAATACCCAGAAGTGGAAAAGTTGGATCATATCGTAGTTCAGTTTTTAGTATTTTGAGGCATCCTTATATAGTTTTCCGTAGTGGACGCACCAGTTTACATTCCCACTACAGCGTACATGTCTTCCCTTTACCCCACATCCTCCCTTACCAATTCTGGTTATTCATTTGTTGTCTTTTTGACAGGTTCTCTGCCCATTTTTTAAACTGCTTGTTTATTGTTGTTTTTATGCTGAGATGCATGAGTTCTTTGAATATTTTAGATATTAACCCTTTATTGGATATATTTTCTTGTCGGCAGGCTGCCTTTTCATTTTGACAGTTCCCTTCACAGGTCAAAAGCTTTATAGTTTTATGTAATCCTGTTTGTTTATTTTTGCTTTTGTTTTCCCTGGAGAAACAAAAATATATCCAAAAAAATACTGCTAGGACTGAAGTCAACGAACGTACTATCGGAGTTCCCATTGTGGCTCAGTGGTTAACGAATCCAACTAGGAACCATGAGGTTGTGGGTTCGATCCCTGGCCTTGCTCAGTGGCTTAAGGATCCAGCATTGCAGTGTAGGTTGCCGACGCGGCTCGGATCCCGCGTTGCTGTGGCTGTGGCTGTACGGCGTAGGCCGGCAGCTACAGTTCCTGTTAGACCCCTAGCCTGGGAACCTCCCTATGCTGCGGGTGTGGCCCTAGAAAAGACCAAAAAAAGAAAAAAAGGAACGTACTATCTATGTTTTTTTCTAATAATCTTATGATTCCAGGTCTTTTAAGTCTTTTTTTTTTTTTTTTTTGGCATTTTGTCATTTTAGAGCCACACCCGTGGCATGTGGAGGTTCCCAGACTAGGGGTCTAATCAGAGCCACACCATTTACTTTATTTACCTATTTTTTGTCTTTTTAGGGCCACACCTGAGGCATATGGAGTTTCCAGGCTAGGGGTTGAATCAGAGCTGTAGCTGCCGGCCTACACCACAGCCACAGCAACGTAGGATCCAAGGCGTGTCTGCAAGCTATACCACAGCTCATGGCAACACTGGATCCTTCACCCACCAAGTCAGGCCAGGGATCAAACCTGCATCCTCATGGATAGTAGTTGGGTTCCTTACTGCTAAGCCACAACAGGAACTCCCAATACCATTTATTGTAGAGACTGTCTTTTCCACATTGTATATTTTTGCCTTTTTTGTTGTAGATAAATTGACTATATAAGTGTGGGGTTATTTCTCTGCTGTCTGCTCTGTTGCAGTGATCTGTGTGTTTCTGTGCCAGTACCGTACCGGTTTGATCGCTGTGGCCGTGGAGCACAGCTTGGGGTCAGGCGGTTTGATACCTCCCGCTTTGCTTTTCTTTCTCAGTGTAGTTTTGGCTACTTCGTGTTTTGTGTTTCCATAAATATTTTATAATTATTCTAGTTCTGTGAAGAATGTCATTGGTATTTTGATAGAGATTGCGTTGAATCTATAGATTGCCTCGGGGAGTGTGATCATTGTCACAACAGTAATTTTGTATCCTGTGGCTTTAGTAATTCATTGATGAGTTCTAATAGATTTTTGGTCAAAGAATCTTTTAGTGAAACAATTGTTAATTCAGAATTTCATTTGGAGATTTGCATAGCAAAACAAAACAAAAGGCTGTTCACTTGGCTTGTCAGAATTTACCTCCCAAATGAACAATTTCTTTTTTTCAAGTTAAAAGTTCCCCAGAGTGACCACTGATGGTCCAAATCATTCTTGATGGAATGAGGCTATTTGGAAAGACAGAGGCGAGGACTCAGCTTGTAATGAGCGCTGGCATAGGAAGCAGTCCTGCTGCCAGGCGACAGGAGCGGGGTAGGTGACAGTGAGAGTGAGGCGCGCCTGCACCGAGGCCCCCCCCTACCCCGCAGACACAGCCCTGAAGGTCCGGAAGCTGCAGGCAGGCCGGCCGGGCTCTCTGAGTCCGCAGCCCGCAGTGCTCCCTAGGACTTTGTCTACATGGGCGGCATGGGTCAGCGTTAGGAGAAGCTCCATTTCTCTTTTCCTGGGCCTGGAAAGCGCTGTTAAGGGGACGGCTCGCTCGGCTGGACGCAGAGCCCAGAGGTGCTCACAGCAGGCCTGCGGCCCCCCTGCCCCGGCACCAGGGAAGGGCACGCTGAGAGCGCCTGCCCCACAGACAGGGAAGCCGAGGCTCCTGAACCAGGGGCAGCCCTGCTGGGGAGAGGCAGCCCTGCGACCCGAACCTTTCAGAGCATCTCACGTGACCCCGGGGAGACAGCTGACCCGGCCAGCTCCCTGCTGGTTGGACACACGGGGGACTCCCCTCGGGGCCCAAGCACTGCAGCCTCCCCAGGGTGCTGCCTCTGTGGGGCCCTCATGCCGGACACGAGCCCCTGCTCCCTCCACCAGCCTCAGCCTGGTTTTGCCCCGCGGGAAACTGAGGATGTGGGCCTGCTCGGCCTGCAGGGGCAGAAATCAGTCTCACCACCACGTCCCCCTGCCCTCTGGCCTGGTTCCGCCCCAAGCCCATCCTTCCGGTTCCCTCAGGGTCTCTCCGGGTCCTTCACGAGCTCCCCGACGCCCTGAAAAGCCTTCTCCTGGATGCTGCTGGTCTTCGTGCGTTAGCGGTAAGGCTGCCAGACACGGTGTCGCAGGCTGGGTGCTCTGAGCCAACTTCTTCCTCGCAGTTCGGTGAGTGCAAGTTTCAAACAAGGGGTTAACAGTTGTTTCTCCCGAGGCCTGTGCACGACTGCCCTCAGACCCTGTCCTCACACGGTCTTCCGTCTCCTGGAGCCCGCGTTCTCTTCGTGTGTTGTAAGGACGCCAGGCACAGTGGGTCCACTGTCGCCCTGGTGGCCCGTTGTGCTGGGGACTTGTACTTCAGTGTTTGAGTTTAGGGGGCCGCAGTGCCAGCCATCTTTTCCTGGGTAGTTACCATTGAGGGTCCCTTCATTTCACAGCCCTAAAGCCATCTGGCAGGGAAACTGCTTGTTTCCGCTTCTGAGAGGGATCTGCAGCTCAGAGAGGGTGTGTGACTTTCACAAGGGCACACCGTCGACAAGCGGCTGAGTTGGGGCAGGTTAAGTGCGTCCGCTCACTACTTGCCTTGCACCGTCTCCCTGACAAACAGCCGGGGATTCCAGCCTAGATCCCTGGAGTCCTCTGTCGTGAGACCCTCTGCAGGACCGAGCCATCGCCTGAGCACACCGTGCGGCTCCGCCAGGCGCCTCCCTGCTCCCACCCCCGCGGGCAGGCAGCACTGGGGCAGGCGTTTCCCTGAACAGGCCTCGGTTCAAACTGCAGACGGAGGAGGGGATGACTGGCCCTTGCTGCCACATGAGGCTGTTGGTCTTCCTCCTGATGGGGACTAAGAATGTCCATTTTAGGGAGTTCCCGTCGTGACTCAGTGGTTAACGAATCCGACTAGGAACCACGAGGTTGCGGGTTCGATCCCTGGCCTTGCTCAGTGGGTTAAGGATCCGGCGTTGCCATGAACTGTGGTGTAGGTCGCAGATGCGGCTCGGATCCCGCGTTGCTGTGGCTGTGGCGAAGGCCAGCGGCTACAGCTCCTGTTAGACCCCTAGCCTGGGAACCTCCACATGCCGCGGGTTCGGGCCTAAAATAACAAAAAGACCAAAAAAAAAAAAAAAGAAAAAATCAGTCATGGGCTGAATATAAGTACAGAAGTGACAACATATGGAACTAAGAGCTCAGCAAGTGTCAGGAATGGGGAAGAAACGCAGCAACTGTGGTCACTGGAACCAAAACACTAGTAAAACAGAATAGGTTTCTAACACGATTCAAACACAACCCTGATGTAATGCCCTCCCCTCCCTCGGGGTCACTCTCCAGGGAACAGGCTCCCTCTGACCCCAGGCGGAGGCTGTGTTTATGTTCAGCCAGGGTGACACTGAGGACTCCTCATCCTCCCCACAGAATGACCAACAAGCACATGGGACCCGGACGAGCACCTAAGCAGGGGAACACAGGGCTGACGAGCCGCCATCACTGGGTTAAAACAACCCGTGAATCGTGTTCCAGAAAAATATTAAGAGGGAATTTCATGAAAAGACACCTCATACTCTTGGATTGGGACAATAATTAAAATGGCCACACTACCCAAAGCAACCTACAGATTTAATGCAGTCTCTTATTAACTTATCCATGGCTTTTTTCACAGAAATAGAACAGATAACTTTAAAATTTGTATGGAGGAGACAGGACTAAGACGGCGGAGAAGAGGACTGGAGCTCACCTTTTCTCATAAAAGCCACAAAATTTCAACCAACTGCTGAACAAGCTTCAACAAAATAGGCTGGCAATCAGAGAAGAAAAAGAAGTGAAACTATCACTGTTGGCAGATGACATGATACCATAACTAGAAAATCCTAAAGATGCTACGAGCAAACCGTTAAGAGTTCATAAATGAATTTGGTAAAATTGCGGGATACAAAAGTAATACACGGAAACTGACTGGATTTCTATATACTAACAATGAAAGGACACAGAAATTAGGGAAACAAACCCTTTTACCATAGAATACCTGGGAATAAACCTACATAAAGGAACAAAAGACCTGTATTCTGAAAATTCAAAAAAAAAAAGGGGGCCGATGAAAGAAATCAAAGGTGATACAAACAGATGGAAAGATGTATCATGCTCTTGGACTGGAAGAACCAATAGTGTCAAAATGACTATACGACCCAAGGCAATCTACAGGTTCAATGCAATCCTTATCAAATTACCAAGGGCATTTTTCACAGAACTAGAACAATTTTTTTTTTTTTTTTGCCTTTTGAGGGCTGCACCTGTGGCATACGGAGATTCCCAGGAGAGGGGTCGAATCAGAGCTGTAGCCACCAGCCTACACCACAGCCATACACCACAGCCACAGCAATGTCAGATCTGAGCCACGTCAGCAACCTACACCACAGCTCACGGCAATACCAGCTCCTTTACCCACTGAGTGAGGCCAGGGATCGAACCTGTGGCCTCCTGGATATTAGATTCATTTCTGCTGAGCCACAACAGGAACTCCTAGACCAAAATACACTAAAGATTTTTGGACGCACATAAGACCCAGAATAGTCAAAGTCATCCTGAGAAAGAAAAATGGAGTTAGAAGGATCAGGCTCCCTGACTTTGACTACACTACAAAACTGCAGTCATCAAAACAACATAGTACTGGCACACACACACACACACAAAAACAGAAATATACATCAGTGGAACAGGATAGAAACCTCAGAATTAAACCCAGGCACCTATGGTCAAGTAATCCACGACAAAGGAGGCAAGAATATACTATTGAGAAAAGAGTCCCTTCGATAAGCAGTGCTGGGAAAACTGGACAGCTCCCTGGGAAAAGAATGAAATTAGAACACTCCCTAATACCATACACAAAACTAAACTCAAAAAGGATTGAAGACCTAAATAACGTAAGACCAATACTATAAAACTCCTAGAGGAAAACACAGAGCAAACACACTGTGAAATAAACCACAGCAATAGCTTCTCAGATCCACCTCATAGTGACAATAAAAACAAAAATAAGTGAGTTCTCATGTGGCGCCGCGGATTAAGGATCTGGCATTGTCTCTGCAGTGGCTTGAATTGCTTCTGGGGCGCTGGTTCAGTCCCTGGTCCAGGAACTTCCACATGTCTTGGGTGCAGTCAAATAAATTAATTAAATAAACAAATGGCACCTAATTAAACTTAAAAAGTTTTTGCACAGCAAAGCAAACCCGAAACAAAACGAATAGACTACCCATAGAATGGGAGAAAATATTTGTAAATGAGGTGACTGACAAGGAATTAATCTCAAAAATATATAAACACCTCCTGCAGCTCAATCCAAAGAAAACCCCCTCAAAAAATGGGCAGAAGATCTAAACAGACAAAAAGACATACAGATGGCCGAAAAACACATGAAAAAATGTTCAGCACCACTAATTATTAGAGAAATGCAAATCAAAACTACTATGAGGTACCACCTTACACCAGTCAGAATGGCCACCATCAAAAAGTCTACAAACAGACAATAAATGCTGGAGAGGGTATGGAGAAAAGGGAACCCTCCTACACTGTCGGTGGGAATGTAAATTGGTGCAATCACTGTGGAAAACAGTATGGAGATTCCTCAAAAAACTAAAAATTACCTGGGCATCTATCCATAGAAAACCATGACTCGCAAACATACATGTACCCCCCGATGTCCACTGCAGCACTGTATACAACGGCCAAGACATGGAAGCAACCTAGAAGTCCAGTGACAGAGGAGTGGATAAAGATGTGGTACATATACACAATGCAATACCACTCAGCCATAAAAAGGAATGAAATAATGGCATTTGCAGAACGTGGACGGACCTAGAAATAATCATGCTACGTCACGTTAGTGAGACAAAGCATCATCACATGCTATCATTTATATATGGAATCCACAAAGAAGGATACAGGAGTTCCAGTCGTGGCTCAGTGGAAACGAATCCGACTGGGAACCATGAGGCTGCGGGTTCGATCCCTGGCCTCGCTCAGTGGGTTAAGGATCTGGTGTTGCTGTGAGCTTTGGTGTGGGTTGCAGACGTGGTTCGGATCCCGTGTTGCTGTGGCTGTGGTGTAGGCTGGCGGCTACAGCTCTGATTAGACCCCTAGCCTGGGAACCTCCACATTCCAAGGTTGAGGCCTCAAAATGACGAAAGACAAAAAACAAAACAAAACAAAGGATACAATTAACTTATTTGCTGAATAGAAACTGACTCACAGACTTTTTTTTTTTTTTTTTGTCTTTTTGCCTTTTCTAGGGCCGCACCCGCGGCATATGGAGGTTCCCAGCCTAGGGGTGGAATCGGAGCTGTAGTCGCCAACCTACACCACAGCCACAGCCACAGCCACAGCCACAGCAACGTGGGATCTGAATCGTTTCTGCAACCTAAACCACAGCTCACAGCAATCCTGGATCCTTAATCCACTGAGCAAGGCCAGGGATCAAACCCGCATCCTCATGGTTCCTAGTCGGATTCGTTAACCACTGAGCTGCAGCGGAAACTCCTGACTCACAGACTTTTTTTTTTTCCCCCCAGACTTTGGAAAACTTATGATTACCAAAGGAGACAGCTTAGGGTTGGGGGAGGGATGGGTTGGGGGGTTTGGGATGGAAAAGTAGTAAAACTGGGTTGTGATGATGGTTGTACAACTATAAATATAATAAAATTCACTGAGTTAAAAAAAATAAAACTTATATGGAACCACTAAAAGCCCAGAGCTGCCAAAGCAATCCTGAGGGAAAAGAACAAAGCTGGAGTTTCTCAGACTTCAGATATTACTACAAATCTACAGTAATCAAGACAGTGTGGGAGTTCCCATTGTGGCTCAGCGGTAACAAACCCAACTAGTATCCACGAGGATGCAGGTTCGAACCCTGGCCTCACTCAGTGGGTTAAGGATCCTGCATTGGTCTAGGTTGGCAGCTGCAGCTGCGATTTGATCTCTAGCCTAGGAACTTCTATATGCCACACCTGCAAGCCCTAAAAAACAAACAAAAAAAATAAACCTGTAGTACTGGCACAAAAACAGATACATGGATCAATGGAACAGAATGAGAACCCAGAAATAAACCATACACCTATGGTCAATCTTTGACAAAGGAGGCAAGAATATATAATGGAGGAAAGACAGTCTCTTCAATAAATGGTTTTGGGAAAGCTGGTCAGCCTCATATAAATCAATGAAATTAGAACACACCCTCACACCATATACAAGAATAAACTCAAAATGGCTTAAAGACCTAAATATGAAATACAACATAGTCAAAACATTCTCTTAGATAAATCACAACAATATTTTTAGATTAGTCTCATAAGGAAAAGAAAGAAGTGCAAAAATATATCAGTGAGACCTATTCAAATTTATGAGCTTTTTTCACAGCATAGCACAACATACAGAATGGGAGAAAATATTTGCAAACACTGTGACCAACAAGGAGTTAACTTCCATAATATATAAATACCTCATACAACTCAATTTCTAAAAAAATCAAACAACCCCATCAAAAAATGGCCAGAACACCTAAACAGACATTTCTCTGAAGTAAACATGCAGATGGCCAACAGACACATGCAAAGATGTTCAACATCACTAATTATTAGAGACGCAAATCAAAACTACAATGACGTCCCACCTCACGCCAGTCAGAACGACCATCATCAAAAAGTCTACAAATAATAAATGCTGGAGAGGGTGTAGAGAAAAGTCCAGCCATGTTGGAAAACATTACAGAAGTTCCTTAAAAAACTAAAAAGAGAGTTACCACATGATCTAACAATCTCATCCCTGGGCATATATCTGGAAAAGACAAAAACTCTAATTCCAAAAGATACACACACCCCAATGTTCACGGTAGCACTATTTACCGTTGCCAAGACATGGAAGCAAATTAAATGTCCACTGACAGATGAATGGATAAAGCAGATGGGGTATACATATACAATGGAATGTCATAAAAAACAAATGAAGTAATACCATTTGCAGCAACGTGGATGGACATAAAGAATATCAAGTAAAGTAAGTCAGGAGTTCCCGTCGTGGCTCAGTGGTTAACAAATCCGACTAGGAACCATGAGGTTGCGGGTTCAATATCTAGCCTTGCTCAGTGGGTTACAGATCCGGCATTGCCGTGAGCTGTGGTGTAGGCTGCAGATGTGGCTCGGATCCTGCATTACTGTGGCTGTGGCGAAGGCCAGCAGCTACAGCTCCTGTTAGACCCCTAGCCTGGGAACCTCCATATGCCGCGGGTGCGGCTCTAGATAAGGCCAAAAAAAAAAAAAAAAAAGACAAAAAAAATAAAATTAGTCAGAAAAAGAAAAATATATATCATAGGTAGAGTCTAAAAAATAATACAGATGAAGCCATTTACAAAACAGACTCACAAACTTATGCTTATTAAAAAGGAAAGAGATGGAGTTCCCGTCATGGCTCAGTGGTTAAGGATGCCAACTAGCATCCATGAGGATGCGGTTTCGATCTGGCCTCACTCAGTGGGTTAAGGATCTGGTGTTGCCGTGAGCTGTGGTGTAGGTCGCAGGTGTGGCTCAGATCCCAAGTTGCTGTGGCCGTGGCGTAGGCCGGTGGCTACAGCTCCATATGCTGCCAGTGCAAAAAAAAAGAGATTGGGGAAGAGATAAACTAAGAGTATGGGATTAAGAGATAAATACTATATATAAAATGGACAAGGGAGATCCCAAGAATGTTACTGGCTTGTTGCATAATTCTGTGGATTGGTAGGAACTGAAACCTACTACAAAGGGACAAACAGGAATTGTTCTGGTCTCCTTGATAAAAAGGGGGTTGGAGTTCCCTCACTGCTCAGCAGGTTAAGGATCTGGGGTTGTCACTGCTGTGGCTCTGATTATAGCTGTGGCGTGGGTTGGATCCCTGGTCTGGGAACTTCTGCATGCTTTTGGGGGGCGGGGGGAGAATGGGGTGGTAATTTGGCTAGGAGAGCTTATCTGTAAGAGCAGAGTAGGGGAAGGCAACTTGCACTCAGAACTGTCCTATTTCTACCACCCACATCACAGCTACCCATAATGGGTCTGTGCTACTGTTTAGCAGTAGACATCCAGATTATGTTTCACGCATTCAAAAACAGTCCAGTATTACGCCCGACATCCCATGGCTTCCACTAGCATTCAATACTTTCCATGAAGATCTCCCTACCTAGTTCCACTCCTTGTCCTGTCCCAGGCTGTCACATAGAAACACATGTGGATCTCAGGCCCACATGGCCCTCTTCCACTTTTGGGCTTGACTTGCTGTCCCCTGACCTCTCCCAACCTTCCTCCATCCACCTATCCCTCATTCAAAGCCCAGCCCACTCGTGGCTTACCCCAGGCCTAGTGACTCTCACAGATGACCACATCACAGGCTCCTGGTCTTATCCTGCAGGCTGAATGAAAAGTAAGCCCCACAAAATCCTGGGGTGTACAGCGAGTGGTAAAGAAGCACTAGCTCTACCTTGAGTGTCATCTCACCTCAACTGCCTCTGACGACGTCCATCTCACGTCAACACTTCTCCTGGCTGCCCTGGCCACCTGCCAGGCAATAAGTCTCCAAGAGTCTCCCCACCTCCCCACCATCCCCAAGTGGGACCTAAGAACAGGGAATAGCACTTAAGAGTCCGAAGACACTACAATCCAGTGGTTGGGAGTCAGGGTCCTTTCTAATCAACTGCTTGGCTCCATAAGCAGTCAGGGAAATGGGGAAAAAGCAATGGATTGATGGGCCCAGGTTTCCCTGTACCTCTGCCTGGCCCTGAAGACTGGCACTCAGGGTAGCTAATCAATCTCTATGCCTCAGTGCTCAGTTCACCTTTTACCAGGTGTCCCTGTTAAGCTAAAAATTAGTTAAAACAGTCTTCATTTTGTTATGCCCACATACTTCTTCTAACTGCATTTACCCTAACCGGCTTTTCACAGACAATTTCTTCCTTGCTTAACTGCTTTCTTTTACTAATGATTACTTTCTAGTTAGAGTTACATTATGCACCTGGTAGTTTTCTTCTTTGCAACACTACCTAACATCCCCTTCCTTCGTAAGCATTCTTCATTCCACACACGTCTCTGAAATAAGCCCGAGGACCACCAGAAACCATCACAGGACCGTCTGACTCCAGCCTTGCCCATTCTGAAATGATCTATGGCGGGCAAAGAATACAAAGTAACCCTCATCAACAGCCCTGTTTTTCCACCTAAAGCTTTAAGACCCCTTGCTATCCCTTCTCGAGAGAGGACAGTTTTGAGGGCGTTACTCAGCTGCGGCCTCCGTTGCCTGGCAAAGCAATAAAGCTGTTCCTCCGCTTCACCCAGCTGTCTCCCAGACTTAATTTGATGCCGCTGTGCAGAAGCCAGAGGCCAGTTGGGCCACATCCCTCCCCCTGCACCCTCTCCAACGCGCCATCACCCTGTCTCAGAAACAGGGCCCCACCCACCACCGCCTCGCAGTTCTGGACACCGGGGCCTGGGCTTCAGGCACAGGAGCAGGCGCCTCGCACTCGGGACTTTAGTGTCTGGTGGGGTGAGGGCCTGAGGACGAGCGCTTACCTGAGGCGGGTCCTCGGCGCGGCCGCCGCCATCGGACTGAGTGCGGAGCTGCGGGAAACGAGGACGCCGGCACGGCGGTTTCCATCCCAGGCCAGGCGCAGGGAAGCCCGCGCGAAGTCGCGGACCTCAGGCCCGCCTCTCGGCCACGGGGAAGACGACTCTTCTCGGACGTAATAACACACTCGCCCGGCTCTGAGCCAGCGTTCCGGAGTTAAAACAGACCAAGAGGCGTCAGAATGGCCGCGCTGGAAAATGGAGGCCGGAAATCCCGCCCCTAAGATTTTCCTCGAGCGGAAATGCCCTCATTACGAGGCTGGGATTGGCTGAGCGACGCTGCCTCCGTCGCGGAGCATTCTGGGTCAGGTAGTTGCCACAGAGCCACGGGCTGAGCTGGCGAGCGCTGCAAGCTGCGGTCGAATGAGAGTGCCGAGCTCTGCCGCCTGGACAGTGGGAAATGGCCCCTCTGGGTTCTAGTGCAGAAGGATTTTGCTCCTTGCTCAAGAGGCCGACCTCGGATTTCTGGGACGTCTTGTCCGCCAACGATGACGCAGCTGCTTGCAGAAATACTAGTTCAGACGCTGAAGCTCAGCATGTTCTCAGAGGTTAAACAAATCCTCTCAGATGCTCCCAAAGGCTACAGATACAAATGCACCTTTTATTCCAAAGAACTATTTAGTCCGCGGAGGTGTGTCCACTGATAAAGGAAACACATAAAAATTATTGTATCGCAATTTGGAGTTCCGGTCGTGGCTCAGTGGTTAACGACTCCGACTAGGAACCACGAGGTTGCGGGTTCGATCCCTGGCCTTGCTCACTGGGTTAAGGATCCGGCGTTGCCGTGAGCTGTGGTGTAGGTTGCAGACGCGGCTTGGATCCCGCGTTGCTGTGACTGTGGCAAAGGCCGGCAGCTACAGCTCCGATTAGACCTCTAGCCCGGGAACCTCCATATGCCGCGCGTGCGGCCCCAAGAAAAAGGCAAAAAAGACAAAAAAAAATTATTGTACCGCAATTCAATTGTAAAAGTTATAAAAACTCAAACACGTTAGTTCCTGGTGGTGGCTCAGTAGGTTAAGGATCCCCATTGTCACTGCTGTAGCTTAAGCTGGATCCTTGGCCTGGGAACATCCATGTGCCACAGGCAAGGTAAAAAAAAAAAACCCTAAACCATCAAAAAAAAAAATCATATGGCAATGATAGACAAAAGTTACAAGATTTTTTTTAGTGTCAGTACCTACTCCTTCAGACACGTTATACCCACATCAGTCAGAAGTGGAAATACTTGGAAGTTCCTGTTGTGGCCAGTAACAAACCCGACTAGGATTCATGAGCGTGCAGATTCAATCCCTGGCCTTTGCTCAGTGGGTCAGGGATCCGGCATTGCCAGTGAACTGTGGTATAGTTTGCACATGCGGCTCAGATCCTGTGTTGCTATGGCTGTCATGTAGGCAAACTGCTGGCTACAGCTCTGATTTGCCCCTGCCTGGGAATTTCTACACGCTGTGGGTACAGCCCTAAAAGCCAAAATAATAATAATAATAATAATTGTTGAGAAATATCCAAAACTCGCTTTACCATGTTCTCTATCATCTGAATGAGCTTCTGCCACATGGAAGTCTCAACAAATATTTACTGAAGGGCAAAATGTTTTGTTTTTTTGCCTTTTTTAGGGCTAAACCTGATACTGTGGAAGTTCCGAGGCTAGAGGTCAAATTGGAACTGCAGCTGCTGGCCTATGCCACAGCCACGCCACATCTGTGACCTACACCACAGCTCACGGCAATGCTGGATTCTTAAGCCACTGAGCAACGTCAGGGATCAAACCCATGTCCTCATGGATACGAGTCGGGCTTGTTACGGCTGAGCCACGACGAGAATTCCGTAATTAATTTTTCCTTTCCTTTATTTTTTTTTTTTTTTGTCTTTTTGCCTTATCTAGGGCCACACCTGCGGCACATGGAGGTTCCCAGGCTAGGGATCTAACAGGAGCTGTAGCCGCTGGCCTTCACCACAGCCACGGCAACGCGGGATCCGAGCCACGTCTGCAACCTACACCACAGCTCATGGCAACGCCAGATCCCTGATCCACTGAGCGAGGCCGGGGATCAAACCCGCAACCTCATGGTTCCTAGTCAGATTTGTTAACCACTGAGCCACGATGGGAATTTTTTTTTTGAGGGCCGCACCCATGGCATATGGAAGTTCCCAGGCAAGGGCTTGAATCGGAGCTGCAACTGCCAGCATATGCCACAGCCATGCCAGATTCAAGCCGCATCTTTGACCTACATCACAACTCACACCAACACCTGACCCCTGACACACTGAGCAGGGCCAGGGACTGAACCTGCATCCTCATGGATACTAGCTGGATTTGCTACGACTGCGCCACAATGAGAACTCCCAATATGTTCTAAAAGCAGTTACTATGGACTGAGTTTTCGTGCTTACTGTCCCCACCCACCCAAAATTTGTATCTTGAGGCCCTGATCCCCAGTGTGATAGTACTTGGAGGCTGGGCCTTTGAAAGATAATGAGGGTGGAGGGCTCATGAATAGGATTAGTGCCTTTATAATAGGATCTGCACCGGAACCCAACGGGACTTCAATTCTAGAACTATGAAAAATAAACGTTTATTGTTGAAACCACCCAATCAATGGTATTTCCTATGGCAGACATAGCCGACTAAGAAAGCAGTCTTGCATCTTAGTGTCTCCCTGACTCGGGTTTTACCTCAAAGGGATGGGTCTGTTTCTTGCCTAATGAAAGGAGGCTGCATGAAGGGGCACAGAAGGTGTATCCAGGCTCTGGGAGTTGAGAGTCAGGGAGGCACTTACTTTTCCCTGCTGTCAGCTGGGCCACCGATCCCACATTTAACTCCTTCCTGGTTGCACTATGAAGGGAGGTGCAAACTACTGGCTGAAGGAGTCTTTCAACCACCCCGATGGCTTATATACAGTCCTGCTTTCCTTTGTCACCTAGTCTTTTAATTGTTAAATTTTTTTGGGCCGTGCCTGCGGCATGCATTAGTTCCTGGGCCAGGGATCCAGCTCAAGCCACAGAGTGCCAATACTGAATCCATAACCACCAGGGCACCAGGGAACTCCCTTTTTAATTAAATTTGAAAACTGATAAAAAGGACTTCTGGCAAAACAGGACTGTCGGCACCTCTGGAACCCTAGAACGCAGGTTTGATTCCCAAACCCAGCACAGTGGGTTAAGGATCCCTGGCCTGGGAACTCCACATGCTGCAGGACGGCCAAAAAGAAAAAAAAAGGAAAAGTTTTTTTTGTGAATCAACTATACTAAAGTTAAAAAAAACTGATAGGACTTCCCATCGTGGCTCAGCGGTTAACAAATCTGACTAGGAACCATGAGGTTGCGGGTTCGATCCCTGGCCTTGTTCAGTGGGTTAACGATCCGGCATCGCCGTGAGCTGTGGTGTAGGTTGCAGATGTGGCTCGGATCTGGCGTTGCTGTGGTTCTGGTGTAGGCCAGCGGCTACAGTTCTGATTAGACCCCTAGCCTGGGAACCTCCATATGCTGCCAGTGCAGCCCTAGAAAAGGCAAAAAGACCAAAAAAATAAAAAATAAAAAAACTGATAAAAAGGGCTGTGGCTCTGGCGTAGGCTGGAAACTACAGCTCCAATTGGACCCCTAGCCTGGGAACCTCCACATGCGCAGGTGCGGCCCTAAAAAGACGAAAGACCAAAAAAAAAAAAAAAACCTGATAAAAAGAGTCAGGAAATCTGGATCTGACTTCAGTTCATCCTCACATTAGACTAGATCTTTTGTTTCTGTTTTGTCCACAACTGCAGCATATGGACGTTCTTTGGCCAAGGATTACAATGGAACTGCCAGAGAGAACACCAGCTCCTTATACCTGCTGCACCACGGTGGGAATGCCTTTTCTAATTAAAAAAAAATTTTTTTGTAGTTAACAATGCCCTATTTATTAGAAATCAAATTATTTAAAATACTCCAAACAGACTAGCATTCATCTCAATACACTAACGTCCTCTAAGTCCAAGAGAACACAAAACTCAGTATAACTGATGTTTCTATATACTCTTTTCAAGGGACCCCATAACTTCATGTTTTAACCAAATGAATTCAGTGTCCAATATATCCTGGACTGGCACTATTTCATAAATTTGTTCAAGAGAAAGGTTATTTTTCTACATAGCTTTACACTCAAACTTTTTAAAACCCTCACAATTTAAACATACGTCAAAATTTAAAACTACATCATCACTAAAAACTCCCAAATTTCAGTAAAATAATGTCACAAGCTGAACAAGCTCAATTTAAGAAAAAAGTAATGGGAGTTGCAGAATATAATGGGGGGGGTGCTAGCTTGCCCTTTTTACAATGTGTACAACAGCATTAAGATTTATAACAAGAATGGCATTTATGTTTCTTAAAACTATCTTCTACAGTATAGTATTATACAGAAAAAAGAGGGAGTGGGCAGATAAAAGAATAACTGATTTCCCTTATGTCTGTTGTCCTTAGGTCCTTGCTTTGAGAGTCAGGACTGTCAGGGGACAGGTCCGTCACCATCTCCCCAGGCCAGACCTGCCATAAAAAGGCATTCTTGACCAAGGGGTTTAAGCATTACTGGAGAAGCCTGGGGTATGTGGTCAGTAATCTGTCGGTGCTTGTTAATACAGACTTCCAGATAAAAGAATTGGGAGAGGCACTTTTATAAACCCTTTTTTTTTTTAAATAGCTTGATTGAGAAGTTTCTGTTGTGGCTCAGCAGAAACAAATCTGACTAGAATTCATAAGGATGCAGGTTCGATCCCTGGCCTCACTCAATGGGTTAAGGATCCAGAGTTGCCATGAACTGTGCTGTACGTAACAGATGAAGCTCGGATCTCGTGTTGCTGTGGCTGTGGCATAACCCTCAGCTGCACTGTGATTCAACCCCTAACCTGGGAACCTCCATATGCTGTGGGTGTGGCCCTAAAAAGTCAAAAAAAAAAAAAAAAAAAAACTTGACTGAGATCTAAATCACTTACTACAACAGTAACTTTTTTTTTTTCTTTTTCAGCAACACCCACACCACGTGGAAATTCTTGGGCCAGCAAGGGATCCAATTGAGCCACAGCTGTGACCTACTCCACAGCTCCAGTAATGCCAGATCTTTAACCCACTGTGCCACAGCAGGAACTCCAACGATAAGCCTCTTAAAGAGTACAATCCCATGGTTTTTAGAACATTCGCAAGTCTGTACAATCAACACCACTATTGTAACCATAAAATAAGCTGCTCCGTTTTGAGCAGCACAGACTTTAAACTTATATTTGGAGTCCCCTGCAGGCTCAGTGGGTTAAGGATCCAGTGTTGTCGCTGCCATGGCTCAGGTCACTGCTGAGATGTGGGTTCAAACCATGGCCTGGGAACTTCTGTATGCCACGTGTGCATACAAAAAAAGGGAAAAAACTGTAAGTACATTTCTGACAGGTTCCCAGGAAGAAGGAGACTGACCCCCATCCCCCACTCCCCCGAGTGTGGCTGTTCACCTTGGAGACCTGCTGCAGACATGGGTACAGCCTGGCACGAGATCTGCAAGCACCCTCTCCCAGAATGTGAATGTGCAAGCTGGGCAGCAAGAAACAATCGCCTGTGGAAAACAACCGCCTGCACAGATTAACCACCTACAAGCATGATCTGCCCTCTCTCATGGGACTCCTCTGCCTGGCCTCCCCTTGCCCTTCAGCTCCTACTTCTGCGTTGTTTCTGCCACACGTTCCCGCCTTGGACTCCAGCCACAGATCCTTTATAAGCCTAGCATCTCCTCACAGTCAGGGCTGGCGCCAGCTTGAGCTCAGCCTGTCCCCCTCCGATGCCTTAATAAATTCCTCTTGCTTCGCCTTCTTGGCCTTGCACGTCCCTCCCTAAGCAAACCTAATAAATTTCCTTTCCTGCTGATCCTGACATGTCTTAGCATCATAGATAATAGAAAGCTAACTAGGAGAGAACTCTAATCTGGCTGATTTTTCCTGGGAATTCCAGGGACTGGCCCTAAGGAAGGAGAAGGACACCAACCTTGGAATAGTCGATTGCACATAAAATCATCAGAGATGATGCTGACCAGACCACCACACGGCCAACCTCAAGTGATTAATGGAAGGAGTTCCCGTCGTGGCTCAGCGTTAACAAACCTGATTAGGATCCATGAGGATGAGGGTCTGATCCCTGGCCTCGCTCGGTGAGTTAAGGGTCTGATCCCTGGCCTCGCTCGGTGAGTTAAGGCTGTGGTGTAGGCCAGTGGCTATAGCTCTGATTTGACCCCGAGCCTGGGAACTCACAAATGCTGTCGGTGTGGCCCCAAATAAATGATTACTGGAGCTGACTACACCGCTCTGCAGGTAGCCCCCCAGCCTGCGACCCTAGAACTCCCCTTTGTCCTCTACTAACTTGTAGGTGGTCTCAGAGTATTAGTCCACCATATTCCTAGGTTGCTGACATCCTAAATAAAACTTTCTCTTTTGACGAACGCCTGTCTCTCAAGTAATGAATGCCTTCGAATGGGCGCTGCTGAACTTGGGTTCAGTACTGGCTTCATGCAATTACACTGATGCTTTAAAAAATATTTTCTTTTCCCCCAAAGAAGCCTCATACCCACCAACCATCCTTCCTTTTCTCCCTTCCCCCCAGCTCCTGGGACCACTTAAATTTAGCATCTCTGGATTTGCCTATTCTGGGTATGTCATATAAATGGAGTCATATGACGTATGACCTTTCGAGTCTAACTTCTTTTACTTAGCATAACATTTTCAAGGATCATCTATGTTGCATCATGTGTCAGTATTTCTAACTCTCTTTTTTTTTTCTTGCTTTTTAAGGCTGCCCCCATGGCATATGGAGATTGTCAGGCTAGGGTTCAAGTCATAACTACAGCTGCCAGCCACAGCCATGCCAGATCTGAGCTGTGTTTGTGACCTACACCACAGCTCACAGCAACGCTGGATCCTTAACCCACTGAGCAAGGCCAGGGATGGAACCTGCAACCTCATGTCTCCTAGCCAGATTCATTTCCACTGCACCATGGGATCTCCAGTACTCCTATCTTTTTTCTTGCTTAATAATATCCCATTGTATGGACAGACTACATCTTGTTTATTCATTTATTGGTTGATGCAAATACATGGTGTTTCCACATTTTGCTGGTTGTTTTTTTTTTTTTTTTTTTTTGCCTTTTTAGGGCCACATGTGAAGGTTCATCTATGGCATATGAAGGCATATGAAGGTTCCCAGGCTAGGGGTCTGATTGGAGCTACAGCTGCTGGCCTACGCCACAGCCACAGCCACGCCAGATCCAAGCCGCGTCTGTGACCTAAACCACAGCTCATGGCAATGCTGGATCTTTAACCCACTAAGCAAGGCCAGGGATCGAACCCGCAACCTCATGGATCCTAGTCAGATTCGTTAACCCTGTGCCATGACAGGAACTCCCACATTTTGCTATTAATAACACTGCCGCAAACACCGCTGTGCAGGTGTTTCTAATGTACAGAGGCAGACATTTTTGATTCTTCTGGATATATAACCAGGGTGGATTTCCTGGGTCACGTCAGTGACTCCATATTTAACCTTCTGAGGAACCATGAGACACCTTTCCAAATCAACAACACCATTCATACTAAATCTCGCCTCTTATATTTCCACAGCTCTAGGTGGTTCCCAGGTTACAGTACTCAATACATCTGACAATGTTTTATGTTTGTTGCCTTCAGATCAATTTCCCTCACCAGGTCCCAGCTCTTTAAAAACACGGATTACTTGGAGTTTCCATCATGGCTCAGCAGTAATGAACCCGACTAGTGAGGGTTAGATCCCTGGTCTCGCTCAGAGAGTTAAGGATCTGGCTTTGCAGTGAGCTATGGTGTAGGTTGCAGACACGACTTGGATCTGGTGTTGCTGTGGCTGTGGTGTAGGCCGGCAGCTGCAGCTCCAATTCAACCATTACTCTGGGAACCTCCATATGCCATGGGTGCGGTCCTTAAAAGAAAAAAAAAAGTAAAAGACATGCAAAAAAAACCAAACAAGACAGAGATTACTGTATCTTAATCAGGTGTCATAATTCTGACATTCTCAGTCTCCTCATACGTAAAATGTAAACGAGCTACTGGAATTGATAGAAAATATCACTGGGAAATCTTTAATGAACTGGTTCCTTACCATCTTTGGGAGACTGCCCAAAGAAATTATTGGTTAGGAGTGAAACGAGAATACTGACGATTTCTCTTCCACACGTGTGAAGTGTCAAAGTGAGTTTTTTTTCTATTACAATATGGTTATATTTATTCGTAAACTACAAGAGCTAAGAAGCGAGTACTGCTATGTCACATGAATTTATTTCCGTTTTCGGGTCTAGTTCTCTTCCGTTAGAGTGCTCGTGCATGAGGCTCTCCAGGAGTGAGTCCTGCTCCTGTTCGCAGACGTCTGTCCTCCCTGCCGGGGTTCCCTCTGCACTTCTAGCGCCTCCCGCACCTCTTTCATTTGCTTTCACGGGCTCTCTGGGCTCGCAGTGTGTACAGGATCTTTTATTTTCACTTCCTGTACTAACATTTGTTCTTTACTCGATCTTTTCTTTTCAATAAGTTTTCTTCTTTTTGATCTAATAACTAAAATGTAAACATAACGTTTTTGAGGTACTAATAACTGAGGAGTAGAAATGGAAACAAAGTGAGGAAAGATATGGAAAAAAATGGTACAATAAATGGAATTTTTAGGCTGTAATGAATGTTACTTGTCTGATAAGGCTGGTGAAAATTGCATTTTAAAATTATTTTCTCACTTTATGCTTTCAAGATCTATAAATAACCAGTTTAAAAAATTTAAATATTGTAAATGAACTCTAATTCAATTTTTTTAAATTTAGAAATGTTTGGAGTCCCCACTGTGGTGCGGCCAGACCAGTGGTGTCTGAGCAGTGCTGGAAGGCAGGTTCAGTTCCTGGCCCAGCACAGTGGGTTAAGGTCACAACTGCAGCTCGGATCTGACCCCTGGCCTAGTAACTCCATATGTCGTGGGGCGGCCAAAAAAAAAAAGGAAAAATTAGCAAAGTTGTAATTCAATGTAAAGACACTGAAAT
Source organism: Catagonus wagneri (assembly GCA_004024745.2). Taxonomy (NCBI): domain Eukaryota; kingdom Metazoa; phylum Chordata; class Mammalia; order Artiodactyla; family Tayassuidae; genus Catagonus; species Catagonus wagneri. Next base: position 3,852,097 of record PVHT020000439.1, read on the forward strand.
AATATTTTCTAAGGGTTCGAGGACCACCTGCCTCAGTAAGCACCAACTCTCTCTTGTTTCTGGCCTCTCAGCCTCTTTCTATCCCTGGGATTGTTAGGAGATTCACACATGGGATGCTTAATATAACTGAGTTCCCCAGCAGGAAACTCAAAGGGTTTGTTTCCTGAACTCCTTTTGCTCCCTGGCATTGCCCTGCAAAAGGAACCTGGAAAGCACGCAACTGCGTGCCCCTCCATGTAGTCTGACAAGCAAGGTTTCCTTCTGTGAGTGTGGCTGGATTCGTCACCCTTCTAACTCAAACTCCACCAGCTCCCACTTAGCTCTCTGCCTTGGAAAACCAAGCCATCCTTGTCAGCTCAGCTTCTGTGCAGTTCTGGATCTGACAGAATAAAGTGGTTGATCGTCTACCTGACTGAATGAACTTTTCCAGTTCCCTCTCGTTCTCTGGAAGCAGGTAAGTGGACTCGTCCTGGCCTTCATCATCAGGGCCCTCCTCTTCATCTCCTAATAATGGTATCTTCACATTTTTATAAAGTGATGCAAGTTGTTGTTTTTCCTCGGCCTGTACCAGTCGACTGGAAAACAAAACAGATGAATTTAAAAGCACAATTCTGGGAGTTCCTGCTATGGATCAGCAGGTTAAGGACCCGGCGCTGTCTCTGTGAGGATGCGGGTTCCATCCCTGGCCTTGCTCAGTGGGTTAAGGATCCCAGATTGCCTCAAGCTGCTGTGTAGGTTGCACATGTGGCTCAGATCTGGTGTGGCTGTGGTATAGGCCAGCAACTGCAGCTTCAATTTGACCCCTGGTCCAAGAACTTCCATATGCCTCAGGATCAGCCGTAAAAAGAAAAAAATAAAAGCATAATTTTCACACTAAATCATCACATCTTACTCCTGTGAATTTCTTCCCTTCTTTCTTTCTTTTTTTTTTTTTTGGCTTTTTAGGGCCGCGGCTGCCGCATATGGAGGTTTCCAGGCTAGGAGTCAAACCGGAGCTGTAGCCGCCGGCCTACGCCACAGCCACAGCAACAGCAGATTGAGCCATGTCAGTGACCTACACCACAGCTCACGGCAACACCAGGTCCTTAACCCAGTGAGTGAGGCCAGGGACCAAACCTGCAACCTCACGGTTCCTAGTCGGATTCGTTTCCGCTGCACCACGATGGGAACTCCCCGATTCTGTATTTAAAATGCTGGCATTTTGGAGTTCCCACTGCGGCCCAACGGGATTGGCAGATCCTGGGAGTGCTGGGACAAAGGTTCAGTCCCGGCCTGGCACAGCGGGTTAAGGATCCAGCGCTGCTGCTGCAGCTGCGGTGTAGGTTGCAACTACAGCTCAGATCCGATCCCTGGCCCATGGACTCCATATTCCAGTGGGTGCCCAAAAAAGAAAAAAATAAATAAAATAAAATGATATTTTGTTCATTATGGATTTTCTTTCTTTCTTTTGCTTTTTAGGGCTGAACATGTGGCATATCGCAGTTCCCAGGCTAGGGTTCAAATTGAAGCTGCAGCAGCCAGCGTACACCACAGCCACAGCAACACGGGATCTCAGCTGTGTCTGCGTCCTACACCACAGCTCACGGCAATGCCATATCTTTAACCCACTGAGTAAGGCCAGGGATCGAACATGAGTCCTCATGGTTACTAGTTTGGTTCGTAACCCGCTGAGGCACAACAGGAACTCCAGTCCTGTATCTTTTTAAACTTGTCATTTATATCATGCGCCAACATGAATATAGTCCATTTTCTAATAAACACTCTCTGAAAATTTGTGAGTATAATAACTTAGTGATTATAATTATCGCCATCACCATCATCACTGCTATCACAAAAAATAACCTAGTTAACATTTTCTGTCTCACTTAAGAACAGTAAAACTTATTTAGCGATACTTACTATATCACGTAGGAAATGGTGACCCCACAAACCAGGGCAATACTAAAGGCGATACATGCGATTGTAATGACTTGAACAAGAGCAGGTCTATGAGGAACCAGTGCTGAAACAGAAGAGAAGTTCTCATAAAATCTCATTTTTACTGTGACTATCAGTTCATGTATTTGTTAATCACATTGTTTGGGGGGGGGAACAGGAGAGAAAATCAGAAATTACCTTAAAAGTAGCATTCCTAATTTTATAAAATAAAGAGGTTAGACTGCACAGCCTGTGTGAACAAAAGTAATCTGAATTCTCCCCTAATCCCTGCCTCCTTTTCCCACCTGCCTGCTGTTCCTGGTCAAAGCCGTCACTTCTGTGACTGGATCCCTCCCTTGGTATAGCAGAACCTGCTGTCACCGGAGCTCAGAGAGCGGGTTTACAGCTCGATTCAAGTGCTGCCCTGATGGTCTTAGTTCGGGTAGCACTGTTGTGAAAGGGTATTCCAGGCAATTCAGGATGAGAGGCCACAAACCTGTATTCCAGGTGTGGGTGTTTGGGCCCACTGAATGGGCTGCAAAACTCTGGATGTTCTTGGTAGGCTCAGGTGTACCATTTTCCCCACTATCTGAAATAAAAATAAATAATGGTTATTGCTGGCACAAACTGAACCAAAGAGCAACTGACTAAGAACATTACTCAGTACTCAGCCACTGGAGGTGCCCGCTCCTTATCCCACCCGCGACCTTGTCCCACTTTCTCTCCACCCACTGGCACACATGAGGAGGATCAGGGATGGAGCTGAGAAATACTCTGAGCTCCCGGACTCAACACGGGATCAGCCTGACATGATGAAAAGAACCTGGACCCAGAGCTGGCAGGTTAAAAGCTTAATCGTAGACATTACATATGGAACATACAGATGTTGCCGTGAGCTGTGGTGTAGGTCGCAGACGCGGCTGGGATCTGGTGATGCTGTGGCTGTGGTGTAGGCCGGCGGCTGCAGCTCTGAGTGGACCCCTAGTCTAGGAACCTCCATATACCACAGGTGTAGCCCTAAAAAGAAAAAAAACTTATCTGAGCCATCCAGCACGAGGCTGACCTACCCTGCCTCACCCACCCCTTCCCTGAAAAACCACACCAGGAGCTGAGGTCAAGTTCCTCCTTCTTCTTCCTCTGCCTGCACAATTCTGCTTCGTCCCCACACGGCCCCTCATGGTGCCTCCCTTTTGTTTCTAGGAACCTGTGTGTGTAACTTCTTCCCTCATGACACTCATTTCCATGTCTGCGTGTCTTTGCATACTTGATTAAAACAAATCCCAGGTAGACTTCAACACTCTGGGTCAAAAAATGAATGCATTCTTTTGGTATTTCTAAGAACTGCCAACTGCTGTCTGGAGAAGGTGCACTCACGCCTAAACTACAAACAAGATATGAGGTTATATTTCTCTACTCCTTTACCAGTGGAGTTTGTTATGAAACGTTTTGCTCACTTTTAACACAACAGCTGAAAACGGGAATCACAGAGTATTTTCAATGTGCATTTCTCTTAAGGTGATGGCATCTTTCCATTTAAAAGCTGAGGGTTTCAGGAGAAAGAGTCTCCAGTGATGTGACTGGACAAGAATTCTGTTTTTTGTGTCTGTAACAGAAACTACACTCAGGACCAAAGGCACAACGTGGCAGAGGCCTTGCGGAGGTCTTAGTGCCATCTCACAAAACAAGTGAGTCAAGCAAGTTGCCTTCTGACACGCTGGCCCTAACCCCTTCTCTGTGCTTTCGAGGTGGTGAGTGAAACGTTATAGCTAAGCTTTAGGTAGAGTAATAATGTGTTCAGGATGCTGGCTGGATCACTCCTGGTATTTTCTTTCCTGTCTTTCCTGATGCTTTGACCTTTGTGCTGTTCTCTAATCTGCCCCTCGCAGCATCACTGCGAATCCAACCATGGGGACCATAGGCGGTGGGAGGGGGAGCCTTTATCTAATTTGCGCAAAGGGGTCGTACAGTTAGTGACGACCGCCTGGGATGCCCGCGCCACGCCCCCGACAGCCTCCGGAATGTCCCTGGGACCCGCACACCCCCAGGTGCTGTGACTTACTAGTCAGCTTCGGCCTCAGCGATCCCCTGGGCGTGGTATTCGGAGCTAGAAGGTCATTGAAGGGATCAGAAAAAATGAGACAGGTTTAACACAGATTTAGGAAAATAAGGATGTAACTTGATATTAGACAAGGGAGTCTAATATGTCGTTTCCAAATCATGAAGATGGTAAGTATTCTGGAGTTCCCCTTGTGGCTCAGTGGGTTAAGAACCTGAACAGTAACCTTGAGGAGGTGGGTTCAATCCCTGGCCTCCATGAGTGGGTTAAGGATCCGGCGTTGCCATGAGCTGTGGTGTAGGTCGCAGACGCGGCTCGGATCTGGCGTGGCTGTGGCTGTGGCTGTGGCTGGGAGCTGCAGTTCCAATTCAACCTTCGACCCTAGCCTGGGAACTTCTATACGCCTCGGGTGCAGCTCTAAAAAGAAAAGATAGTGAATGTTCTTAATGTTTATTCAATTCCTGGTAGAAATATGAGGATTAATTTTCAAAAGCACAGGCTCTACTGCATCCAGTGTTTTCTCTCACGAATACGGAGCAGTAAGAATTTAATGCAGGCGCCCGGTCTGCTGGCACAGCGCCTCCCAAGGGGAGGACCTGCAGAAAGAGCCCAGCGCTGCAAAGCACTGTGCTCACGTCAGGTCAGAGGGCATACCAGGGAGGTCCTGAAGCCAGGACCCTGCTATCAGCGGCTGACCGAGGGTGAAGGACACAGGGTTTAGTGTCTGATTACATTATTTATGGGTCATGGTACTAACACACACGGGGAAGAGGCACGCGGACACGGCAGACAGCACCCAGCTCTCAGTTCATGGAATGAATAACAAAGACTCATGTCTGGGTGCTGGCGGAGTTCCATGCATCTGAGACAGCACTTCCTGAGCGAACGATGTGCGCTCTTTGGTGATACTGGCGGGTATCTGCGACTGTTTCAAGCCTTGGAAAGAAAACTTGTAGCGGTGAGATGTAATCACCCCCCCACCCCCCAGCTTTTTTTCTTTTTCAGCCTCGACGAAGGCACATGGAAGTTCTTGAACCAGGGATCGAATCTGAGCCACATCTGCGACCCACAACACAGCTGCAGCAACGCTGGGTCCCTAACCCACTGTGCCTGGCTGGAGAAGGAACCCGCGCTGCCTCACAGACCATGCCAAGTCCTTAGCCTGCTGTGCCACAGTGGGAACTCTGTAATCACCCCTTTTCACTTCCCCTGAAACAAGTGAAAAGCTGAAACTGCCCATTAAGCCTGCTGTTTATCTCATGGGTTTGAACTTACCTGCATAAGACAAGCATAAATGAAGTGGGCACTCCATTAAAAACAAAAACAAAAAGGTGAAGGAACACTGAACCTCGTCCATCGCTCACAAGTTGTTAGCTCTTCTTCACATGGATGAAAGGAGACACCTGGCTGTAGTGGAGCACGTGTCCTGCGTTTCTCTGAGGAACCAAGAAGCTCTTCTCCCTACAGAATGTCTGGGCTCTGGCCCGGAGCCCCCAGTGTGAGGTCAGCTCTCGCTGCCATGTGGAATTCTTTCATGGAACCAAGTCAGCCAGTGGGGAGACCATGAGGATGAGGGGTGTGCTGGGAGGGAGACCAAGCTCTGGGGTCAGATCGGAATGAGACCAGGTCCCCGCCCTCAGAAAGGAGGAGGCAGGAGAAACCACTGGTAATTCAACATGACACACAGTAAGATGCAGAGAACTCAGCAGGGCTCTGCAGTCAGATGCCTCAGTTCTGGTCCTCATCACTGGCCTGATCAAGTCACTCCTTCTGAGCTTCAGTTTCCTCATCAGTAAAATATGAGGATTTAATGACACCTGCTTCACAGGGTTAGAGCGATGGCTGAATAAGGTAACCCATGCAAAGGTCAAAAACAGCGTGGGCACTGAACATTAGTTCTGGATGTAATATGGAAGAGTACAATATTGGTAAAAAAAGCAATTTTTAAAAAATTTTTCCATTATAGCTGGTTTACAGATTTCTGTTAATTTTCCAGGTGCACAGCGTGGTGACCTGGTTACACATACATATATGGATTCATCACAAGTGATTAGACATAGTTCCCGGTGCTATACAGCCGGTTCTCCTTGCTTTTCCATCCCAAAGGCAATAGTCTACAACTGTTAACCCCAGACTCCCATACCATCCCACTCCCTCCGCCACCCCCAAACCAAATTCTTTTTTTTTTTTTTTTGTCTTTTTGTCCTTTCATGGCCGCACCTGCAGCATATAGAGTTCCAAGACTAGGGGTCTAATTGGAGCTGTAGCCGCCGGTCTACACCACAGCCACAGCAACGTGGGTTCTGAGCCGCGTCTGCGACCTACACCACAGCTCAGGGCAATGCCAGATGTTTAACCCACTGAGCAAGGCCAGGGATCGAACCTGCAACCTCATGGTTCCTGGGCAGATTTGTTTCCGCTGCGCCATGATGGGAACTCCAAAAAAAATCAATTTAGTGTGTTACTGAGTCAAAGCTCACTCTGCTTGCTGCACTACAGACTAATAAATCCAGAGACAAGTTGCTGGGGCAGAGTAATGACTTTCACTGGAAAGCTGGCCCACCGAGAAGAAGGGAGCCTCATGTCTCAAAGAACCATCTTCTCATCTGGAATCCAGGCTCCCTCTACACAGAGGGGCGGGGAGGGGCGCTCGGCAACACCAACCAACGGCTGAGCGAGCCCTGCACCCCTATTATGATACACCTCAGCCTCTGGGCTGCTGTTCAGAAACCTAGACCCAAGTGGCTGCCTCCAAAAGTTTCTTTAAAGGAGATTAACTGAATCATCTCGAAATGGGGACATGGGATTGAAAACTAGACGGCAAAGGAGGCTGTCCCCTGTACCTGTCCCTTGTCCGTCCACCAGTTCACTATACACAAAACAGGCTTTAAGTCTTCCTACCAATTACAATGAGATAACAGGCAGGGTGGTTTTAGATGCTTGTGTCAAAGCCCCAGGGACTGGGGGCTGGTTCCAGCTGTTCAAAGGGCAGCTGCCCTTTCTGAGTGTCCGCCAAATGAGAAGGCTGGGCCCCTCCAGACGCACTCATGCTGTGAACTGGGAAGAGTACCAGGCTCTACTCTGACCACAGCCCGATCCACTCCTCTCTTCCCCGCCCCTGCTATGCCCGGGATGTTCCATAAGGACTGGGTTCCCACTTCTGAGCCCTGCAAGCTCCGAACTGCCTCTGATCAAACCCAGCCGAGGAGTTCACGGGCTGTGTCCCCGGGGCTGGAGGTGGGCCGCCAGTCTCCCTGTGGGCACCACTGCCTTTAGACGGGACTCTGGACTGGCAAGTTCCTCATGGACGGTGCTGTCCTTGGAGCTGGTCAGGGATATCAGCTTCCCACTGGTCATGACCGCCTGGCCCAGTCCTTTCAGACTGGTCTGCAAACACCTAGCCCTTCCTAGATCTGCTTCTTAGGCTCCCCGCACCCTGCCAGCTGGAAGCATCGCACCGATGCACCAGAACACCACTAGGCGTTACCAAGGCCCACAGATGTGCAGACTGTACCAGGTCAGGCTACGGGGACAGGCCAAGACATAAGGTCTTTCACAACAGCGCCGAAACCATTCAATAAACTCCCGTAAATCCAGAGTGCCAGACCTGTTCTCCGGCCTTCCCCTACAAAGTGGGGCGCCTGTCACAGTTACCATCTTTTCCAAATTTGCGATTGTTTGCGAAGGCGAGCGGTCCCATTCACCTTCAGCATCGCCACAGCCCAGGCGGCAAGAGTTATCCGCTCCACATAACAGTGCTAATGACACTGAGGCGCTAGGGCGGACTGGACCGTAATTTTTTATCGACATGAAATTGACATGCAGCATTATGTTAGTTTCAGGTGATCTGATATCTGTACATCTTGTGACACGATCATCATCGTAAGTCTAGTTTAACATCTGTCTTATATATATTACAATATGCACAATTAAAAAGGTTTTTTCTTGTGATGAGGACTTTTAAGATCTATTCTATTAATAACTTTCCTTTTTTGCGGGGGTAGCCGTGCCTGCGCTGTGTCGAAGTTCCCAGGCCAGGGAGAGAACCCTCGCCATGGGAGTGACCTGAGCCGTGGCAATGACGCTCCTGGATCCTTAACCCACTGTGACACAGGAGAACTCCCTCTTAGTAACTTTCAAATATGCCATGAATTCTTTTTTCGTTTTTAGGCCTGCACCCGTGGTATATGGCGGTTCCCGGGCTAGTGGTCAAATCATTGCTGCAGCTGCTGGCCTACAAACAGTCACAGAAAGGCCATATCTGAGCTGCGTCTACAGCCTACACCACAGCTCACAGCAAAACCAGGGATCAATCCACAGCCTCATGAATCCTAGTCAGGCTCGTTAACTGCTGAGCCATGAAGGGGACTCCCTGCCACCCAGCACCGTTAACTACGGTGATTACAGCTGCCACGTGGTGATTACATCCCCACGAATTACTGACTCTGTAACTGGACGTTGGTACCTTTTTACCCCTTTCGCTGACTTCAGGGTTTCGTTGTTTTAAAACTTCACATTTACCTGCTGCTGCAACATCCCCACCAAGGGGCTGTGAGGACCCTGCCCAGGTGACCAGGCGACCCAGTGATAAGGCTGGCCGCTGCCACTCGGGGCCTCTGCTTTGCTCTGCCCGGAACACAACCCGGTAACACTCGAATGCACCGGTGACACACCTTCATGCCTGTTCCCGTGGACCTGACCTTGACCCCAAGTCAGCACTTGTCTGGGTAGGTCCTCACTCTGCTCCCCCCCTGCTGGGCCGAGCCTGCCCTCTGGTGCGCCTCCAGAGTGGCCCCTGGTGACTCTGTCATCGGCACCTGTGAGTAGAATAAACATTTCTTCTTACTCCTCTGCTGGGCCTCCTCTTACAGCAGCACCTGACTGGCCATCACCTAAAAGAACAGAGGATTATATTTATAATAACCCCAAAATTACTATCAACACAAATGTCCAACAGTTGAAGAATGGATAAACAAAATGTGGTATATCCATATATGATGGCCCATTACTGATCCACGAAGGGGGTGAAGTAAAAGCTACAACACTGATGAACGGTGGGACATTAGGCTAAGTGAGAAGCCGGAAGCAAGAGGCCCTAAATCGCTGCCTTTATACGATAAGGCCAAAACAGCAAATCCATAGAGACACAATGGAGATTACCCGTTGCCAAGGGTTGGGGGAGAAAGGAACACAGTGACTGCCAGCAGAGTTCGTTTTTGGTATAATAAGATGTTCTGGACTTAGATGTGGTGATCAACGCACAATTTTGTGAATAGACTAAAAACCATTTTTAAAAGGTTCACACTATGGTATGTGAATGTCTCAAGAAAGCTACTGTTTTTTCAAAGGAGACTTTATTTTTTACGGTAGCTTTATGTTCACAACAGAGTTCCCGCACACCCCTCACCCCGGCACACGTACGAGCACGCGCGCACGCACACACACACACACACACACAGGGCCTCCTCTGTTGTCCACATCCCACCCCAGAGAGGCACATCTGTTACACTGGGGAGCCTGCACTGACACATCCTAATCAAAGTCCCTAGTTATGCTGGGGCTCACTCCAGCAGGACACACTCTATGGGTTTTGACAAAGGTGTCACGACCGGTATCCAGTCCCAGGGAATGTCATGCGGCACAGCGGCCCTGCTATGAAAACCCTCTGAGCCCCACCCATTCTTCACTCTGGCAAACTATTATTTTTACTGTCCCCATGGTATTCCCTTTTCTACAATGTCATGGAGTTGGACTCACACATTACGTGGTGTGTATGTTCAGGTGGGCTTCTCTCACCTTTTTGGTCCATGCCTGCAGTGTGCAGAAGTTCCCGGACCAGAGACGGAACCGCGCCACAGCAGTGACAGTGTCGGAGCCCTAGCTGGTAGACCACCAGGGAGTGCCTCTCTCACTTCCTAACGTATTTCACATGATCCTCAGTACCATGTTCCTCCATGTCATTTCACGACCTTACAAAGTTTCAAAGCTTTTTTTTTGCTTTTTAGGGCTACACCTACAGCATATGGAAGTTTCCAGGCTAGGGATCAAAGCAGAGCTACAGCTGTTGGCCTACACACAGCCACAGCAACGTGGGATCCCCGACCCACTGAGCAAGGCCAAGGATCTAACCTGCATCCTCACGGATACTAGTCGGATTCGTTTCCCCTGTGCCACAACAGGAACTCCCAGAAGCTCTTTTAAATTGAGGTACACACAGAGTGCCCGCTGTGATGCACGGGGATCGGTGGGCATCTCTGCAGTGCCAGGACACAGGTTCGGTGCCCAGCCTGGCACAGGGGGTTAAAGGATCCAGGATTGCTGAAGCTGTGGCGTAGGTCACACTGCTGTTAGGATCTGATTCCTGGCCCAAGAACTCCATGTGCCCTGGGGAAACAGAAAAAAGAAGCAAAGAAAAAAGAAAAGAAAAAATAAACAAACAAAGGTATAGTTGATGTATAAAATTATATTAGTTTTAGGTGTACAACATAGTAATTCAAATTTTAAAAAAAATTTCTTTTTTCTTTTTAGGGCTACACCCACAGCATATGGAAGTTCCCAGGCAAGGGGTTGAATCAGAGCCACACCATCCAGCCTACACCACAGCCATAGCACAGCCATAGCAATGTGAGATCCTAGCTGACCTGCGACCTACACCACAGCTTGCAGCAACGCCAGATCATTAATCCACTGAGCAAGGCCAGGGATCAAACTCTCATCCTCATGGATACTAGTCAGGTTCTTAACCTGCTGGGCCACAAATGAACCCTGTGATTAAATTTTTTTTTTTATATTCTATTTGAAGTTATTATAAAATACTGGCTAGATCTCTTGTGATGTGCAAAAGAATCCTCACAACTCTTATTTCACACCTGGTACTATCTCTGAATCCCCTACCCCTACCTTGCCCTCCCTATCATAGCTATTATTTTTACAAAGTGAAAATAAGCCACGGAGTTTGAATGCTTTTTAGTGCAGCCCAAGGACTACACATCCCCGCCGGGTCCAGCTGCATCTCCTAGGTAACCAACGTCCTGCACGGACCTCACCTGGGACAGCTTCCTTCTTGCAAGGACGGATCCACCACGACCTCTTCCTGCTCCGGCTGTTCTCCAGTGGCCTTAAGCATTTTGCTCAAAGTTAGGAGTTTTTAATTATGACTTGCCGGAACATACATCAGGTCCCAGCTTCTCCACTTGACCGTAACCTCTTCTCTTGGGCTTCAGTACTTACTTCCTCTGTAATAACATGGGTGTGTTGATCTTGCCCTGAAGTTCCCCGAGGGCTTTTAATCTGTGTCTTGAAGCATTTCATCTTCTCTGCACAACCTTTGCACCACGTTGGATCAAGGCCATCTCCTGCCTGAACAACCACAGGAGCCTCCAGGCTTGTCTTCCTGTGCTAACAACTTCCACCCAGCAGCCAGTGCCTCTAAAAAACAGAAGCATTTTCTGTCCTTCCTGGTTAGAGTCGCTCAGTGGTCCCTGTACAGAAACAGAGCCTTCTGGCACATCTTTGGTCACTCCTCCTGCTGTGGATTCTGACCGGGCCCAGAAATGGGGCCTGGAGACAAACTCTACCAAACAAAAACCAAGTCAGGCCTAGGTAAGGAAAGACTTCTTTCAGAAAGATGATTCTAGTAAGGACGGGGCACGGTTGCTGCGGGGAGAACACGTGAGCAGGAAGCTCTGCAAGCACCCCAGAGTTTAGGCAGAAAGGAACTTTCTCTCACAGCGAGGCAGGAGCAAGGGGACAGAGAACCCAGATGGGGCTGGGAGTTCAGACAGCGGAGCAGAGGGCCATGGTTTGTCGTGCATTCTAATACTTATTTAACCTTAGGAGTCAAAATTCGAGGGTCTTTGGGGAGGGAAGAAGCTGAACCAGAGCTTGGTGTAGTCAAGCTAAGACTTTTTTCTGACCGATGAGTATGGACAGTCTAGCTAATCATTTTTGAAACAAGGAAGAGAAATTTGGAGTCTGGAACTGGCCTTGTCCTTGTGAAAGAGGGTCACAGAGAGCATGAGCTGTCCCATAGGAAAGGATGGTCCTTTGCAGTCAGTCATTCCCAGAACACAAAACAATGGAGGGACTGTCTCTGTTTTCCAGGAGCTGGAGGTAAAGTTCAACAGAGCCAGCCCTCACGTCCAGGTTTCAGGCCTCCTTCGACGAAGAGCCTGGGCTGCCACCTCTCCCCACTGTGGTATCACGGCTGCATGGGCTCTGCCTAAAGTGGGTCCCTAAGGACCGCAAGCCAAGCCTACCTCCTTCCTCGTGTGGTCCCAGCAGATGTTTGCTCCCAGCAGATGTTTGCTCCCAGGTCGACAAGAATCTCCAGAGCACCGGTGGAAAAAATGGAATCCTGGGTCTCCGGGATTGGACTTGGGGCCGGGGTCTGCATCTTTATCAAGCCCCCAAGGGACTTTCAGGATCAGGAATTTGGGAAGCAAGGTCAAACCCAGTGATTTCTGGTCAGGCTCCCTGTGACCGAGGCCCCCGCCTCTTTGGGCATAAATGCTTCTCTAGCCCCCACCAGCTCCTCCCTCTGCAAGGGTCCACCTTGCGCACAGGTGCCCAGTAAAGGCGGTGTCCTGCACCTGCGGAGGTTCTGTCTGTGATGTCACAGGGGGACATGGCCAGAGCAGAAGAACCGCATCTGCAGGCAGGTGTGATGAGCCCGAGGCTCTTGATGCCTGACCTCCAGGCTCGGCCCAATTCCCCATCCGCCTGGTACTGCTGACCTGCTGCTTCTCTGACTCCCACCCGCCCGTCCAGCGGGCGAGCTTCTAACGCATCCCTGGCCCCACACAAGGGTCTCTGACTGTCTGCCTGGCCTGCAAAGCCTTCTCCCCGGGGCCCCACTGCCCAGTCGGGGGTCAGGAGACCAGGGATGAGAATCACGTCCCCGGATGCGGTCTGGCTCCTGGCAAGCAAACACCCGCCCGACTGGTAGGCCCACACACTCTCCAGTCTCGGCCCGGAGACACCACACTGACTGACCAAGAGAAAACCTCAGCCAGAGCTTGTCCAGAGTAAGAGTAATACAGACAATAAAGAGAAATGCGAGGAGTTCCTACTGTGGCTCAGCAGGTTAAGGATCCAGTGTTGCCACACTTGCAGCTCAGGTTCGATGCCTGGCCTGGGAACTTCCACATGCTGTGGGTGTGAGAAGCAAGTTCTATTACACAGCGTGCCCGAAGCTGACGTGCTCTACGAACACAGGGTAAGGGACTCACGAACGGGGGCGCTGCTGTTTTAAAGGGGACGTCTTGGCCGTGGGCTGCCTGTGGTGTGTGCTGCGTCTGAGAGCTGGGACAAGTGCAGGCGACACAGACTCACCTTCGTGCCCACAGACCTCCCGCAGAAACTTTCTCTGCAAGAAGATTCACAGCCGAGTTTCCAGTTCCGGATCCCACAAGCCAGCTCAACCCCAGCCACCTACCTGAGAAAAGCCAGGCGCCACCTAGAAGGCAACGGGGAACGGACACTGGGCGACGGAAGGGTCTGCTTGCCGCTGCTTTGGACTGGAGCGCAGGGCTGGACGGCCAGGGCGGGAGGCCGCACCCAGCTCCGCTCTAAAAGTAAAGTAGAATGGTTCTCCTGGAGTTGGTCCGTGCTTCTGCCCTGCCTTCGCCTTGGAACAGACACTGTCCCCACAGCAACAGGAGCAGCACAGCCTCTGGTCCAGGAATCAAGCCTGTGCTTCTGGAATAGCTGAGAAACAGGCAGAGACCACCTTACATCAGGCACGTGTTTCTCCACCCTGCCTCCTCAAAGTCCCAGGCTGGCCGTCACATTTCAGAGGTATCCTGGGAGGTAAGAAGTCACTGCCGGCCTTTCAGATGCTTCACCTCCCCACCCCAGGAGCCACCCTCCCACCCTGGATTCAACGGCATTTACAGGGACCAGGGCCTGATCCTGTCCCACATAAACACAAAAACCATGGAGTAGCTGATGACCCCAAGAGAAATAAATGTGTTCACCGGTCAAGGGAACAAGCGATTTTCTGAGCATAACTGTTTCAAAAGAAAAACAACACATTGGATTACGACTTCCATCACAAGCACATATATTACAACAGATGGACCAAAATTTTAGTCGATTAAGCACATTCAAAGAGATACAGCATGGTATCAGCAACAGGAAATGAGAATAACAACACACACAAAAGAACCAAGTAGAAATATGAGCTATGTAAAATAGTTCCTGAAATTAGGACACAATAGAGGAGATAAGTAGCAAAACGGACAGCTGAGAAGTCAATTAGCAAATGAATAGCAAACAGAGGAACTGTCCACACAAAAGGAAGAAAGGAAAAGGAATTAGAAAACATAATAGAGAAGGTAAGAAGGTAAGAGATATGAACAGGACACAAACATGCTAACATCTAAATAACAGGAGTCCTGAAGAGAGAAAAATTTTCAATGGAAAGGATGAGATATTAAAAAATAGGAGACAAATTTTTCAAAAAATAAAACAGATAAAGACATCAGATTAAAAGGTCCATATGGCATGACGCTGTAAATCAACTATACTGTAATAAAAGAGCTGAAAAAACAAACAAAAAAGGACCATAATTGTGTCTTAATGAAGCTAAACATATATTTATCATACAACCCAGCTGTCCACTCCTAGGCTTTGATCCGGGATAAATGAAAACCTGCACACATGGAAAGCCCTGCTGAAGACTGTCCTCAACGGCTGTGTTTACAGCGGCCCAGAACTGGAAGCAAGCCCACGTCCGTCTTCAGGTGAACATGATGACAACTGTGTCATGTCCAGAGAACAGAACACTACTCAGCAAGAAAGGAGCAACTACTGATACGTGCTGAGCACAGATGAGGCTGTAAAACCTGCTGTGCAAAAGGACCTGGACACGGGGAGCGTAGGAGTAGAATACCTGTACATTCTATTCTGATGAAACTCCAAAACACAACTGTAATATATACTGACAAAGCAGGCCCAGCAGGTTTCAGAGGAAGAGGGAAGCACCGTACAGGGTGGGGTTCAGAGGGCAATGAGCTGAGCTGAAGATGGAGGTAAGGGCGGACCTGGGAGTCCTCGACGTACATAAGGCTGTGTGACAGGTGGTAGGTAGGTAGGGAAGCTTCTGAGAGGAAGAGGTCTGGGGCATTTTTAGAAGGACCCTTTAGAATTCCAGGAGGCCCCTTTACAAATTTTTTAAAAAGATACTTAGGCTTTGTAACAGTTACAGAACTTGCCAGATACTTACGGAACATTGTATATGACTTACAAAATCTTTAGGAGTCCCTAAATCAGAGATCAGGGTTTGCTCAAAGTGTCTTACTTTGGGTATTAGAACACAATACCCGTATGCCGGCAGCACGACTCTTGATACATACATTAGGCTGCTTTCTCACACAGAGACAGTCCTCCTAAATCTACTTTCTCCAAGGGTTTTGCACGAATCACATGAGAAATCCAGTTAATTTACTCCTGCAACATTTACCGAGTGAGCACTATGCGTTCAGGTACGGATCAGATGTTACAGACCTACGAGTGCCAGCTCCGGGACTCAGATGGTGAACAAAGCACCCCACAACACCAGTAAGCCACCGTTTCTCAACCACTGGAGCATCACGGACCCTCTGAGACCAAGATGAACCTTTGGTACCTGGATTTCTAACCAGTACCCCTGAAGCCTATCCAGGAAGGACTGCTGGCCCCTAATCACTGCCCTACTTTAGAGAAGGACAGGGAGTATTTGTGAACTGAAGAGAAGCCAAGTCCTCCTACCCATCTTAGCCACTTTTCCCTCTGAGCGTTCCGGTCTGAGAGAAACTTCCTCACTTTTTCTGATGGACCGATTACCTCGCTTGCCTTCTGGATCCTCCCTACTATCAAGCGACCTTTTCATCTGGAGAGGACAAAATATAAACACTGCATTCAAGGGGTACCCGAGAAGCGGTGCCGTGTGCAGGGGGCCGCTTCTCTCCGCACATCAACGGGCATCCCTGCGACTTACCCAGGCCCCCAGGGAGTCCCCCAGCCCCGCTCTGCCCTAACCCTCAGGTTTGCAGGTGGAGAAACTCCAGGGAACCCGGGTCCCTGAAAATGCAGTGATTCCGAGGGTCCGATCCAGACTTCATATTCCGTTACCAGAAATCCGTCAGGACAGAGACCCAGGTAACTTCATTTCTCATTGTTTAGGAATCTGATTTTTATTATCAAATATCTACTATAAAAACACGGAACAAATTTTTTAAAAATTAGGGGAAAAAAATCACTGCAGAGGCAGAATAATAACATAGTGGTTAAAAACATGAACTCTGGAAGCAAACAGTCTCTCTACTCCTAACTACCCGTGTATACTCAGGTAGGTTTCTCACCATCTCTGCCTCGGTTTCTCTATTTGTAAAACTGGGATAATAACAGTACCTATCTCATAGATTTAAGGGAACTGAACAAGTTAATATTTGAAAAGCATTTAAAAGAAACACTAGCACATTATGTAAGTGCTACATGTGTTCGTAAAACTTAAAAAAAAAAAAAAACCTTAAATTAACTGGGTTAATTCATCCATGGTTTTTCCAGTGCTTATTCATATACACTTCTTAGATGTTATTGTAGATAAGTACATACAATTTTGTGTCCTTTTTATGCCTTCATGTTATGCATATTTATGCGGTATCCATAATTATAGTGATTGCCTAAAACAAACTAACCATCCAACAATGCAATAATGAGTAAACCATGGACACTGACAACTGGCTTCTTAAATATCACCATTTGTTCCAATGACATCAGTCTCAATACTTGTGGGCAATAGCCTTTCCATCATTAGTAATCTCATTTACTAATCTTTTGTAAGGTTAACCTGGATCAACAGTAAATACGGCATTTGATACCTTTTTTTTTTTCTTAAATTCAGGTTTAGTATTCTGTATTCTATTCCTTAAAGGGCACCCAGACCCTTTAAGTATTATTGTAAAACTTCCATCCAATATTCCGGCTTGATGCAAAAGAGTGTATTTCTCGTTGAAACACTTTTCCTAGGATCAAGTTTTGCTCTTAACAATGCATTCCGATCCACAAATAGTTGAGATCTCTTACTAAAGGATGTCTCATTCCTATGTTCACGTTCCTCAATGAGGATTCCAGGTGGGTCATGAGGGGAGTCTGGTGTCCTCTTCACAGTAATTATTTGATCTTAAATAAGGGCTACATGACTGTGCAAGGCTTTTGCCTATTCTTTTCATTCACAGGTTTCTTCTACAAAGATAATTCTACTGATTAACACAGGGAGAAGTCTTAATGAATTCTCACTAAAAATTTCCCCTCTTGATTATATTATAGGGTTTTTCCCACGTGTTTATCAAATATACAATAAAGAAAAAAGTCTCTCATCAATTCAATTCACAGCGTTTCTCTTCACTGTGATTTCTCTGGTGCTGAAGTAGTGCTGAGTGACCACTAAAGGCTTTTCCGCAGTCGTTGCATATAAAGCGTTTCTCTCCACTGTGCATTCTCTGATGAATAATAAGAGAAGAATTCTTACAGAAAGCTTTCTCACAATGATTACATTTGTAGGGTTTTTCTCCAGTATGGTTTCTCAGATGTACAATAAGGGAAGAACTCTCATTAAATGCTTTCCCACATTCATTACATCTATATGGTTTCTCTCCAGTATGAGTTCTCCGGTGTGCAATAAGATGAGAACTACAATTAAAGGATCGTTCACACTGGTTACATTTGTAGGGTTTCTCACCAGTGTGAATTCTCCGATGAGCAACAAGATGACAACTCTGGCTGAAGGATTTTCCACATTTATTGCATTCATAGGGCTTTTCTCCAGTATGAGTCCTTTGATGTCTAACAAGGTGAGCCATCTGGCTGCAGGACTTTCCACATTTATTACATTCATAGGGTTTAATTCCAGAATGAATTATTTCATGTTTAGTGAGTGCCGAACGTTCTCTGAATGCTTTACCACATTCCTGACAGTTGTAGGGTTTTTCTCCTGTGTGAGTTCTCTGATGGGCAATAAGGTGGGAGCTCCAGCTGAAGGATTTTCCACATTCAGTACATTTATACGGTTTTGCTCCAGAGTGAGTTCTTTCATGTTTACTAAGGGCTGAGTAATCCCTAAAAGCTTTTTCACATTCATCACATTTAAAGGGCTTCTCT
Source organism: Catagonus wagneri (assembly GCA_004024745.2). Lineage (NCBI taxonomy): Eukaryota > Metazoa > Chordata > Mammalia > Artiodactyla > Tayassuidae > Catagonus > Catagonus wagneri. The sequence goes on from PVHT020000439.1 coordinate 3,870,212, forward strand.
CCAGTATGCATTCTCATGTGGGCAATAAGATGGGAGCTCCAGCTGAAAGATTTTCCACATTCAGTACATTCAAAAGGTTTCTCTCCAGTATGAGTTCTCTGATGTCCAATAAGATGGGAGTTCCAGTTGAAAGACTTCCCACATTCATTACACACGTAAGGTTTCTCTCCCGTATGGATTCTCTTGTGTACAATAAGATGAGAATTCCAGCTAAAGGCTTTTCCACACTTATTACATTCATAGGGTTTTATTCCAGTGTGAGTCCGTTCATGTTTAGTAAGGGCTGAACGATTCCTAAAAACTTTTCCACATTTATCACATTCATAGGGTTTCTCTCCAGTATGAGCTTTCTTATGTTGGATAAGGTAAGAGCTCCAGATGAAAGACGTCCCACATTCATTATATTCATAAGGTTTCTCTGCAGTGTAAGTGCTTGCATGTTGCGTAAGGAATGAGTCATACCCAAAGACTTTCTCCCATTCATTGTATTTATATGCTCTCTCTACAGTACCAATTTTCTGATGCTCCATAAAGGATGAGAAGTAAAAGATATTCTCATATTCCTTGTAGTCATACTGGTTTCCTCCAATATATAGTCTTGGATGTTCACTAAATGATGGGTTCTGGTTAAAGATTTGGTGGCATTCCTTATATTCATAGAGTTTTTCTCCTGTATGCATTCCCATATGATCACCAAAATGCAGTATATGATTGAAAGACTTAACAGCATCAGTACATTTGAAAACATTATCTCCAGTTTGCACTCTTGCAGCGTGAACAGGCTGCATGGACTGGTAGAAGGCTTTGTCATACTCACTAGTTTCACAGGTAAGCTTATCTGCATACATTATGGCTGAGTTACATCTCCAACTTTCAGTATTCATATCAGGCTTATAAAAGTGTTCTATCTGAGAAACTTTCTGAGACGGAACAATGTTTAAGCTCTGGCTACATCCTGTCCCAAGTTCACAGAACTCAGAGCCTCTCTGAGACAGTACTTGCTTTTGCATGAAGACCATCTGCCTCATAGCTGTACTCTGGTTCATGTGATACACTTCTAATTGGTCTTTACATCCCAAAACTTCTAACCTGGAGAACCAAGGGTCATCCCATATGTATCGCTCCAATTTCATGCGATGGGACCGTTCCTCCTCAAAAATGCTTTGTGTTGGGATCAACGCTTTGATTTCGAGATTTCTCATCCATTCTGAAATAAACAGAAAAAAGTCCATGAGAGAATAAAGAAAGAACTTCTAAGAGTAGAGTGGGAAAAATAAGATTTATTGTCCATATTAATGAAAAAGCAAGTGTGAACTTGTTTCCAAATAGACTTGTAACCTGGAAAAAGATAATAGGGAAGAGACGAATAGTAAAAAGTGAACAAATACAGTCAACCAGAATACAAAGTGTGTACTGAATACTAATAAAACGCATTCAGGAGTATTTTCCCATGTAAAGGACGGCCAGAATAAGCGTGTACAGTAAAGAGTTAACTACACACTTGAGTTGTTCAAACTTTGCCCGTTCCCTTGGAGTTCCCGTTGTGGCTCAGTGGGTTAAGAACCCAACTAGTATCCATGAGGATGCAGTTTAGATCCCTGGCCTCTGTCAGTGGGTTAAGAATCTGGCATTACCAAAAGCTGTGACATAGGCTGCAGACACGCCTCATATCTGGCATTGCTGTGATGTAGGCCAGCGGCTGCAGCTCCAATTTGACCCCTAGCCTGGAAATTTCCATGTGCTACAGATGAAACACTTAAAAAAAAAAAAAAACCAACAACTTTGCCCATTCCCAAGGTCTGTTGCATGATTAGCCCTTGGCCAGATTCTGGAATGTATTTTTTTGTTTTTTGTTTTTGTCTTTTCTAGGGCTGCACCTGCGATATATGGAGATTCCCAGGCTACGGGTCTAATTGGAGCTGTAGCCACCGGCCGACACCACAGCCACAGCAATGCGGGGTCCAACCCGAATCTGTGACCTACACCACAGCTCACAGCAACACTGGATCCTTAACCCACTGAGCAATGCCAGGGATCGAACCTGCAACATCATGGTTCCTAGTCAGATTCAGTAACCACTGAGCCACAAAGGGAACTCCCTGGAATGTTCTTAACTCATAGGAAAGTTGTGCATGTTTGAGGCCTTGAAGCAAGGTGCCAATTTCTCTAGATATTTGTACAAGCAACATAATTTAGGGTGACCACATGTTCTCCTTCTGGGGTTCTGAAACTTCCATGATTACAGTCAGTTATGTGTGCCTAAATGACCAACCCCCAGTAAACATCCTGGACTCCTACGCTCAGGCAAGTTTCCTTAGTAGATGACATTTCAAACAACTCACTGCTGAAGGAATCAAGTATATCCTTTGCAACTGTACCGGGAAAGGACTACTGAAAACTTGCACTTGGTTTCTTCTGGACCTCGCTCCATGCACCTGTGGCCTTCGCCAAGGTCACTCTGTGTCCTTCCCTTGGAATAAACCACTGCCCTGAGTATAATGCCTTTTGAGTCCAGTGAATCCTTCTGGTGAATCACTAAACCTGGGAGTCTCAGTGTAGAGGATCCTGACACAGTTAATACTATTTAGGGTGAAAAAACAGTAACTGGCTTAACGAAACACAGATGAGCAACCAGCCCCTGAGCAACTAATGTTTAAAAAAGTGTGCTAATTCATTATGTTATAATGGCTTCCCTACTTTGACGCCTGCCAAAAAAAAGTAGGGGGTGGGGTGAAAAGAAAGTATCACCAACAAAGGCTTCAGGCTATCACATTATTTCCTATTCAGAGAGTTCAGTCAATAACACAAAATTCATCTGCCCAAAGAGAAAAATCACATGGTTTAAGGATACCCCTAATTTCTTCTCACACTACAGACACACCTGTAGAGCAACAACACAAGAGACAGACGTGAAAAACGGCATACTACGATGAAACAGATACAGAGTTATAGTCTGGTAAACTGTAAATAATTCAGCTCAGATATGATGTTGCTATGGCTGTGCTGTATGACTGCAGCTGCAGCTCCAATTCGACCCCTAGCCTGGGAACCTCCATGTGTCACTAAAAAAACAAACAAACAAAATAAAACAAAACAAAAAAGAGAGAGAGAGAAGGAAGAACTGGCATTTATTACCAGTTTTAAGCCTAGCTCCTTGAAGTTAGGGAATGATCTTCAAAGCGCATTCAAATTCTTCCAGTAGAAAGTAAAAAATGGCAAATGACCAAATAATTTACCAAATAAACAGTTCCTGTGCAGCTCTAAACTCAGTTCTTTCAGGCTAAGTGTGTCTTCCACCTCCAAGTTATAATCTATGTGATAGGAGGACAATCTAAACAGTTATGACAATAACACAACGTATCACTGAGAGATTGTGGGGTTGAAGGTGCTAAGTGGGTGCGAGGTCAGAAAAGGAGACCAGTATGACAGAAGCAATCAAGGAAGGTTTCACCCAAGAGGAATGACATGAGCTCAGTCTTCAAGCATGGCTCAGGTACAAAGAGACTACAAGTAGGGCATGAGCAAAGGCACATGTACTGTGACTGAAATATAAGGAGGGTCTTAAGGATGCCAGCTGAGTAAATTGTAGAAACTAGTCAGGAAATCAAAAAAATAATAGAGAAAATTGGAAGGTCTTGAAATCTGGTCAAAGTTGTTTTAAAAGGCAACTGAAGTCACTGTGGGTTTACTGGCAGAGACCTCAGAGTAGACTATTTAGGGATACAAATCTAGAAATAAGGGGTAATAACAAAAACTTACTCATCAACTTGAGCTGGAATTTTACTTTTTTAGCTTTTTTAGGGTCGCACCCACACCATATGCAAGTTCCCAGGGTAGTGGTCAAACTGGAGCTGTAGCTGCCGGCCTACACCATAGCCAAAGCAACACCAGATCTGAGCTGTGTCTGCAAACTACAGCACAGCTCACAGCAACGCTGGATCCTTAACCCACCAAGTGAGGCCAGGAATCGAACCCACCTCCTCATGGATACTAATCAGATTCATTACTGCTGAGCCACGATGGGAACTCCCTGAGCTGGAATTTTACGAGGGAGGTACCTGAGGGTGATGCTGGTGGAAGCTGAAATGACACAACTGACATTTTAGAGGAAGAAAACCTCAGAACTCAGATTATTTCTTAAAGAGAAAAGAGCACGAAGCCAATTTCCAGCTAAGGGGACTCACAGAAGGCCAGTACCAGGAATGTACATCAGGAGGAAGGGGAAACAGCCTAGAAGGGGGAACTGAGACTCCTGGTTCTACTGAGAACAGGACACAGTTGACATTACTTGCAAGAAAGTAGAAGTCTAAGGAAGGAAGTCATGGAATCACAGGGTTTGATCAGCACTAAGAGTGGAATAGTCAAAGCTACTGGAATGCATGAGTCCTGGAAAGATTTAAGATCTGAATATCAGGTCAATTTGGTAAGACTCCAAAAAAAGCCCATTTGAAGTTCCTGTTGTGGCACAGTGGTTAATGAATCCGACTAGGACCCATGAGGTTGCGGGTTCGATCCCTGGCCTTGCTCAGTGGGTTAATGATCTGGCGTTGCCATGAGTGGTGCAGGTCACAGACGCGGCTCGGATCCTGCATTGCTGTGGCTGTGGTGTAGGCTGGCAGCTCCAATTAGACCCTTAGCCTGGGAATCTCTATATGCCGCCAGTGTGGCCCTAAAAAGGACAAAAGACAAAAAAAAAAAAAAAGCCCATTTCATTAGAGTGGATAAGAAGATGTCCACCTTCAGGATTCAAGAAGCAGCCACGGCACTGTCAAATTAAAAACAGCAAGATACATGGACTTCCCACTGTGGCTCAGCGGAAACGATTCTGACTAGGAACCATGAGGTTGCGTGTTCGATCCTTGGCCTCGCTCAGTGGGTTGCCGTGAGCTGTGGTGCAGGTCACAGACGCAGCTCGGATCCTGTGTTGCTGTGGCTGTGGCGCAGCACGGCAGCTGCAGCTCCAATTTGACCCATAGCCTGCGAACTTCCACATGCCTCAAGTGTGGCCCTAGAAACCAAAAAAAAAAAAAAAGAATTTCACCCCTCTGTAAAAGCAACCACTGAACCGCGAACACCTGACAGAATGAATTTCTTCAGAGTTCTATATACTAACCATAGTCTTACAGCAACCTAGGGAGAGTTTATTCAAGGGAAACAGCTAACTTTGATAATAAGAGTGAGTTCTCTGGCATTTTAACTTACTCTAATCCCATCTCTGACTCCTCAATTCATGGAGATAAAGAGCCCATATTTCTGGTGCCAGAGTGAACAGAACAAAGCCGGAGCTTTCTCAAAGCCTCATCCCCAAAGAACAGTCACTATCTGACCTGTCTGTCGGTTCCAGGGAAGGCCGTACGCAAACAGCTCGTTGGGAACTTCCACAGTGCTAAAAACTCCAGAAAACAAGTATCTGTCAAATATTACAGGCAATGTTTTAAAGCATTACTATCTGAGATGATGGAAAACAGTTGGGGTAAATAATACAGGAACCAAAAAAAAAAAAAAATGAAAGGAAAAGCTGAGGAGTAAAATGTCCATAGGACCTTGAAAAAGTTCTAACATATTTCTGGGACTCTAGAAGGGCACGGGCATACACACTGTAATTAAACTTCCAAAAGCCAAAGACAGAACCCTAAAAGCAACAAGAGAAAAGCAAGTTGTCACATACAAGGGATCGTCAACAAGATTAATAGCTTATTTCTCATTAGAAACCACAGAGGCCAGAAAGAAAAAATGTGTCAAGCACAAATTCTCTATCTGGCAAAACTACCCTTCAAAAATGGAGAAATGAAGGAGTTCCTGCTATGGCACAATGGGATGGGTGGTGTCTCTTCAGCCCCGGGACATAGGTTTGATCCCCAGCTTGGCACAGTGGGTTAAGGATCTGGCATTGCTACAACTGCAGCGTAGTTAGATCTGATCCCTGGCTGGGAACTCCCACATGCCTTGGGGTGGTCGAAAAAGGAAAAACAAAACAAAACAAAACAAAAAGACATTCCCATATAAACAAAAGCTGAGTTTGCTGCTAGGACAGCTGCCCTACAAGCAATGCTAAAAGGAGTTCTTTAGGTTAAAATGAAAGGATACCCAGACAGTAACTTGCAATACAAACAACCAATAAAGGCAGCTACACAGGTAAATACAAGACCATACAAATGCATTTTTTGTATTTCTTTTCTGATTTAAAAGATAACTACAGGAGTTCCTGCCATGGCTCAGTGAAAACAAATCTGACTATTATCCATAAGGATGCAGGGTCAATCCTTGGCCTTGCTCAGTGGGTTAAGGATCCAGCCGAGAGCTGTGGTACAGGTCACAGATGTAGCTCGAATCTGGCTGTGGTGCAGGCTGGCAGCTACAGCTCTGATTTCACCCCTAGCCTGAGAACCTCCATACACAGTGGGTGCGGCCCTAAAAAGACAAAAGAACATAATTACAAAATAAATAAATAAATAATAAAATATAACTACATACAGCAATAACTATAAATTTATGTTGAGGGAAATACAAGGTACAGACGTAATTTGTGACAATAATACCACTTTTAAAAAATAAAAATAGCACTTTATTTTTTTTTTTGTCTTATTGCCTTTTCTAGGGCCACACTCGCGGCATATGGAGGTTCCCAGGCTAGGGGTCTAACAGGAGCTGTAGCCGCCGGCCTTCGCCACAGCCACAGCAACGCAGGATCCCAGCTGCGTCTGCAACCTACACCACAGCTCACGGCAACACCGGATCCTTAACCCACTGGGCAAGGCCAGGGATAGAACCCGCAACCTCATGCTTCCTAGTCAGATTCGATAACTACTGAGCCACGACGGGAATTCCCAATAATAGCACTTTAAAAAGGGGAGGACAAAGCTATACAGAAGCAAAGTTTTTGTGTACTATCAAAATTAAACTGATAGCAATCCAAACTAGGCTGTTAAAAATTAAGATGTTAATTATAATTCCCAGGGCAACTACTAATAAAATAATATTTACAGTAAAAGAAAAGTGGTTTCGTGTGTGTGTGCGCATGCACACAAATCTTTGGGGTAAGAGTGATATGGAGAAGATGAGGAACATAAAGGAGATTTTTTTGTGTGGGTCCTTTTTTTTTCAGGGCTGCACATGCAGCACATGGTAGTTCCCAGGCTAGAGGTCAAATCAGAGCTGCAGTCACCCACCTACACCATACCATGCCAGATCCAGGCTGTGTTTTCGACCCACACCACAGCTCTTGGCAATGGCACATATTTAAGCCGAGCCAGGCCAGGGATCAAACCCACATCCTCATGGATACTAGTCAGGTTCTTTACCCGCCTAGCCACAATGAGAACGCCAATAAACGCGATTTTTTTTCTTTTTGCCTTTTCTAGGGCCACACTCACGGCATATGGAGGTTCCCAGGCTAGGGGTCCAATCAGAGCTGTAGCCACCGGCCTTCACCACAGCCACAGCCCAACGTGGGATCCGAGCCGTGTCTGCAACCTACACCACAGCTCACAGCAACGCGGGATCCTTAACCTGCTGAGCAAGGCCAGGGATCAAATCTGCAACCCCATGGTTCCTAGTCGGATTCGTTAACCACTGAGCCACGACGGGAACTCCTAAACGAGATAATTTTCAGCTTACACTTTTCATACAGCTTCGAGTTTTTTGAACCACGTGAATTTTTTATCTATATAAAAAAAAATGTTTTCTTTTTTTAAAGGGTCCCCGACTAGAGGCTATAAGTTTGTCAATAAAAAAATAAAAGCAGGTAAACGAATGAGATGTCATCTTAGAGAAAGGACAGCAGAGAACATGAGAGGCATCCAGGGAGTGGATGGTGGGAAGGGAAACTGTTACCACGTTAAAAAGGTGGGTGCCTTTACTCTGAATCGACAGCAGCAAAAGAGTCAAACAAAGGACACATCCCTGGAATGAACTGTGACTGTCTCTGAGCAAGTGTGCCCCTCGTGGCCCCTGCCCATTTCTCAAAAGGCGGGCTTGGAGGAGGGTTCCCTCCCTGCCCTGGGGTCCGCTCTCACCTGGACAAGCGCCTTGAGGAGTACGTGCCTGCTCCGCGGACCACGGCTCTTCGCCCTGCTCCAAGAGGGAGATGACCTCGGGCTTGGTAATCTGATGCCCTGGGAGTGGAGAACAAACACAGATGTGTGTGGCCATGTAACCCTCCCCTGCCTGTTCCTCAACAATGACCACACTTCATGCTTTATGAGTGTTAGGGATTTCAACCTTGAACCTCAGGGCTCAAGATCATCTCAGCCCTTCCGAGGCCCCCAAAAGCTTGTAAAAACGGAATAGCAGAGGCCTTGCGAGGCAGGCAGCTTCACTTACTTGGGCAGCGCCCGCCTTACCCACAGAGAGCAGGTGCCCATAGGTCTCCAGCATCACGTCACGGTACAGCGTCCTCTGAACAGGGTCCAGCCGCCCCCACTCCTCCTGGGTGAAGTCCACGGCCACGTCCTTGAAGGTCACTGGTTCCTGAAAAAGCACACATGCTCCTCCTCAACCCAGGGAGGAAAAAGCACAAAGGAACTGTCCCGGATGCACTCAGTATTCTATGTGGGCCAAGGCGGGGGCCGCAATTACCACAGTAAAAGACGAGCAGGTCTCTCCTGGGAGTCCTGCCCTCTGCTAGTGGCGCTGGGTGGTAGGACAGCATTCCCACCTGGGCAATGGCCGCTGCTTCTCTGGAGCTGCAGGAAGACCAGGCCCAGGGCTGGGGTGGACGCAGACTCTGGGCCGAGGCCACAGACCAGAGAACTGGGGCTGAAGGCCATTCCGCATGTGGATCCAGGACCGGAAGGGCAATTTCACATTCTGGGACTGTCTTCCTGGCCACAGCCGTGAAGTTTCTGCTCCCAGACTGTCTCCAACCCAAGGACTGGAGGTCTGGTGAGACAGGTCTGAGCAGAGCAGCCCACACCAAGGAAGATCACTTACAGTTGCTGACAAAGCACTTTGAGTTTTCAAAAATTTAAACTGATGTTTAACTGATTTTAGGAAAAGGAGAACCAGGAATACCCACTAGAAAACTAATGGGAAATCTGGTTTTTGCCATGAATGCACCCCTCCCAGTCCTTGGAAGCCACCAACATGAAAGCCGGGTATCTGGGCATCTCTGGGGTGGGGGGAGGGGAGGGCGCAGGCCTCCCCGTGGTGATGGCACGAGCTGTGCATCATGGGAGCTGTGCTGCAAGTCCCACAGCCCCGCTCCTCCCCTACTCCTGGCCCGTCTGGGCACCACGGTCCTCCTCTCAGCACAGAATCCCCCGGGGACAAACATCCGCTGAACCTCTACCCACTCCCTCCCAGACGGCTCGTCACCGTCTTCCACCTGCACAGCCCTCCTCTCTGTCACTGTGAGCCACGGCTCAGGAACTTACAGACGTGCCAGCCCTCATGCTGGGTCTCTTCCCGCATGAACTGCTCCCTGCCCCCTTCACACGACAGGCCTGAAACACAGACCTGCTCTGCTCCCGTGATCCCCTTGCTCAAAACGCATCTGCAACGGCTGACCACAATCCCCCTCGGTGAGTGCCCCGATCTTGGTCTCCTCAATACCCACTCTGAGTTTTCCTCCTACAGACCTGCCCTGGCCTAGCTTCCCTGATGACAGCGGCCTCTATGTTCCCAGGTGACGCAAACGTATTTTTACTAAACCCTAACAGTGGGGAAGTGTCCTGCTGTGGAGCAGTAGGTTAAAGGGTCCAGCACGGCTGCAGCTGTGGCTTGGATTCAATCCCTGGCCCAGGAACTTCCATGTACCACAGGCGTAGCAAAAAAAAAAAAAGAAAAAAAAAAGGTAGCATTTGGGTAGAGAAATACACAAAACCAAGAGGGCTCGAAGTATGAACTCTACACGTGTCAGAGTGCTCATGCTGGGGGGTCTGCCGGGAGGCCTGCTTCCTGCCAGGGCGCTCCTGGTGTGCTCGTCTCACACTCCCCATTCTCTCAGGAAGGTGGCATCTACTTACATGGCTTCAAAGTTCAATAACTAGCAAGGTCCAAACCCATAACCTGGCAGCTGTCAAAAGACAGTGGGCTGAGGCACAACCCATGCCTCCCAAGACCCCGAGAGACTCCCCCCACCAGTTTAAAAAAGCACAGAAGAACCACATCTAACAGACACAGAAGGAGTGAAGTCACAAGAGACTCTACAACCCCCATAAAACAGTGGACACCAGCTATGATCACTGATGACTGCTGGACCACAGATGAAAGGCAAACAGGGACACTGGCCTGCAAGGGTCATGCTGGCAATACTCGCACCCATGAATGCCCCACATTACCTGGAAGGGGGACAAGCAGAAACCTGTGCCCACTGATGCAAAACAGCTGGAAGGACTAGCAAGTCCTCATGCCCCAAATTACACAGCCTGAATCTGCTCTAGCCTTGTCCCAACCACCTGTCTACAGGGGACTGAGGGACGAGGAACTCAACCAAGGACATCACAGGGCAACATCAGGAAACCCAGTGACAGGCCATCTGGCTTCTTCAGCATATGAGGCACATGAAATGTGTGGTCCGTTTGGATTCTGATCTGAATAAACTGCAAAAGACATTCTGGGGACAAGTGGGGAAAACTGAATGCAGACTTGGTATTAACACTAAGGAGTTATTGTTTTTACTTTGGGGTGTGTGACTGAGGTACCGTGTTTATCCTTTAAAAGGTACGTATGTTTCAGATACATACACAGGAGTGTTTACAGATGAAATGACAATGTCTGAGGTTTGCTTTAAAACACTCTAGTTTTTTTAAAAAAGGTTCTGTTGGAATAGATGAAAGGGGAGAAAGCTGAGGTGATAAGGTGACAGTGCTAAGGCTGGCGAAGGCAGGTGTCTGTGATTAGCTGAGTAACGGCCCTGCCACAGTCCGTGTCCTAATGACTGTTACCTTCATAGGACAGAAGATGAGATGTCATGGCTGCAGAGACGTGATTACCTTAAGGATGCTGAGAGTGCCCTGGATCATCCAGGTGGGCTCAGTGTAAGCACAAGGATCCTTACAAGTAAGGGCGGACGAGGGTCTGCGTCACTGAAAATGCGATAATGGAGGGATGCTCGCTGAAGGTGCAGGAAGGCCACGAGCCAAGGCAGCCCCTAGAAGCAAGTCAAGCAGGGAACCACGTTCTCTCAAGCCCTCAGAAGGAACACAGACCTGGAGACCCATTCTAGACTTTGCTCCTCAACAGGAGAGTAAGTTCATGTTGTTCTAAGCCATCAATGAGGCAATCTACACTAAGAGCAACAGGAAATTAACAGAGTTTAAAAATCTCCTAAAGGTTTTTTTTAAGAAAGTAGAAGACATAATGAGTCGGTGAAGAGGAGGCCACTGGCAGGCGGAGCTCTCCATCTTCCTGCCGGATGGGGTACAGAAGAGTGGAGCTGACCGAGGCAGCGGAGTGGAGGAGGCCACAGTCTCCTCGTGCGGTCAGAGGGGAAGCGGCGTCCCGGGACAGGCTCTGGGCCCCGAGTGAAAATGACACTGGAGGCAGGAGGAAGGATCTGGCTGGAAGGTCTACACTCCGGACAACTTTGCCAGCTGCCCCACCTCTCTGCAAGCCACTCCAGCTGTGGGCAAAACTCCCTAGGCCCTTCTCAGACTCAAGGTGTAGGAGCTCCTCAGGCTGCCCAGGCGAGTTACCCTGGAGCTGAGACCTCGTCAGCCCAGCAGGGGAGACAGGAGGGGCCTGTGACCTGAGGGCCAGCCGTGCACCCAGGAAATGGGAAGCAGAGCTAACCAGGTGATCTTAGCCTCCCCTGACCAAGGAGTTTGCAGTGTGACTTGAGAGAGACACAGGGAGCAGGACTGTCGCACACAGGCTTACAGCTCTTCCCTGGTACGCAGACGGGCGGGAGGGTCCCTGCACACACGAGGAACATCTGGTGCAAAGCTGGAGCCAGAACTTGGCAGCCAAGAGGTCCGATGTCCAGGCAGCAGGCACAGCCGATTTTCAATGAGCTGTAAATCTAATTCCAGACTGGAGAGTTTTGGTGTAAATAGGACAGGATGATACAGGGAACAGGAAAGAATTCATACGATAAGACAGAAAATGCAGCAATCAGGTCCAGAGGCCATGTAACAGATGACCTCAGAAAGAGAATATAAAGGAAAAGGACAGGAGGGTTTTGTTTGTTTTTTAAATATAGGACTCCTTTTAAAAAGTCACAAAACAGCAGCCGTAAACAAAGACACATATATTTGATAAAAACATCCCCCCCAAAATTTCGCTGATAGGAGGCACTATAAAGTTAAGACAAGTTACAGGTTAGGAGAAGATAATCCATACACAGCAAAGACTCAGGCTCCAGAAAGCATGAAATGTCTACGTATCAGTAAGTTGGTCTACACAAGTCCAGGACGTGACGCGTTCCCGCCCTGGCGTAGCGGTTTAAGAATCCAACTGCAGTAACTCAGGTTGCTGCTGAGGTGCACATTCAATTCCCGGCCTGGCACAGTGGGTTAAAGGATTTGGCACTGCCCACAGCCCTGGCGCAGGTCACAGCTATTGCTTGGATTCAATCACTGGCCTGGGAACTTCCATACACCATGGGTGTGGCCATTAAAAAAAAACTAAGGATGCAAGAGGCACAGAGAAGGAAATACAGATGGTCAATAACGACATGTAAAGATACTCAACTTCACTAGCAATCTAGGAAATGCAAATTAAAATAACACGATATACCTTCCTGGTCTTGAGGTAAGCAAAAATTAAAAGATCCAATATTAATCCCGTCAAGGAGCAACAATGATGCAGGGAAACAGGCACCTTCTCCCACAGTGACAAGACTGAGAAGGGGCTTTTGCCCCAGCAGTCACACGCCAGGGCCAGTCATGCTGAAAACGCTCCCACCCTAAAGCTCAACGGGATTCGGCTTCTAGGGGTATGCAGATAAATAAACTTGCATGTGGAACAAAGTTAAACTACAGAAACTTTCCCAAGGCTCTGTTCACAATAGGAAAGACGGTGCAGGTAGAGGGAGGGAAGACGTTTAAGTCTGTCCAGGAAGGGATGAAGAGGTATTACACTGCTCTTCTGGGATAAAAGCAATGTACTGACCTTTAAAAAATGACCTGGAGGAGTTCCCTTCGTGGCTCAGTGGTTAATGAACCCGACTAGTATCCGTGAGGACGCAAGTTCAATCCCTAGCCTCTCCTTGTGGGTTAAGGATTCAGCATTGCTGTGAGCTGTGGTGTATAGGTAGCAGACACAGCTCATATCTAGGGTTGCTGTGGCTGTGGTGTAGGCCGGCAGCTACAGCACCAATTTGACCCCTAGCCTAGAACCTCCATATGCCTCAGAACAGCCCTAAAAAAAAAAAAAGCTACATGTAGAGAAAGCACCGTTGATGTAGCAAGTCACATCATCTGCTACAAGAAATTTTTATACAAAAAGCATTGTAAAAAAGTAGATTACATCTACATAGTTTATTACCTACATAAGAATATGAGAACGGATCAGCTGCATACATGTCCTGAGTAGCTGTCCTAAGAAGGGGTGGGAAGAGGGTTGTAGACTAAAAGGAAAGCAAAGCATATACGGCAATACACTACCAATTATTAATTTGGAGCGATAGGGCCCTCCTTAATCATTTTTTATACTTTTCTGCAATTACGGAATTTGACAAAATAAAAATTTAAATTAAAAAAATTTCCAGAATTAAGAGATGTCATCAAAACTGGAAGGACCCATGGACTGTCAGGGGAGAAAAAAAAGAAAAAGAAAAAGCCAACAGAATCTGCCTGTGTCAGGGTCCACATTTCATGAAGGCCCCAGGGGTGCAAAGGAAAATGCAAAACTGAGGCAGTGATGAAGAGATGGCAGAAGATAGGCACCTTATCTCACAGCTGTGGAGACAAGAGGTGGGCCGGGAGAGGAAATGCAGATTTCACCGATGCTTCAGGGGAGGGGGGAAGGACAGAAAGGCCACACCCACTGCAGGAGCCAACCCCTCCACTTCACAGGCAGCCCTTACCCGAACATCCACTTTCCAACTATCATCAACAATGACTCACAAAGATGTCTCACCCAAATTCTTGCAAACATTTTTGGATATATTGCTTTATACACACATCTAAGTGTTTTATCTAGGCATTCTAAAGCACTTCATGAGCTCTGCTGACATACTACCCACACGTTAATTAAACCATGAGGGTTTAAGGGCGGACACAGACGGTGCTGAGCTGGGTCTTAGCTGTCTGTCAGAATCTCATCTGATTCCTCCTGCATTGCCTGAATTCTCCGACAAGTGACCTCTCCATGGAAACTGAGGAAGTTCAGGTGCACTCTGACGTCTTCAGAATTTCATCATTTATTAATATTTTAGAGCAAACTCTTTGCAAAAAAAAAAATTTAACTAGACTGTGCTCATCCTCGAGACAACCAAGGATGAGGATTAAGTAGCCAATCATTGGTGTTTTATGTGAATACACTTACTGTGCAGAAATCTTTGGTGGATTGCTATAGAGGTTTGAGAGTTTCCATATATGGGGAGGCTGGCTGGGGTTTTTACATGGGCTGGGATATTATTAATACCCCTAATGATAAAAACAACGAGATCTGGGCTCCCACTAGATCAAATTTCAATAATCAACATCTCTAAGAGCGGACTATTCAGATAACAAGGGATGACAACATTTGATGTTTTCACCAGGTGAAATATTTTATTTCAATAAATATTTAATTTTGAGTGAACAACAGATGGATAGGGGGCTCTTATCAGCATTCGTGAAGATCTCACTTTATATGAAACTCAAATACGCAAGTGCTGAACTTCACACAGGGAAAGATCCAAATAGAGTGTGGGGAGGGGACCAGAAGCACCTGCTCAGAAATCACAACTCTTCAGACACTGAAGGGTGGTGTTATTTTAATTCTCCATTTCATTTTCTTGGTATTCTCTCTAATAATTCTCAGAAAGCCTTACATATATTGACGGCAGAGTGCAGCACAGTAGTTATTAGAAGGTCTTCATGGCATCTCACTACAGCCACCTTCTGTTCCCAAGCAGCTGATCAAGGCCCATCTTTCAGCCTGGTCCAGCTTTACTATTGATCATGCTATAGAATCTAATCGTAACAGTAGCGAATACCACAGTCGCCCAAATTCTGGTAACAACACCAGCCTGCATCGTATGGTTCAGGCCTTTGTGCCTCTCTGAGACAGCAGACCTGCCATGTGGGGACAGTGTACTTGAGCTGTTCTTCACCAGTCAGCTTTCAAACTGGGAGGTTTTGTTAATTTCTTCCTTTCTTTCTTTGTTTTCTTATTAGGGCCGCATCCGGCGGCGTATGGAAGTTCCCAGGCTAGGGGTCAGATCAGAACTGGAGCTGCCAGCCTACACCACAGCCGCAGCAACATGGGACCTGAGCTGCAACTGTGACCTACACCACAGCTCACGGCAACGCTGGATCCCCGACCCACTGAGTGAGGCCAGGGGTAGAACCTGCATCCTATGCTGAGCCATAATGGGAACTCTGATTTTTTTGCTTAACTTAGTGGGAGGCTTAAAGTTAAGCAAAATGTTATTAACATTTTTGTATCATAGTATCTCACATTTGCTTGATTCATTATTTCAACTTAGAGATAAAAACCTAAATATAGTAATGAAACTAATTTTTTCTTTCATAGCAAAGAATCATTAAAGTATATGTAAACTCAATGAATTAAGATAAAAATCACTCAGAGCTCCCGTTGTGGCACAGTGGAAATGAATCCGACTAGGAACCATGAGGTTGCGAGTTCAATCCCTGCCCTCGCTCAGTGAGTTAAGGATTCAGCGTTGCTGTGAGCTGTGGTGTAGGTCACAGACGCGGCTCAGATCCCACATCGCTGTGGCTGTG
>PVHT020000439.1:3893282-3946199 GCA_004024745.2 Catagonus wagneri
TTCCCATTAAATGAACATACCACAATTTATCCTTTTTTTTTTTTTTTTTTTTTTGACGACCCTGTGGCACATTAAGTTCCTGGACCAAGGCAACTGGGACTTGCCACAGCTGCGGCAACGTGAGCGCCTTAACCCACAGTGTCCGGCCAGGGGTGAACCTACACCCCAGGGCTCCAGAGACGCTGCTGATTCCATTGCACCACAGTGCCTGCTTTTTTTTTTTTTTTTTCGTCTTTTTAGGGCCACACCTGAGGGACATGAAAGTCCCCAGCCTAGGGGTCAAATCAGAGCTGTAGCTACCAGATTACGCCACAGCCACAGCAACGCAGAATCCAAGCCGCATCTGCAACCTACACCACAGCTCACGGAAACACCAGATCCTTAACCCACTGAGTGAGGCCAGGGATTGAACCTGCATCCTCACAGATACTAGTCAGGTTCATTACCACTGAGTCACGATGGGAACTCACTCACTATCCTATCTACTTTTGACAGTCACTTATATTCATTCAAAATTCTCGTTAAAGCAAGGAACTGGGAATAAAAATAAAAAAACTACTGCCCTCAAGGAGCTTACATTCTAGAGAGCAATATGCAATATAAAAATACGTAGAATATGTAACAGGTCAGATGGGGGTAACTGCTAAAAGCTAAGTAGGGAACAGTGACAGGGGATGCTGGAGAGGTTGATTTTAAGTTGGAGCATCAGGGACAGGCTTACAGAGAAGTTGGTAACACAAGCAAAGATCTGAAAGCAACTGCAATAGATGTGTATTGGATTCCCACTGCAGTTTTTATATTTCCCTAATTACTGCTGATGAACATCTTTTCATGTGCTTGTTTGTAATTTGCCTGTTTTCCTTCATGAAAATATTTTACCTGTTTTTTGAAAATTGGGTTATCTTTTTTTATTTTTATTTTTTTGCCTTTTGTCATTTTAGGGCCACACCCGCGGCATATGGAGGTTCCCAGGCTAGGGGTCTAACAGGAGCTGTAGCTGCCGGCCTGCGCCACAGCCACAGCAACGCAGGATCTGAGCCGCGTCTGCAACCTACACCACGGCTCACGGCAACGCCGGATCATTAACCCACTGAGCAAGGGCAGGGATCGAACCTGCAACCTCATGGTTCCTAGTCGGATTCATTAACCACTGCGCCACGACGGGAACTCCTTCTTTCTTTTTTGGTCTTTTTAGGGTCACACCCGTGGCATATAGGGGTTCCCTGGTTAGGGGTCGAATCAAAGCTGTAGCCTAGGGCCCACACCACAGCCACAGCAACACCAGATCCCCCAAGCCACGTCTGTGACCTACACCACAGCTCACGGCAACGCCGGATCCTTAACCCACTGAGCAAGGTCAGGGATCGAAACTGCGTCCTCATAGATACTAGTCAGATATGTTTCTGCTGAGCCGTCACAGGAACTCCAGGTTTTCTTATTGCTGATTTATTCTGCTTAATTTTTGTATATAGTGTGAGGTGAGGGTCAAAGTTGCTGTTGTTACGGCCGCGCCCACGGCTCGTGTAAGTTCTGGGCCGGGGACTGAATCCAAATCACAGCTGCGACCTACACCACAGCTGAGGCAGCACTGGGTCTTTCAAACCCACTGTGCCCAGTCGGGAATGGAACCCACACCTCTGCAGCGACTAGAGCCACTGCCATCAGATCTTAACCCACTGAGCCACTACGGGAACTCCTCCTTCATTTTTTTAAAATAGATAATCTACTGTTCCAATAGTGTTTATTGAAAAGGCTGTCCTTTTCCTACTATGCTGCCGTGTGTGCCTTTGTAAAAAGCCAGTTATCCATACATGTATGAGCTTATTTCTGGACTTTATATTCTGTTCCACTGATGTATTTCTCTATCTTTATACCAATACCATGATGTTTTATTAACTACTTTATATTACCTTTTTTTTTTTTAGGGCTGCACCTGCAACATATGGAGGTTCCCAGGCTAGGGGTCAAACCGAAGCTACAGCGGCCAGCCTTCGCCACAGCCACAGCAACACTGGATTCAAGCCACATCTGCGACCTACACCACAGCTCACAGCAATGCCGGATCCTTAAACCACTGAGCAAGGCCAGGGATACGAACCCGCAACTTCATGGTTCCTAGTCGGATTCATTTCTGCTGCGCCACGATGGGAACTCCTACTTCCACATGATTTCATACCCAGGCAGTTATTCCCATGAGTGAATTACGAAGGTAAGATTGCTGAGTCAATCCACGAGCATACCTTTTTTTTTTTTTGGCTCCACCTATGGCATGCACAAGTTCTTGGGCCAGGCATCAAATCCGCAGCACAAGTGACCTGAGCCGCTGCAGTGACACCTGACCCTTAACTCACTGTGCCACGAGGGAGCTCGCCGTGAGCATACTTCACATTTGGACAGTTCTAACCTGACCGCCCTATAAAGAGGGTTACACCCTATAACCATCCACAAGTGCTTAGTGACGAGGTCCGTTTTTCCACTAGTTTTGCCTGCATCCAACAGTATTTTTTAAAAAAACCTTCGCCAATCTTTTCTTGTCAGTTACGGTCTTTGGACTACATTTTCTGCAGTCTAAACAGAACTCGCTTACGAGGATTTTTATATTAAATGAGGGTACTTAGACTGAGTGCTTGGGATACCGCCTACCTCACAACAGGTGCCAAGTATATAGCTTTTTATCATTTTATTTTGGGCTTCACTCACGGCATGCAGAAGTTCCTGGGCAAGGCACTAAACCGCACCACAGCAGCGACCCAAGCCACTACAGTGACAATGCTGGATCCTGAACTCACTGAGCCACTCAGGAGCTCCTATTTGCATCTCTTTGATGAGTGATGAGTTCATGCACTTTCTCTTGTATATACTCTCCATTTATACTCCCTCTGTGAACTGCCTGCTCATACATAAGGACTGGTGAGCAACCTTGCCTTGGTCCTCCCTGAAAAGACTGGGGATGACTCTAGATCAGGGATGGGCAAAGCTTTTCTGGTATTTTGGCTTTTCAGGCCATGCAATCTCTTTCATAACCACTCAGCTCTACCTTATAAAGCTGCTATAGACGATATGGAAATTACTGGGTATGTGCTATGTTCCAGTAAAACTTTAAAAAAAATGGAACACGGGTTCCCATCGTGGCACAGTGGTTAAGGAATCAGGCTAAGAACCATGAGGTTGCAGGTTCGATCCCTGGCCTTGCTCAGTGGGTTAAGGATCCGGCGTTGCTCGGGTCCCGCGTTGCTGTGGCTGTGGTGAAGGCCGGCGGCTACAGCTCCTGTTAGACCCCTAGCCTGGGAACCTCCATATGCCGCAGGTGCGGCCCTAAAGTGACAAAAAGCCAAAAAATTAATTAATTCATTAATTAAAAATAAAAAATGGAACAGATTTGTGGGAGTTCCTGTTGTGGTGCAACGGAAACGAATCCGACTAGTATCCACGAGGATGCAGGTTTGATCCCTGGCCTGGCTCAGCGGGTTAAGGATAGCACTGCCATGAGCTGTGGTGTAGGGTACAGATGAGGTTCGGATCTCCAGTTGCTGTGGCTGTGGCTTTGATTTGACCCCTAGAGCCTGAAAACCTCCATATGCTATGGGTGTGGCCCTAAAAAAAAAAAAAAGACAAAAAAGACAAAAACAACAACAAAGAATGGAGCAGATTTGGCCCGTGGGCCCAAGTTTGCCAACCTCAGAGCTAGTGTCACCATTAAGCCTGAAAACATCACATCATAAAAATACTTTTTTTCCTGTTACCAGGTATTTTCCCCTTGAAATAATCAATAAACATTAAATTTTATCTTCTTTTTCATTAATCACTGAGATGACTTTTCTCCATTGCTTAATTAAAATGAAGCATCACAGTTGTATACTGCCTAATACAAAGAACCCCATTAACTGGAGTGAATGTTCTTTTTTTTCTGTCTTTTTTCTTTTTAGGGCTGCACCCTCAGCATATGGAGGTTCCCAGGCTAGGGGTCAAATCTGAGCTGTGGCTGCCAGCCTACACCACAGCCACAGCAACGCCAAATCCTTAACCCACGTGGAATCCGAGCCGTGTCTGCGACCGGCACCACAGCTCACAGCAATACCAGGTCCTTAACCCACTGAGCAAGGCCAGGGATCAAACCTGTGTCCTCACAGATGCTAGTCAGGTTGGTTTCCACTGGCCCACGATGGGAGCTCCTGTAGTGAATGTTCTTAAACCCAGGTTACTCACTGTAAATTTATAATCTGGAGATTTTGCATTAATATTCCTAAGAGACACTGGCCTTTACTTTTTCTTTCTTTGAGCTGTGACAGACTGGTATCACAAAAAAAGGTAAAATTCAGCTTTCTGTAAGTTTTGAAACAGATGTACATAAAGAGTTTTCTATTTCTTTTTTTAATCACACCCACAGCTTGCCAGGGATTGAACCTGTACCACAGAAGTGGCAACACACAATCCTTAACTCACTGAGCCACCAGGGAACTCTGAAAGAAATTCTTTTTTCTTGAAGGTAAAAATAATTAAATGGTAAAAATAGCTTGGGCTTAGAATTTTGTCTGGAGTAATTCTCTGAGAACTTTTTCATTTCTTTTTTTTTTCTTTTTTTAGGGTTGCATGTGCAGTATATGGATTTCCCAGGCTAGGGGTTGAATTGAAGCCGACCTATGCCACTGCCACAGCAACATGGGATCTGAGCCACATCTTCAGCCTACACAACTCACAGCAATCCCAGATACTTAGGGTTTGACCTTACTAATTATTTGTCACTGGTAGTTTCACCAAGGCCTCCCATGTTCACCTCTTGTCTGGGAATAGTTTTAAAAAATCCACATGTATTTGTATAGCTTTCGTGAATTAAAATGAAATGTGTCATTTCCTCCCCCCAGTATGATTTTTAGTTAGGACCTTGATTGAAAGCTTTCCCACACTGGTAACATTTATACAGTTCCTCTCCAGTGTGTGTTCTCTTATTTTGAGTGAAGGATAAATGAAAACTGAAAGTTTTCCCGCATTCATTACGTTTATATGGTTTCTCACCAATACGGATTCTCTTGTGAACTGCAGGGTGAGATCTATGGCTGAAGGCTTTTCCACATTCGTTACATTTGTATGGTTTCTCCCCAGTATGCGTTCTTTCATACTGTGTATATGCTGAGCAGTAACTAAAGGCTTTCCCAAGTTTTTTGTACTTGTAGGGCTTTTCTCCAGTATGTGTTCTCTGTGCACATTAAGATTAGAACTTCCACTGAAGGATTTTCTACATTTATCACATTTATAGAGATTCTCTCCAGTATGAGTTCTCTGATGTACATTAACTAATAATTTCAGCTAACTAAAAGATTTTCCACATTTATTAGATTCATATGGTTTCTCACCAGTGTGAATTCTCTGGTGTAAAATGAGGTGAAGTCTTTGCCCTAAAGATTTCCCACATTCATAGACTTTTTTTCTACTGTGAATTCTCAGATGGAGAGCTGAAAGCTTCTTAAAATCTTTCCCACGCTCATTACATTCATAGGGTTTCCCCCACTATGAGCTCTCATGACCTGAGAGAGACGCTATGGGTAAAAAAATCCTCATGGTCCTTATATCCATAAAATTTCTCTCCTGTATCATCTCATGTGTAGGAAGGCATATGCTCTGGCTGGTATATTTACTGTGCTCACTCAGTTTACATAGTTTTTCTAAGACTTTCCCACATGGATTGCCTTTATAAGATTTCTTTTCTACCAAAACTTCATGAGGATTCTGTAAAACAAAATTATGCTGTAAGCTTTGAACTCCTGGGTCAATCTGATGAAAATGTTCTTATAAAAGAGATCTCTGTGAAAAAGCAAAGTCTGAGTTGAAGCTGCATTTTCCCACGACTTCAGCATTTTCCATAGCCCCACTCTGGGCCACTTCTTGCCCTTGTCTCTGTTCCGCCGGCAGCACACTGCCAGTGTCCATCTTCGGCTTTTCTGATTCATCCTTAGATTTCCAGTCCTCAGCTATTTGAATCTTTCCAGGTTCATGCTGCTGAGTAATTCCTCACCAGAAATGGCTTCTGCTGATGGTGACTCTTGGATTTTAGGTCTGTTCTTCCATGCTGGAAGGAAATGAAAACTGGTTTGGGTGTTTGGGAAAAAAAAACCCTAGTGGGAGAATGATGGGATAAAAGTAACAAGGTGTGCACAAACAAGTAGATGTTTTGAAATATCAACTAAGAGTGGTCTAGCGATTAAGGATCTGGCATTTTCACTGCTGTGATGTGGGTTCAATTCCTGGCCTGGGAGCTTTTGCACGCACAGGCATGTCAAAAAAAACAAAACATGGAGTTCCCTTCATGGCTCAGTGGTTCACGAATCCAACTGAGAACCATGAGGTTGCGGGTTCGATCCCTGGCCTTGCTCAGTGGGTTAAGGATCCGGCATTGCCGTGAGCTGTGGTGTAGGTCACAGACGCGGCTCGGATCCCGCATTGCTGTGGCTGTGGCGAAGGCCGGTGGCTACAGCTCCTGTTAGACCCCTAGCCTGGGAACCTCCATATGACGCGGGTGCGGCTCTACATAAAGGCAAAAAGACAAAAAAAAAAAAAAAAAAAAAACTAAGGGAAGACATGAAACTTTGAGAGAAGCCACTAAATGTACACACAGAACAAGAGGAATCCACAGGAAGACTGATAGACTAAAAGAGTCATCAGCAAAACAGGGGTGGGGTTAGATATCATTAGGGGAACAATCATGGAATAAGCAGACATTACCAAAGATAAAAAATTCAGTACACGCATCCCTCTTTAATGCCTGGATACTCTAAATTCTGGTCCTTCTTCCTCCTTAAAATCCATTCCTCCTATAATCGATAGCTTATTAATCTTTCTAACAAACCAGTTCCACAATGCCAAGAGAATACCTCTTTATTTTATTTTATTTTTTTTTTTTGCCTTTTGTCATTTTAGGGCCGCACCCGCGGCATGTGGAGGTTCCCAGGCTAGAGGCCTAAGCGGAGTTGTAGCCACTGGCCTACACCGCAGCCACAGCAATGCAGGATCTGAGCCACGTCTGCAACCTACACCACAGCCCACAGCAATGCCGGATCCTTAACCCACTGAGCAAGGCCAGGGATCGAACCCGCAACCTCATGGTTCCTGGTCGGATTCGTTAACCACTGTGCCATGACGGGAACTCCGAGAATACCTCTTTAGATCCAGCCCTCCAAGAACCCAGAGTCAAGGTCAAATTACCACAGCTATCCTTGTTCCTTTTTCTTCTGGGTTTTTTTTAGTTCTTTCTGTATATGACCATTTCCCCCATTAATACACAGTTCCTGTCTGTGCAAGAGGCTGCCTCTGATCCCCAGGGTCTCAGGTGACAGCAACTCTTCCCCTTCTTCTCATTCAGGTCCCAACTCCTGGGTAACCTCCTCTGAGAAGACTGCTGATGTCCCCGCCAGTATGAGTTCCTCCTCATTTTCCACCTCACCGTCCTGTCTTACCTGCTGCTTAGCACAGTTTAATACTATTTAATATCACCTTGTTCTTTAGTCCTGTCCTGTCCGTCCCTGGACACCATCTGGTAGAGGCTTTAGGACCCACAGGGGCAGGGACCTCTTCAGCCTGTTCACACTGTGTCCCCAGTGCGCCTCGCAGACCCGCGGCGCTGTGGGTCCTCGGGGCAGGTCTGACATGGACAGACAGGGTCGTGCTCCCAGCAGCCTGACTCCCATCAGGTGGGGAAACTCAGTTCCTGACCACGCGTAAGAAGGGGGAGGGTGTGTGAGGAGGCTTTGCAATGTCAGGCAGGCAAAAGAGGGGACCCAGAAGTCCCCTCGATTCCTTTGCTGGAGCCCTAACTTCAACTGCATAGGAAAAGGCTAAGACGTGGCAAAGAACAGCTGCTAGAGTTAACGAGCAGAGGTTACACGGTGCCGGGAGACACCGGAGTTCTGATACAGCCCAGGCTTCAGTGAGCACCCTAAACATTCCGCTAAAACCTTAGAAAGCTACACCGCAGAAGGAAAGACCATGTCTAAGAATAAGAGCTACATCCAAAGACTAAAGCAAAATCAAAGCAATCCTACCTTAATCAATCCTACACCAAGCCTCACCAAGATTAGGGTGATCTGTAATGACTTAACTGCCTACCAAAACAAAATTCACACTCCTCAGTAGAAGACAACAATCTATAGTCCCTACAATGTGTTATCCACAGTGTCCAATATACAAAAAAAATGACTAGGCATGTAAGAATCAGAAAAATGTGACACAATCAAGAAAAAAAAAAGTCCACTGGGAACTATATCTAGTCACTTATAATGGAGCATGATGGAGGGTAATGTGAGAAAAAGAATGTATATACGTATGTGTGACTGGTCACCTTGCTGTAAAATAGAAAACTGACACAACACTGTAAACCAGCTATAATGGAAAAAATAAAAATCATTTAAAATTTTTAAAAAATATAAATAAATAATAAAAAAAAAGAATCAACAAAAACAGACATACCAAACATTAGGAGTAGCAAGAAAAGATTTTAAAACAACTACTATAAACATGTTAAAGATTTCATAGATAAAAACCAAAGAAAGAACCAGGAGTTCCTGTCGTGGCTCAGTGGTTAACGAATCCGACTAGGAACCATGAGGTTGCGGGTTCGATCCCTGGCCTTGCTCAGTGGGTTAAGGATCAGGCATTGCCGTGAGCTGTGGTGTAGGTTGCAGACGCGGCTCAGATCCCGTGTTGCTGTGGCTGTGGCGAAGGGTGGCGGCTACAGCTCCTATTTGACCCCTAGCCTGGGAACCTCCGTATGCTGCGGGTGCGGCCCTAGATAAAGGCAAAAAAGACAAAAAAAAAAAAAAAAAAACTGAAGAAAGAACCAAATAAAAATTCTATAACTAGACAGAGTAGAAGAAAAGACTACAAATTCAAGGCAGGTAAGTGGAAACTTTATGATGATACAAAGGGAGAGAAAAGGACGTAAAGACAGAGCATGGGACAAATGGACTAACATATAGCTGGGGTTACAGCAGAAAGACAGAAGGCATTTTTGAGGAGACAATAGGCGAGTTGTCCTGAGCTGATTAAGGGCAACATCCTATGGATCCAAGAAGCTCAGCAAACTCTAAGCAGAATCATTTCAAAAGACCTCACCTAAGACATCATAATCTGTTGAAAACCAAAGATAAAGCAAAACCTTTAGGGAGTTACTGCTGTGGCTCAGGGGTTACAAAACCTGCTGGTACCCATGAGGATGTAGGTCTGATCCCAGGCCTCGATGGGCAGGCACTGTCGTGAGCTGTGGTGTAGATCACAGATGAGGCTGTGGATTGCTGTGGCTGTGGTGTGGGCTAGCAGCTGCAGCTCCAACTGGACCCCAAGCCTGGAAACCTCCACACGCTGCAGATGCAGCCCTAAAAAGCAAAAACTTTAAAAGTTATCAGAGGGAGTACCCACTGTAGCACAGAGGAAATCTGACTAGGAACCATTAGGTTGGGGGTTCCATTCCTGGCCTCACTCACTGGATAAGGATCCGGCGTTGCCGTGAGCTGTGGCGTAGGTCACAGACAAGGCTTGGATCCCATGTTGCTGTGGCCGGGAGCTGGAGCTCTGATTAGACCCCCTAGCCTGGGAAATTCCGTATACCAAGGGTGAAGCCCTAAAAAGAAAAAAAAAACTTCTTGAAAGAAGGCTAAACAAAGACATTTTTTAAGCATGTGTGCGCGCGCGCACACACACACACACACAGTGTAAAGAATTTTTACCATCTAAGCACACCACAAGAAATACTACAGCATCATTTTTTAACAGGGTTTATTCCTTGTCACTCTACAGGCATATGAAATAACATTAAAACTGAAAGGTAACTAAGATCATCCTGGTGTTGAAACTAAGTCACAGAGCAGGTCCCTGAGACTGAAGGTCTTTTAGAACAGGCGGGAAAACCCACAAGCTGATGTTAGCAGCTCTGTCTTTTCACTGCTGCGTTCAGCCAATACTCCCTGCTGTTGCTGCCTCTATGAACTGTCGGCACAACTCAAGTTTTACAGGACTGCGTGTCTGTGCAGAAGCCTCTCCCCTCCCACAATTATCCTTCATAATAACACCAACCATAACAGCGGGAATAAGAGCAGGAGTGTAAGTGTGTACATGTATTTCCTGGCAAATGTTCTACCTGGAAGGTCTGAAATTTATAACATTCACTTTTTTTGCACGGCTGCATCTGTGGCACATGGAAGTTCCCAGGCTAGGGGTGGAATCGGAGCTATAGATGCCGGTCTACACCACAGCCACAGCAATGGGGGTTCGGAGCTGAATCTGTGACCTTACACCACAGCTCACGGCAACGCGGGACTCCCAACCCACTGAGCGAGGCCAAGGATGAAACCCACATCCCCAAGGATACTAGTCAGATTCGTTTCCGCTTTGCCACAATGGGAATTCCTAACATTCACTTTTAAATTTTATAATTACCATTCAAAAAGCATCATACCAGTTCTTAAATCAACTGTCACCAATGTTAACTTTTATCTACAGGTGATTTCTGTTGCTAATACTCTATGATGATAGAAGGCCAACCTCAGAACTCTAGAATAAGGTTATCCTCTGAGAGTTAATCTAGTAAAATCAACAAATAATGATTGAGACTTATCATCTGTATAAATAAATGTCAATTATTGTAAATATCTACCTCAAACTCAACCTGGGCTATGGCAGTCTGATCTTGGAGAAAAAACACTGAAATGTGATGTTAAGTAAGAAAGTCAGAACCTAATCAGTATAAAAAAAGATCATAATAGCAGAAGTAACTTGGACGGTGGTAGTTGCAAAACACTGACATCTGGCACATGACTTCTGATGGTATGTAATTTGGCATATGAACTATTTACTGAGTTAAGTAATCTGAACTAATAACAGAGAAATCAGATATGGTGATGATGAAGCCCTTATCCTAACACATGTTTACTGTTCAAGGGCAACAACCTGCAGGGAAAATCTTATGATTTTGACATTTGACATCATATCTTTTTGCATGTCATTACATACTTTAGTGTAGGATATACGGAGCTAGTAAAGTTATTCTAAATGACAGTCTTGGGGGAAGATATGCATGACAACTAAGTTGCAGTTTTGTTTTTTTTCTTTTTAGGGCCGCACCTGCAACATATGGAAGTTCCTGGGCTATGGGTCGAATCAGAGCCACAGCCACAGCAATGCCAGATCCAAGCTGCATCTGTGACCTACACCACAGTCTGTGGAACGCCAGGTCCTTATTCCACTGCGTGAGGCCAGGAATCAAACCTGCATCCTCATGGATACTAGTGTTGCAGAAACTGTAGAAACCGTGGCAGTGGAAGGAGACAAACGGCACTCGGAGATGTGGAATAGCAAGGTTTATTCAGCACCGGTGGGGGCTCAGAGGAGTCACCTCCAAAGTCTGAGCACCAGGGTCTTTGTTCTCAGCAACTTTTATATAATACAGGGTCTTGTAACCATCCCCAGACCTCCCCCTTTCTCAAGCAGTGTTTTGTCTAAGAAGCTGAGCAAGCAAGGTTACAGAAGCAAAACTGATAAGTAACGCTGGGAACAGGATTACTAGGGCTGCTGGCTTGGACATAGGGCCTATAGTTGCTACATAATTACAAGAAGCGTGGTACAGTGACCAGCACAGTTGAAAAGGCAAGGGGGGGCATTGTGCCCCATGGTTAAAACTCTTACTTCATTAGTAGGATTCTCAACCAGCTGAGCCACAGCAGGAACTCCAAGTTTCCATTTTATAATGTAACATTTTATCGAGCCTGTATTAAAGACTTAACAGAACAGAATAAAAAAGTGAAAGTGCTGGCTTCGGCAGCACGTATACAGGATAAAAAAGTGAAAGATGACAGGCAGTGTGGGTTTAAAGTTTAAAGCACCATCCCCAGGGACATAGGAACTGAATCATCAATTCAAATTTCATTAATTTGTTCCCTAGAAATCCACTCTGCTCTCTAAGAACACTTCACAGACTACACCTGATGTCCAGAGAGAACTGCAACACACAAGGAAGCCTCATCCAGGCCAGAATGACAGAAAGAGGAGCCAGGAGTTGAAAATGATGACAGACTCTATCCGAAAGCTCCACGGTACAGTGTATTTTTTAGACTATATGGAAATGATCAAAGAAGCCTGGATCTGGAGTTCCTGTCATGGCGCAGTGGTTAACAAATCCGACTAGGAACCATGAGGTTGCGAGTTCGATCCCTGGCCTTGTTCAGTGGGTTGTGGATCCGCTGTTGCTGTGAGCTGTGGTGTAGGTCGCAGACGCGGCTCGGAGCTGGCGTTGCCGGGGCTGTGCTGTAGGCCAGCTGCTACAGCTCCGATTGGACCCCTAGCCTGGGAACGTCCATATGCTGCTGGTGCAGCCATAAAAGGACAAAAGACAAAAGACAAAAAAAAAAAAAAACCTGAATCTGCAGAAAGGAATGAAAAGCAACCCTAAAACCAATTAGGAAAAATTACTGTACAAAACTACTTTTAAATTCCTTTAAAATACTGGTGGCTGTACAAAGCAAGAATAACACATAAGCTGGGGCTCACATAATATGCACAAGTGATACATATATGACAACAGGGAAAATCGCAGTTATACCAATATGTAAGTTTTTACATTGTACATTAAGTGGCATAATAATAACTTCAGGTGGGCTATGATAAATTAATATTTGTACTGTTAACCTTAGAGCAAATGAGACCTAAGATTATATAATATTACAAAGACATAAAGCTAAGAAGGGAGATGAAATGAAATAAATACCCAATTAATTCAAAAGAAGACAGAACGGAAAAACAAAGATACAAAGAAGAGATAAGACGACACAGAACAAGGTGGCAGACACTAATCTAAGCACATCCGTGATTACATAATTAATACAAATCTACTGAACAGTCAAATTAAAGAATAAGATGGCCAAATGGATTACAAAGAAAACCCAATTAAATGCTGTTTACAAGACTAACATTTCAACAGGTGAGTTGAAAGTAAAAACAAAGACATGTAACAGTTCCCTTTGTGGCTCAGCGTTAACAAACCTGACTAGGATCCATGAGGATGGTGGTTCGATCCCTGGCCTCGCTCAGTGGGTTAAGGATCCAGCGATGCCGTGGGCTGTGGTGTAGGCTGCAGACACAGCTCGGATCCTGAGTTGCTGTGGCTGTGGCGGAGGTCAGCAGCTGTGGTTCTGATTTGACCCCTAACCTGGGAACTTGCATATACTGCGGGTGTGGCTCTAAAAATCAAAAAAAAAAAAAAAGAAAGAAAGAAAAGAAAAAGACATGTAAAGCAGTACACTGACTACAAGAAAGCCAGTTGGCTATATTAAGATCAAGCATAAAAGGTTTTAGAGGAAAAGCACATTTTGCAGTGATAAGAAGGTATGTTCAACAGGAAGACCAAACAATCTGATCTGTCAGAAAGCCCAGCAACTTAGCTTCAAAATACATGAAGCAAAAATTGATAAAAAATATTCAGAAATACAAACTACTATGTTGTACACTTGAAACTAAGATAATTTTGTAAAACTACTATACTTCAATTAAAAAAAATTATGCTAGCTTCGTAAAAATTATTTTTCAGTTTTCATACCAAGAAATAAAAATTATAGCTATGTGGTGATAGATATTAACTAAACTTGTGATCATTTCACAACATATATCTATCAAATCATGTTGTATGCCTTAATGTAATACAATTTTATATGTGGATTATAATCTCAGTAAAACTATAAAAAAATGATTAAAAGTATAAACAGATACAATCATGGTTGGAAATTTATTTATTTATTGTTTTTTAAGGGCCACGCTGCTGCCATGGCATACGGAGGTTCCCAGGCTAGGGGTCTAACAGGAGCTGTAGCCGCCAGCCTACACCACAGCCACAGCAACACGGGATCCGAGCTGCGTCTGCAACCTACACCATAGCTCACGGCAACACCGGATCCTTAACCCACTGAGCAAGGCCAGGGATCGAACCCGAGTCCTCATGAATACTAGTCAGGTTCATTACCGCTGAGCCATGACAGGAACTCCCATGGTTGGAAATTTAATTAATGCTCTTCTGGCAGTAACTGACGGAATAAGCAAGTAAGAAAATGCGCAAGAGGAGTTCCCGTTGTGGCTCAGTGGCTAACAAACCCGACTAGCACCCATGAGGATGTGGGTTTGATCCCTGGCCTCTCTCAGTGCGTTAAGGTTCTGGCGTGGCTGTGGCTGTGGTGTAGGCCAGCAACTACAGCTCCAATTTGACCCCTAGCCTCGGAACCTCCATATGTAACGGAGATGTGGCCCGAAAAAAAAAAAAAGAGACAAGAAAAAAAAGCAAAGAAAGGGAAATGCACAAGAATAAAGTCTGTGCAACACAACCAAGCTATCTGCTCTAACTGACATTTATCAAACACTACGCCCAACAAAAGCAAACCACTCAATAAACTTCAAAGGACTGAATTCACACAGAATATTTTCTTTGACCACAGTGGAATTAACCCAGCCATCAATAACAAAAGTCTTCTCATACTTAGAAATTAAACAGTGTGTTTTACAAACCAAAGAATAAATCAGTTTCACATATGCTGCAAAGACCTGGCCAGTAATGAAAATATAACAAATGAAAATGTGCAGGATGCACTTAAAGCTTAAATGTGTAGCTGTAAGTGCAAGCATTCAAAAGGAAGGATTAACATTAATGACTTAAGCTTCTACCTCAGGAAGTCAGGAAAAACAAAAGCAATTAAACCAAGACAAAGATAGGAAATAATAAAGTGGGGAAACCAATGAACAAAGGAGAAAAAAAATACAATCATGACAATATATGCATGTAGAGCATTTGATAAACACACCCATTCATGATAAAGACTCAGTAAACAGGGAAGGGAGCACCTCCAATAAGACACTAGTTTGTTGGGGTTTTTTTTTGGCTTTTTGTCCTTCTATGGCTACACCCACAGCATATGGAGATTCCCAGGCGAGGGGTCATCGGAGCTGTAGCTGCCTGCCTATGCCAGAGCCACAGAAACGCGGGATATGCCTACTCCACAGCTCACGGCAACACCAGAACCTTAACCCACTAAGCGAGGCCAGGGATTGAACACGCAACCTCGTGGTTCCTAGTTGGATTTGTTTCTGCTGCGCCACGACGGGATGCCCCAGATATTAGTTTTAAGTATAATTTCTATTGCTCCTGAGTTTCATTCTCTAATTATTTGTTACTAGCGTATATAAATACAATTATACCTAAAACTAATATAATATTGTAAATCAATTACACTTTAGCAAAAATTTGTTGTAGGTGAAATAAAAAGGAGCATTATAGAATTTTTTTTAGAAAGGAACAAAAGGAGTTCCGGTTGTGGCTCAGCAGGTTAAGAATCCAACTAGTATTCACGAGGATGTAGGTTCAATCCTTGGACTCGTGAAGAAGGATTCAGCAGTGCTGCAAGCTGTGGGGCTTATGTAGAACATATGGCTTGGATAGGACCACAGCAATGCCAGATCCGAGCCACATCTGTGACCACGGCTCACAGCAACACCAGATCCTTAACCCACTGGGTGAGGCCAGGGATTGAACCCACATCCTCATGGATACTAGTCAGATTCGTTTCTGCGATGCCACAATGGGAACTTCAAAACCTGTTAACTTTAAAAGTGCAAAATGTCACTGAAAGAAATTAAAGTATTTAAATAAATACATCATGATCACTGAATCAGGATGTAACTTCTTGCCCACTGATCTATAGATTTTAGGCACCACAAATCAGATTTTGTGGAATCAAAAGCTTGGTAAGGAGTTCAGCGATAACGAACCCAACTGGGATCCATGAGGACAAGGGTCCGATCCATGGCCCCGCTCAGTGGGTTAAGGATCTGGCGCTGCCATGAACTGTGGTGTAGGCCCCAGATCCAGCTCGGATCCAGAGTTGCTGTGGCTGTGGCATAGGCTGGCGGCTGTAGCTCTGATTCGACCCCTAGCCTGGGGACTTCCATATGCTGCAGATGTGGCCCTAAAAAGCCAAAAATAAACAAATGAATAAATAAATACTTAAATTCCTTGTCTACTACCTCACACTTACATAAAAATTAAATCAAGGGAAAGATTACGTCTTAATGTAAAAGCAAAAGCCATAGGAGTTCCCGTCGTGGCTCAGCGGAAACAAATCTGACTAGGAACCATGAGGTTGTGGGTTCGATCCCTGGCCTCGCTCAGTGGGTTAAGGATCTGGCATTGCCGTGAGCTGTAGTGTAGGCTGCAGACGCGGCTCGGATCCCGCGTTGCTGTGACTGTGGCGAAGGCTGGCAGCTACAGCTCCTGTTAGACCCCTAGCCTGGGAACCTCCATATGCCGCGGGTGCGGCTCGAGATTAAGGCCAAAAAAAAAAAAAAAAGCAAAAGCCATATGTTTACCAGAAGGAAACAGGAGAATATATTTGGAGTCTTGGCATAGTTAAAGATTTCTCAGAATATTTAAAAGGCGAAAGATTTATACAATCTGAAGAGAAACCAGAGCATCAAAACATTTAAAAAGAAAGAAAACCCAAAAAACCTAACCATAAAAGAAAAAAATTAAAAAATCAGACCTTGTTAATCCATGACCCAGAAATGTCACCCTATTTCTGCAAGAGAAATAAAAACATAGATCCACTAAAAGCACTGAACAGGAACGTCCATAGCAGCACTACTCATAACAGCTGAAAACTAGAGACGACCCAAATGCTCATCAACAGGAGAACAGATAAACTGTTGTTCATTCAAAAACTGAAATATTACTCACCAGGGTCATTCCAAAATGAAGATTAAATAAGAGCATCATCAGGCAAACAAAGTGGGGGAATTTTGTCACTGTAAAATTAATGATACAGGCAGCTCTTTAGGGAAGAGGAAAATAATCCTGGGTAGAAAGACGAAAATAACAAAGGGAGTGAACAGTATAAGAAAGGGTAGATACGAAGGAAAATATAAACATGGTAAAGACCAGTCCCCATCCAACCTGGGCAGCAGTCTAGGCAGAGCCCTCTGTCCGTTATCCACGGCTCTACTCGGAGTTCTACCTGGGCGACGAGAGCTGGCTGTGAGCTCCGGGGCCTGTCCGAGTGAGCGATCAGGCTGTGAGGGTCTGGAAGAGAAAGCTCGGGTGCACCGAGTCCACACTCCCAGCCAGGTCACACCCACTCTGCTGAGACCCCAAGCAGAAGTCAACACCAGGCACAGCCTCACCTACAGGGACCAGATGCTCAAAGGTCTCCAGCATCACCTCTCGGTACAGCGTCCTCTGGCCAGGGCCCAGTCGCCCCCACTCCTCCCAGGCGAAGTCCATGGCCACGTCCTGGAAAGTTACCCGACCCTGAAATGTCACCCACGTGTGCTGAAACAAGACCCTTTTATTTGCAAAGCTCCCAAAGCGGCACGGAGAGGGGCACGCGAGGAAGGACTGGCGGACAGAGAGATGTCCTGATACAGTTCTGCCTTCTGAAGGATACCTGAGGCTTTCTGGGGGCTCCAGGGGGCTGCACCAGCCACTTGGAGGGGTGCCTCCATAATACTGAAATGTTGCCCCCTAAGAATCTCATGCATTTCTTGATAAACTAGGGATCTTCCCCAAGTTCAGGCTGTACAATCCCCCTTCAAGATTTCCCTTCCTCTTTACACTACCAGGTATAAACACATGATGACGTTACTGACTGCTAGTTATAACGTTAACGTCTGCCAAGGGTTCTCCGAGCTCGGGCGCAGTACCAAGTCACAACTTTCTCGAACGGAAATGCACTTAAACCTCGAAAGAGTCTGAGAGAGCAGTTGCTACTTCCTGGAGTCTGTTTTTTGTCTTTTCATGAGAGCCTGAGCTCAGAAAGTGTACAGGTTTTGTGTGTATGGAATATTACTCAGCCATTAAAAGGAACAAAATAACAACATTTATAGCAACATGGATGGACCTAGAAATTACCATGCAAAGTGAAATCAGTCAGACAATTAGCAACATCCAATGCTACCGCTTACATGCGGAAACTAAAAAGACACAATGAACCTCTTTGCGGAACAGATAATGACTCACAGACTTTGGAAAACCTATGGTTTCCAAATAAGGCAATCTGGGGGTGGGGGATGCACTGAGGGTTTGGGACGGAAATGCTACAAAACTGAGTTGTGATGATTTCTGTACATCTATAATTGTAAAAAAATTCATTAAACAATGGGAGGAAAAAAAGAAAATAAAAAAATTAACAAAAAAGAAAGTGTACAGGTTTTGGACACAGGTTACCCTTGCTTCAAAAGAACTAAGTGAGACATACTCACTCTTTTAGGCAGATCTTGCCAGGTGATGAAGAGACCAGAACTGCGTGTTCCCTGAATGGGTTAAGCGTTTTCTCGCTGAGCTCCTCATGTCCAGGACTTCACCGATACACTTAAGGACTGCACACCAGGCAGTTTATTCTACTTCTCTTCACCGCTCCTCGGCCACGGTGACAGGTCGAGGGTCCCCAACTGGGGGAGACACGCCCTCCAGCCCCGGGTTCAGACCCAGCGGGTCAGGAGGGAGGGTGCGGCCACTCACCGGGAGGCGGGCTGCCAAGAGCCCAGCGGCCGACATGTCTTACAACCCCGAGGTCCCGACCAAGTCAAAGCAAAAGCGAACGGGAGGCGTCGAGGGCGGTCAGGCCCGACGCGCGGCGTCCGCTCCGGCGTCTCTCAACAGGGAAGAGCCGGGACCGCGGCTGCCGGGCCCTGTCAGCTCCCAACTCGGTCCTGCCCCAGGCCCGAACCGGCGGACCCCGCTGCTATCTGGAGGGGTACTCCGGCCCCAGACCGCGGGTGCCTTCGGCGGGAACTACCACGACCAGGAGGCCCCACGGCGTAACCTCCGTACTCACCCGAGGTCGCCGCTGCCTGGCAAGAAACGCGAGAGCACGGAGAGACAGAATACATTTTCCACTAGACCCCCGCGGCGCGCATCCGACCGCGCGAGTGCGCGCGACGGTCGCATTTGGGTGACGTCACGCCGCGCTTGGCCTCCGGGGAGTTTTGTAGTCCTACCGCCAGACCACCACGGGAGGGGGCCAAAGAGCCAGAATACAACTGCCAGAAGGCCAAAAGCGTTCGCAGCCGGACCTTGGCTGGAAATGGGGCCGTCAGGGATTCAGTCCAGGTTCCCCGGCCAGGCTAGAACACCCCTAAAGCAATTTCTCCCACTGTAATCCACGGAAGCGACAGTCGGGCGGGCGTCCACCAGAGCCTGGGCAGCCTGAAGATGAGCATTTTGGCTGCTCAAATTCACATTAGCCTTGTCCGCCAGGCGGCGCGCGTGAGCCCTCAGAGCTTCTGACTACATGTCCCAGAGCGCACCGCGATGCGGTGGCCGGCTCGAGGTGCGAGGCGTTTCGGGAATTGTAGTCCATCGTCTCCAGGAATCGGGAGGACTGGTCTCCACACAGGCGGGAAGATGCTACCCTCAAGAGAGTTCCTTTGTGGTGCACGAGGGGGAAGTTGATGCGTCCGGTGACCGCTCTGCTGGTCCTACTGGTAGTTATGACCCGACCACGGGCGGGCTCGTGGTCGTCGGGGTCCTTGAAGCCTGACTACATTTCCCATAAGGACGCGTGGCGTGGCCTCCGTACACACGCGAGTGCGCGCGAGGGACGCCGGTGCGTGGGGTCGAGCGTGGGGTCGCCGCTGCGCTTGGCCTCCTGGGAGTTTCGTAGTCCTACAGCCTGACCACCACTAGATGGCGCCAAAGAGCCAGAATTCAGCTTCCCAAGGCCAAAGTGAGTGTGCGCGGCTGGACCTTAGCTGGAAATGGGGCCGTCAGGGATTCAGTCCAGGTTCCCAGGCCAGGCTAGAACACCCCTAAAGCAATTTCTCCCACTGTAATCCACAGAAGCAACAGTCGGGCGGGCGTCCACCAGAGTCTGGGCAGCCTGAAGATGAGCATTCTGGCTGTCGTAGGGACTCAAATTCACCTTAGCCTTGTCCGCCAGGCGGCGCGCGTGAGCCCGCAGAGCTCCTGACTACATGTCCCAGAGTGAACCGCGATGCGGTGGCTGGTTCCAGTCTGTGGCCTCGAGGTGCGAGGCATTTCGGGAATTGTAGTCTTTCGTAATCAGGCTAATAACGACGGCCTGGTCTCCACACAGGCGGGAAGATGCTACCCTCACGAGAGTTCCCTTGTGGTGCACGAGGGGTTACCTAGTGCGTCGGGTGACCGCTGTGCTGGTCTTTCTGGGACTTTTTTTTTCGGTCTTTTCAGGGCCACACCGGCAGCATATGGAGGATCCTAGGCCGGGGGTCCAGTGGGAGCTACAGCTGCCGGCCTTCGCCACAGCCACAGCAACGCGGGACCCGAGTAACGTCTGCAACCTACACCACAGCTCACAGCAACACTGCATCCTTAACCCACTGAGCGAGGCCAGGGATCGAACCCGCAACCTCATGATTGCTTCACTCTGCTTTCAGAGGCCCATGAAAATAGCTTAACTTCTTGTAAAACTCAGAAGGAAAAACTTGGATAGGTCCTCATGAACATGTAATAATGAATTCAGCCCGCGCTATGCTGGCCTTGACAGCGAGGCGGCGGTACCACATAATCTGGAGTGTTTTGTGAAGAGAGGGAGGGCGCCACGGAGGCGCAAGGCAGCCCTGGCCCCAGAGCAGAGCCTCGCTCAGCCTTCCTGTTACACCCAGAGGGGGTCCAGAGCGCAGGCCCCCACAGCTCGGTCCGCGAGAGCGAGGCTCACACACCCTCCGCCCTGCCTGGGGCTTTCCTGCGCGCCCCCTGCCCCCTGCCAGCACCCCCATCGTCCCCCCACACACACCTGCAGCCCCAGCTCGGAGCGCAGCCCCGCAGGGTGCAGGCTGGGTCCCTGATGCGACGTCCACTTTGCTGGCCCCCCGGAAAGAATGCTCCTGGCCCCTCGGCCTCTCTGCCCCCGGGTAGCACCCAGCCTCTCCCGCCGCCGCCACTGAGCTTTTACCTGCAGGCCCGGGGCTGCCGGGAAGTCACCTGCCTCCGAGGGTGACCTCCCAGAACCTCTCCATGAACATGCCTCGGGTCCAGGTGGGTGCAGGTGAGCGAGAACCTTGGGGCACCCGGGCCCGGCTGCAGCGGGGTGTCCAGCGAGCCTGCAGGGTGGGCGGGGACTTCCAGCTGCTCGGCAGGGTGGTGGGTCACTGGGCTGCCACGTCCCAGCTGCTGGGCACCGCTTCTGTCTTCTCCAGGGACAGAAGGAGACAGAACTCAAGGCAGGCGCCGGCCTGGCCCAGCCCCCGGGCCACCAGAGAGCGGCCCTGCTGCCCGTCAGGACCAGCCGAGTGGCCAGCCAGCGGGGCCACTGGGCAGGAGGTGAGGTCCCGGGCCTGGGCCAGAAGGAAGGACGGGAACCGGGTCCTGTGGCTGAGGCTGGCCGGGCCGGGGACAGAGCTGGGCAGGCCGGGCCGGGGCCTGGGGGACAGGGCGTGAGGACAGGGAGGGCCTGCAAAGGGAGCTCGGGCTCCGGCTGACCGTCTGACCATCAGGCTCACGTGAGGGAAGCTGGGCACAGCCACAACCGGGCGCCCGTGACCCTCATCCTGGCTGTTAGAACGGCGGGGAAGGAGGAGGCAGAGGCTGGAGCAAGGAGACTGCAAGCAGGGTTATTAACCGGCAGAGGGGTCGGCAGCTCTGAGCAAGCAAGACTCGGGCTCCCCAGCCTCGCCCCCACCCCACACCAGGGGAGAGCTCGGTTTGCTGTAGCCGGGGTCGCCGTGTTGAGCCGTGTAGTCTGCGGCCTTGGGGCTCTCTGTTCAGGGAACTCAGTCTGTACCAGGGGCCTGTTCGATAAGGAGGAGTCTGCAAGTCCGGACTGTGCTGACTTTTGGTCCTTTTAGGCCTCGTCTCATTTTCCACCTACGACCGGGCACACGGGGACACCCAGGGACACAGCCAGCCCTCAGGAGGCAGCCGCAGTCGAGCCCAAAGCGCCTTGGGGGTAACATGGGGCCGGCTGAGGTACAGGTCCGGTGCCGGAGCCCAGAGTCTGTATTTCTACCATCTTCCAGATGTGAACTTGGAGCGGGGAGGTCCCAGCCCTGCGGGGGCCCCAGGGGGTCATTACAGCTGTTCCAGCACAAGTGATGAGACAGGTCATGAAAGGTTATAGGGTCTGACATGAAGGTGCGCTGGGGCTGACTGGTTTATAGAGACAGGTAAGGCTGACCAAGTCTCATACAGGAAAGGCTACCGAATCCAGCAAATAAAAATACGACGCCCAGTTCAATTTGGATTTCAGATAAGAAATTACTCTGTTTGTTTGCTTTTTGTTTTTTAGGACCATACCCGTGGCATATGGAGGTTCCCAGGCTAGGGGTCTAACAGGAGCTGTAGCCGCCGGCCTTCGCCACAGCCACAGCGACGCGTGATCTGAGCCGTGTCTGCGACCTACACCACAGCTCACGGCAACGCCGGATCCTTAACCCGCTGAGCGAGGCCAGGGATCAAACCCATGTCCTCGTGGTGACCAGTCAGGTTCCCCACTGCTGAGCCACAGTGGGCACGCCCCATCCGTTTCCGATGCCTCGATAAATCTCTCTCGCTTTACTGATTGGCCTCATGCGCTACTCCTTGGGCGAACCGAGCACTTTCCGCAGACTTTCTAAATCCACGCTTTCTGCAGCTTTCTAAATCTGCAAGGGGTAGTTCACGCCATCCTCCTGGGTGTTCTGGAACAAAACTACTCCCTTTGTCTTCGATGAATGGAACTCGGGGGAGCTCCTTTTGTGGCTCAGCGGTTAATGAGCAATCGCCAGCGCTCCGCCCTGTACAAGCATCTTGACAGGCAGAAAGCTGATGGCCACGCATGACGTTACCTCCTAAAGCCACACACATCCTTGTCACAACTCCCTAAAGTGGCAGAAACAAACACATTCGTTAACATGACTCATATCTATGCCACCCAAAAATACACACAAATAGGAAGTCAAGGTAGAAATAATAAATGTTTTCTTTGAGACCTGCTTTCGGGGTTACGTCTTACTTAAATATTGTCCCAGCACCAAAGAGCACTAAATAATGATGTGAAACTGAGATGAATGCAATTCCTTAAAGTTAAGTTAGGTTCTTGGAAATTATCCTTCACTTGGTAATCCATGGATCAGAATTACTATTGATATAAAAATGACAGCTCAACTGTGTTGAACACATTACATTTCTTAAGAATCTTAAACATTACAAGGAAGTAACAGTCACATATCTGGTTAAGCTGCTAAATTCCAGAAACAGGTGGTCTTTGCTTAAGATGGAAACATAGATGGTTGTAGCTAGGTTACCTCTCGATTGAAATGATGGTCCAGTTAAAAAATTAATTCATCAGGAGTTCCCTTCGTGGCTCAGTGGTTAACGAATCCGACTAGGAACCATGAGGTTGCGGGTTCGATCCCTGGCCTTGCTCAGTGGGTTAAGGATCTGGCATTGCCGTGAGCTGTGGTGTAGGTTGCAGACCTGGCTCGGATCCCGCGTTGCTGTGGCTGTGGTAAAGGCCGGCAGCTACAGCTCCTGTTACACCCCTAGCCTGGGAACCTGCATATGCCGCGGGTATGGCTCTAGATAAAGGCAAAAAGGCAAAAAAAATTTTTTTTAAATTAATTCATCAGATGATAACAAAATAATAAGACTTTTTAGAGCCACACCGACGACATATGGAGGTTCCCAGGGCAGGGGTCGAATTGGAGCTGCACCTGCCGGCCTACTCCCTAGCGACAGCAACGCCAGATCTGAGCTGTGTCTGCGACCTCTGCAGCCATGCTGCTCCTTAACCCACTGAGCGAGGCCAAGGATCGATCCTGTATCCTCACAGACAATACATCAGGTTCTTAAACCGCCAGGCCACAACAGGCACTCCCAAACGTTCTTCTTTGGATGGCATCATGCTTTCTCAGCCCTTCCAGGACCACAGACGCTCCCCGAGCGTCTCCCCGTCACAGTGACGTGGCACCTGCAGAGGTTCTGTAAGACTCCTATCGGGACAGAACTGGACTGTTCGATCATACAAGTTAGTCCATGCCTGGAGTGCCACACTTGAGAATAAATCGCAGCAGGCGACAGGCCCTCTGAGGAGGAACGAGGGTTGGCTGTCCTCTGTGGCACCAACACCCACAGAGTCCCGCCCAGGAAATGCCCTGGAACCTGTTCTATGACGTACAGGACCCCAGCTTCCCATGCAGGTGGACAGCCCCTCCTGGCAGGCCTGGGAGCAGAGCAGATGGAAGGCTCCACGGTCTCAGGTACAAAGGAGGGGATTTAAGTCAGATACCCAGACGTTGCTGGTAGGAATGCAAGACAGTGCAGCCGCTTCAGAGCATACTCTGGTAGCTCCTCAAATAGTTAAACACAGAATTACCATACGGCCCATGAATTCCACCAAACGCCCAGGAGAAGTGAAAACACTCACATACACGACCTGCCCAGGAATGCTCATGGCAGCGTTACACACAAC
Source organism: Catagonus wagneri (assembly GCA_004024745.2). Lineage (NCBI taxonomy): Eukaryota > Metazoa > Chordata > Mammalia > Artiodactyla > Tayassuidae > Catagonus > Catagonus wagneri. Next base: position 3,917,720 of record PVHT020000439.1, read on the forward strand.
AACCAAAAAGTGGAAACAGCTCAGCTGACAGATAAACACACTGTGGTCCATCCATACAATGGAGTATTACTCAGCCATGAAAAGGAAGGAAGCACTGGCACTCACTACAATATGGATGAACTTTAAAGACATAACGGAGTGTGAAGGAAGCCAGACACAAAGGACCACGTGATATATGATTCCACTTATATGAAATGCCCAAGCCTGGAAAACCCATAGAAATGGAAAGCAGATTAGTGGCTGCCAGGGGCTCAGGCTGATGGGGCATGGCTATGGGCTTGGGGCAATTTGTTGGGTGATGGAAATGCTCTCCCACTGGATGTGATGATGGTTGCAGGTTCCTGAGTATAGACTAAAAGCACCGAACTGGCCACTCTAAGCGGGTGATGGTGTAGTATGTGAATTCTATCGCAATGAACCTGGGAACACAAGAGCCAATTTAAAGGAAGACAAGAGGACCCAGAGCCTGAAATTTGGGGAACACCAGGGGGCAGGGTCAAAGCCAGTCTGGGTGAGATTGGACACGTCCTGGCAAAAAGATATATGCAACCCTATGTTCATTGCAGCACTATTCACAACAGCCAAGACCCAGAAGCACCTAAATGTCCATCAGCAGATAAATGGATTAAGAAGATGTAGTACATATCTACAATGGAATACTACTCAGCCATGAAAAAACACAAATTAATGCCATTTGCAGCAACGTGGATGCAACAGAGATTCTCATACTAAGTGAAGTACGTCAGAAAGAGAAAGATGAATACCATATGATATCACTTCTGGGTGGGATCTAAAATATGGCACAAATGGAACTATCTACAAAACAGAAACAGATTCACACACATGGAAAGCCTTGTGGTTGCCAAGATGGAGGAGGAAAGAGTGGGATGGACAGGGAGTTTGGGGTTAGTAGATGCAAACCATGACACTGAGAATGAATAAGCAGTCGGAGTTCCCGTCATGGCTCAGTGGTTAACGAATCCGACTAGGAACCATGAGGTTGCGGGTTCGATCCCTGGCCTCGCTCAGTGGGTTAAGGATCTCCGGGGCCATTGGAAGTCTTGCCTCCTTCCTGTGTTGTCGTGAGCTGTGGTGTAGGTTGCAGACGCGGCTCGGATCCTGCGTTGCTGTGGCTGTGGCGAAGGCCGGCAGCTACAGCTCCTGTTAGACCCCTAGTCTGGGAACCTCCACGTGCCGTCGGTGCGGCCCTAGAAAAGGCAAAAAGACAAAAAAAAAAGAATGGATAAGCAATGAGGTCCTGCTGTACTGCTCAGGGAACTATATCCAATCTCTTGGGATAGACCATGATGGAAAATAGAGTAAGAAAGGGAATGTAAAAAAAAAAAAATGATACAAATGAACTTATTTACAAAACAAAAACAGATTCACAGACTTCAAAAACAAACTTATGGTTACCAAAGGGGAAAGGTAGGGGAGAGGAGTAAATTAGGAGTTTTGGATTAACATATACACAGTACTATACATAAAATTATCCACAAGGACCTACCTACCTGAGAAATAATGGCTATATACATATATATATAGAGAGAGAGAGAGAACTGAGTCACTGTGCTGTACACATAAAACTAACACAACACTGTAAGTCAACTGTGCTCCAACAAATTTTTTTAAAAAAAGAGAGAAGCATCCCTAGCCTCCAGGGTCAAGGCTGCCTGGAAAGCCCCCATTTCCAGCAGATGGGTGCAAGCAAGAAAGCAGTCGAGAAAGCGACAGGCAGAACAGACCCTGGCCAACGAGGGGACTTCTGAGAATCTGCCACTGCCCAGGCTTTGGACAGAGGCTCCCCAACCGAGCGCCCCACTTGCAAAGCAGTTGCCAGCCCGGCCGGCGGAGAAGTGAAATTGAACAAGGTGACGATATCAAAGTGAAAAGTGGGGAAGCTGTCCCCGACCCCAACCCAGGGCCAGCCCGGGGCTCCTCCCTGGCGACCTCCAGCCGGCCGTCCCGGAAAGGGCAGCCCGGGAGAAAGGCCCCATGAGACAGGGAGGCAGGGGACACAGCCACATGCCGGGGGGTGAGACGGCTGCGTCGGATGATGGTGGCACTTTTATCTGAAGGGGCTCACCCTCACTGGGCCCTGGTGGCTGGGGGCACAACGGGAGGGGCCCTGGACACCCACCCAGTGGGGAGAACATGGATTCGGGGCTGCAGCTGGCCAGGCTCTCTCTCCGGGGCCATTGGAAGTCTTGCCTCCTTCCTGTGGGGCCGCCTCCCCTGCTGTAACCCAGGGTAACAGCCCACGGGCTGCACCTGTGGCCTTCAGGGAAGGGCTAACCCAGCCGTGGGGTCCTCGGGCCCTGCAAGCCCGGGTGCAGCTATGCTCAGAGCCACCAGCTCCCTGTTTGGAGTGAGGCCCCAGGGACAAGAAGCCTCCCGACCCCCTCCCTCGCCTGACCGTGTGTGCAGATGGGGGAGGTTTCCAGAGCTGCAGCTGGCCCTGGGCCACCAAAGCCACTAAGTACAGGGACAAGGCCTGTTCAGCTCCACGAGGAGCTGAAGGCCCGGCCAAGGCTCGGCTGGGGCGTCTCTGTGGGGTGGAGACCAGTTTTGCCCAGGGAGGCCGGGGCTTCCGGTGCCTCCCCAACACAGGCCGGGAAAGTTAGTGCTCGCTGCCTGCCGAGGGGTGGTTGCTGCCCTCTGTGCACAGAAAGCTGTGCGACACCATCCACCACCTGGACATGCAAACTGAAACCACAGTGCGGTAACAGGCCACACCCACTGGGACATTCTCAACCAAGAACATGGGAAATAGGGAGGTCCTGTCGTGGTTCAGCAAAAACGAATCTGACTGGGAACCAGGAGGGTTAGGGTCAGATCCCTGGCCTCGCTCAGTGGGTTAAGGATCCGGCATTGCTGTGAGCTGTGGTGTAGGTCTCAAACGTGGCTTGGATCTGGCGTTGCTATGGCTGTGGCGTAGGCCAGCGGCTTCAGCTCAGATTCCACCCTAGCCTGGGAACCTCCATATGCCACAAATGCAGCCCTAAAAAGACAAAAATAACTCCACAGATAACAGCAAGTGTAGACGAGGATGTGGAGACACTGGAGCCCCGTGCACTGCCGGTGGGACCATAAGGTGGTACAGGTGGACTGGAAAACAGTCTGGCAGTTTCTCAAAATGCCAAGCATGGAACTACCTTGCAACCCACCAAGTCCACTCCCTAAGAGAAAGGATAATACAAGTCCTCACAAAAACTTGCACAAGAACATTTATACAGCATTATTCATAAGAGCCAAAAAGTGGAACCAACTCCAGATGCCCTCTAGTTGGCGAAGGGATAAACAAATTTGAGTATATACATACAGTGGAATATTATGCAACCATAAAAAGGAATGAGGTTCTGACACAGGCTGCAACATGAATGAACTTTTAAAACATTATGCTGAATGAAGGAAGCCAGACAGAAAAGATCACATATTGTAGGACTTAGTTTCTATGAAATGTCCAGAATAGGCAAATCCAGAGAACTGAGGTCCACACAAATGTTCACAGCAGCTTTACTCATAACTACTCCAAAATGGAAACAACCCAAGATGTCCACCACCAGCTGCATGAGAAAACAAAGCATATATCCATATACCCGGGTAACGAACACACACACACACACACACACCCCAATGTGGGTGGGTCCCAGACAGGCCAAGTGGGACTGGAAGCCACAAAAGTACATGCACCACATCAATCCATCTGTAGGAAGTTCCAGAAAAGGTAAAACCAGTCTATGGTATTGGACTCCGAGACTCCGTACAGCTGTGCGCTTGGAGCCACCGGTAATCCTACTCTTGGACGTATTACACTAAGCAAGATATATATATTTTAAATTTTTTAACAAATTAACTATGAGGCACACTCACAGAAAGGAAACCGTTTGTGGCTTGTCCGGTGTTCCTCCCTTCCGTCTGGCAAAAGAACTCAAACGGAGCGCGTTAGCACACCACCACTCAGAAGCCCTGCAGACACTGGCCATCCATCGCCCCCGCCCCCCGCTTCGGACGCCGCGGTCTGTTGCCAAGGCGACCGAAGCCCAGCCCCGGGCAAAAGCAGGGCTCCTCGGGGACGGGAACTCACCCGAGGAGGCTTCCGATTGGCCCCTGCGTCACTACGGCAAGGCCCGATCCGGCCTCGCGCGGCGCGCGGGCTTCTGGGAGTTGTAGTTTTTGGGCCCGCGAAGCCCCGGCGAGATGCTGCGGCCGTGGCCCCAGCAGAGCTCGGGCGCTGTGAGTCCGCCGCAGCACTTCTGGCTGTCTCGCTGCCCACTTCTCGCCGTCAGGGTGCCCGCCGGGCAGGCCGGCTGCCGGGAGTGGCCGCGGGGCTGATCGGGCATCGCGCTGAAAGAAGCGCACGTTGAGATGAAGCGGGCTGGCCTGGGTGTCGCAGCCCGAGGCCAAGCAGGGCCTGGGACGCGGGTATGAGGGACTCGGCAAAACTTCAGAGGCAACGCGGGGCTTCTGAGGTTCCGAGGGGGCACTGAAGTCAGCGGGTGGGGCAGAGCACCCCTTCTCCCCACCACCAATGAGGGGAGGATGTTGGGGCGCCCCTTCAGGCCAAGCCGCCAGTCCCAACAATCGCCCCCTCATCATTGTGGGGAGGGTGGAGGGGCCTCCATCGCAACAAGTCCCTGGCCCCCCTCTGCACCATCAATGTGGGCGGGGGCCGGGGCGCCCCTTCTCCCCAAACTTTAGCTCCCAGTTGGCATCCTGCTATCAGTTTGGGACAGAAAGCCCCCCTCTCTGTCTTTTGTTCACTCCAGACCCCACACAGCCCAGTCCTCCCTTCCCACACCAGCCAGCCTACCAGGACCCACACCCCACTCTTTCAGCTGCACCAAGGCCCGCTGTCACCCCCCCACACACACACACACATTTTCAGCCAGTGAAGACACCTCCCCCTTTCTCTCTTCGTTTATCTGTTTCTTCATTACAGAGCTTCCCAACCCCCTTAGCTTGTCCGGAGCCCCCCACCCTGGGTGCCGCATCTCAGACACACTCACCCATTCAGGAATGTCTAGCATTTACTAAGGGCCCATTGTCAGTGCCAAAGCCCCTCACCCTTAGAGGGGCAGATCTCAGTGCCCACCCCAGGTGAACAGAGACCACCCTGCTCCCAGGCCCCCAAAAGTGGATCTCCAGGGCCCCAAAACCACCACAGCAGTCCCCCTGTGGGCCCACTCCTCTGAGTACACAGACCTCAAGCTTCCTCCTACATTCTGGAACTCAGAAGCCCGGAAACATCCCAGCAGACTTCATTGCTGGGCTCTGGAGGCTGCAGATCTCCCTGGATTCTTCCTGCGGCCTCCTCCCCAAACACCAGAAAGAGAAGGGTAAGGGCTGCGTCCAAGCGGAGGGACTGTTGGAACCCATCTGCCTACAAGACGGCCCCTTTTTCATCCACACAGATGTGAAAACGTCACAGCAGTTTAAGATTAGTGTCTTTGCTTGTGGTCTCAGCTGGGAAGACCGTGCCCCTCAGCTGCTCATCAGGGCGTCAAGAAGCAGGCTGGCAGACGGCTGGCTGGGCACAGCCCTCCTGAGCGGCCCTGTCTGGCCCTGTCCATCTCTCCTTTCTCCCTGAACGTGGAAAACGCACCAGAGGACCAAGAAGGAAGCCACAGGGAATGCCCCGCTTGTCACATCGTAAGCATTTTCCCATGTCATTAAAAATCCTAAGCATTCCCTTTTTTTTTTTTTCCTCAGTGATGGCTGCACATGATCAGGATATCATTTGCTGAAGACTCAGGAAATATGAAGAACACAGAGCACTTGGCTGGCCACCCTTGGGCCTCTTTCCTGGTGTCCCTTTTCAGGATCCTCCTGTGATTTTTGCATCTCACTTTTCCCTACACATCATGCCATCTGTATATAGCATCTGTGTTTCCCTTGAGCGTGTTACAATATTACTGTGTATTTCCTGTCTCGCAGTCATTTATGCTTCACCATAATCATGGGAGGGTAACTGATCCTGCCAAGCTTGACAGTTGGACACTTTTTTTTTTTTTTGGTCTTTTTGGGGCTGCACCCACAGCATATGGAGGTTGCCAGGCTAGGAGTTGAATAGGAGCTGCAGCCACTGGCTTACTCCACAACCACAGCAACAATGGATCTGAGTCGCATCTGTGACCTACACCGCAGCTCATAGCAACCCACTGTGCAAGGCCAGGGATCGAACCCGCATCCTCATGGATCCTAGTCCGGTTCGTTAACCACTGAGCGACGATGGGAACTCCCTGGAATGTTCTTGATATACAAGCCACCACAGTACTTCCCAGGAGAAAGGCTGTACAAGTTTGTTTTTTCAACAGGGGATCGGCACAGAGTACCATTAGTATTTTTTTTAAACCCTGCTCATTTTAATTTTTATAACTTTTTTGTTGCTCTTTAGGGTTGCACCTGAGGCGTATGGAAGTTCCTATGCTAGGGGTGAAATTGAAGCTACATCTGCCAGCCACAGCCACAGCAACATGGGATCCAAGTCTCATCTGCAACCATCACAGCTCACGGGAACACTGGATCCTTAAACCACTGAGCAAGGCCAGGGAGCAAACCTGAATCTTCATGGATACTAGTCGGGTTCATTACCGCTAAGCCACGATGGGAACTGCTAATTTTTATAACTTTTAACATTTTCTTCATTTAGAGTCCACTGCAGGAAGCTTGAATGTGCACAAAGCCATTTTTTCATCGCCCTTCCCCCTTCCCCACTTTTTTTTTTTTTTTTTTTTTGTATTTTTAGTGCCACACCTGCAGCATACAGAAGTTCTCAGGTTAGGGATCAAATCAGAGCTGCAGGCGCTGGCCTACACTACAACAGCAGCAATGCTAGATCCAAGCCTAGTCTGCGACCTACACCACAGCTTATAGCAATGCCGAGTCCTTAACCCACTGAGCAAGGCCAGGGATGGAACCTGCATGCTCGTGGATACTAGCTGGATTCATTTCCGCTGAGCCACAATGGGAAACTCTTCAGCAGGAGAGGTTTTTCTTCTCACAGATACGGGCGCTCAAAGTCCAAGATGAAGGTGCTGTCAAGGACGGCCTCTGGTGATAGCACCGCGTTGGATGGCGCAGAGGGAGGCCGTCTCCAGTGTCTGCTGGAGAGCACCGGCCGCTGCAACAGGGCGTGAACGAGGGGAGACGACACTAACTCAGGAAAGGATGAGGGTTGTGAAGACAGCACGAAGGGACAACGGCTGTCACCCGAAACCAGAGCGCGTAGGAGCTCCCCACTGCGGTGACATCCGGGAGGGGTTCGGGGGAACTGCAGGTGCCAAGGCCCTGGCGCCACCGCTGCCTCTGCCTTCAACACAGCAAAGCCCTGGAGTTGAGTCCCATGGATGGAGATTCGGTCAGAGCAGAGGGGGAAGGTTCAGGTCAGCTCCTTGGGGCAACAGAGGTGAGGACCAAGGAGGGGTCCTGAGCAGGGACGGGGACCCTCCGATGTGGCCGCTTTGCACCTGTCCCCCTGCGCAAGCCCGCGACTGCTGAATGCATCCACCTGCTGACACCTGGGTCTGCCTGGAGCCACTGGGACCGTCCTGAGATGCCACCCACTGCTCACTGCCTGAGGCCAGAGATGCTCCCCCTGGCCGAAGCCTCACCTCCCCCGGGAAGCCCCAGGCCCAGCGAACAAAACAGCTCCTCCTCAGCCGGCCGGCCCCGGGGACACTGCAGTCCAGGGCCTGCGGTTCCGGTACCGCGAGGTCGGTGGGCCGCACCTCATGCGGCACCTTCCCTGGATGCTGTGCAGCCAGTGGCCGGGCCCGAGGTCCACCCCAAGGGGCAGACGCTGGAGTCGCTGGTGCCAGAGCAGTTCCTGGGTGCACCACCCGGCATGAGCGCCGGGGTGTAGTCGTGGGTCTCCCGCCCCTGCAGGGAGGCCGCTAGCCTGGGAGAGGCCCTCACAGACGTCACGGCAGGGAGGTGAGGGGACAGCCTTGTTGAGAGCCTGGGCCAGGGAACAGGTGCCCCAGGATCGCTGCTTTTTCCTTTGGGACTCACAGTGTGGCATCCACCCAGCGCTGCTCCCCGCCGCCCTACCTGCTCCAGTCCCCGTCCCCATCTCCGCCCGCAGCACCCGGGCCACCCCAGCAAACCCTCTCCCTGCCCGTGTCCAGCCCAGTGTGAGTTCTGTTATGTGTTTCTCATTTTCTTTCCCTAAATGTCCCCGCACTGCATGCCTCCGCTCCCATTCTCTGGCCCCATCGGTGACCGCAGAGCCCTTCATTCGAACTCGTGACTGTCTGCTCCCCCTCAAGACGCCAGGTCCCCGAGGCGCTGCCCCGAGATATTCACCCCCACCAGAGCCCCAGGCCCGGCAGGAACCCCGGAGGTCGCTGGTCCCTCCCTGCGCGATGGGTCCAGAGGGCGCAGCCCGTGCCCAGACCCAGGCTGGTTGTGCAGGGGACACCAGGGCCTGCAGCTGTCACCCAACGGGTGTCCAGGAGAGCTCTGACCCCGCCCGCTCTCTCTGGGCTCCCCTCCTCCTGCGACACCCGGAAGCTCCCATCCTCTAGGGCTGGCGCAAGGAGCAGGGCTCTCTCTTTCCTAGTCCTGTCAACACAAAGTCAGAACTGGACGCTGGGAGGCCCCCCAAGCACACGCGGATGCTGAGAGCCAGGAGGCGCCATGGGACACGGAAGGCTAGGGGAGGGGTGTCAGGGAGCTCCAGGGAGGGCAAGGCCAGGCAGAGGCACACCAGGAGCGAAAGCCAGGCGTGCACCCTCCTCTGGCCGGCTGCTCAAGTCCACGGGGTCACCGGTCGCCGGCGAGCCTCTTACCGTCACACACGCTGTCGTTGTTCCCAGGGTGCCCAGCGCAACGTCTGCAGCGTCAGTGCCTCAGGAGCCCGCACGGGTGCTTTCATTAGGGCGTCTCCAGGCCCTTGTTCAGAAAAGACTTGCAGTTTACAGAAAACACGGTTCCCATTTCTGCACACTGCTGGGGAAGCTGGCGACATACTTGGCTTTGCAGAAGTGCAAGCCTAGTACCTACGAGCTGGAAGGCACAGGTTCCCAGGTTCCTGGGGCATCGTGCATGCAAGGCAGAAAAAGCAGCCCTTGGAACTCCCCATCCCGGGGCAGAGGGGCCCAAGAGCATTTGCCTCTGGCCCTTGGGGGCCCGTGCGATCTGCAGGTGAGGATTCCTGTATTTTATCTGTATGAGGAAGCTTTCAGTCATTGTTTTTTCTAGTATTTTTGCTCCTCTTTCTGTCCTCTTCTTAAGATTCCCACTGTGTCTGTTCGTGTCTTTTACGGGGTTCCACAGGTCCCCTGAGCTCTGTTCATTTCTTTCCCTTCTTTGTTCCTTCCTGCTTCTCAGACTGTATAACTTTAATTGATCTATCTACAAGTTTACCATACTGTCTTCTGCCTGATTCAATCTGTTATTGAACCCCTCTAACAAGTTTTTCAGGCCAGCTATCGTACTTTTCTGTTTCAGAATTTTATCTAGTTCATTTTACAGCTTATATCTCTTTATTAGGTTCCTCTGTTTGTTGAGAACATCATTCTCCTGGTTTCTTTCAACTCTTTGGGTATATTTAAGAAGTTGATTTAAAGCCTTTGACTAGTAAGTCCAATCAGTGTCTGAGCTTCCTCAGGGACAGTTTCTGGTCACTTCTTTTTTCCTGTGAATGAACCATATTTTCTTGTGCCTCTACATGCCTCTTAAATTGTCGTTGGAAGCTGGGTATTTTGAATATTTGGTGACATAACGTGTCAACCCCGGAGACCAGATTATCTCCACTTCAGGACTTGCTCATGCTGCTCACTGTGGGTTATAACTGTTTACTTTAGTGACGTGTCTAAATTATTATTTTTTTCTTTTTTGTCTTTTGAGGGCCACACCTGCAGCATACAGACGGGTACATGGGGAAAGAGGCACATATGGGAAAAGTGTTTTGCTTGACCCACCCATTCAGTGGAACACTGCAGTCCAGTGTGTAGTAGGCCGTGCATATTCCAAGGGCGACACACATGGTAGGAAACAGGAGATGTTCCTAAGTGTTCATCTCTAGTTGATCTGTAGGCACCACGGAAGCAGAAAGTGAAAGCTTAAGCATAGTTGTAAATGGCATGGCTGAGCACTAAAGGAGCCCCTCAGCTCTGAGCCAACCTACAAAAACCAGAAGAGGTTTTTCAGTTTGGTTTGGTTTGTTTTTTGCTTTTTAGGGCCACATCTGGAGGTTCCCAGGCTAGGGGTCAAAGGAGTCAAATCGGAGCTATAGCTGCCAGGCTACGCCACAGCCACAGCAACGCAGGGTCTGAGCTGCGTATGCAACCTACACCACAGTCACATCAACACCAGAGCCTTACCCCACTGAGCAAGGCCAGGGATAGAACCTGCGTCCTCATGGATGTTAGTCAGATTTGTTAACCACTGAACCACGATGGGAACTCCCAGAAGAGACTTCTTTTTTTTTTGTCCTTTTTTAGGGCCGCACCTGCAGCATACAGAGGTTCCCAGGCTAGGGGTCTAATCGGAGCTGTAGCCGCTGGCCTACGCCACAGCCACAGCAACACAGGATCCGAGCCACATCTGCAACCTACACCACAGTTCACGGCAACGCAGGATCCTTAACCCGCTGAGCAAGGCCAGGGGATCGACCCCACAACCTCATGGTTCCTAGTCGGATTCATTAACCACTGAGCCACGACGGGAACTCCATTTTTTGGTTTTATTTTAAGGGCTGCACCCGCAGCATATGAAAGTTCCCAGGCTAGGGGTGGAATTGATGCTGCAGCCGCCGGCTTGTGCCACAGCCACAGCCTTGCCTGATCTGAAATGCATCTGTGACCTACACCACAGCTTGCAGAAATGCTGGATCCTTAACCCACTGAGTGAGCCCAGGGATCGAACCCGGGTCCTCATGGATACTAGTCGGGTTCCTGAACCACCAAGCCACGATAGAACTCCATGTTTAACTTTTTAAAAGACTCCCAAACCGTCTTCCAAGGCAACATTTTTGTTTCTTCCATGACATATTTTGAGCAGAGAAAACCATAGAACATATTGCAGTGAACACCTAGGTACCCGCCACGCAGCCATCTCAGAGCCTAACCTTCTGAAAGGCTGACTTTGGGTTGTTCTTAAAGAAATAACACACCGGTGGAGGTCACTGGATCCGCAGCTGCACATCTCCACTTCCTGCTGCTCTGGGCTCCCAGAGGTGGAGCAAGACGTGGGAAATACAAAGGGGTCTCTTACCAATACGTTCTATCCGGGCACTGCTCCTTTTCACTCCTGACCCTCCATGACCCGTCTAAGTTAGTCCCCCAGCAAGTCACTGGCAGGAAGAGCGCCGGGATGACAGACACAAGTATCCACATGAAGCAACGGAAAGTGACATAAATATAGGCACTGGGGAGTTCCCGTAATGGCTCAGTGGTTAATGAATCCGACTAAGAACCATGAGGTTGCAGGTTCCATCCCTGGCCTCGCTCAGTAGGTTACGGATCCGGCGCTGCCATGAGCAGTGGTGTAGGTTGCAGACGCGACTCGGATCCCGCGTTGCTGTGGCTGTGGCGTAGGCCGGTGGCTACAGCTCCAATTAGACTCCTAGCCTGGGAAACTCCATATGCCGCGGGTGCGACCCTAGAAAAGCAAAAAGACAAAAAAAAAAGGAAGGAAGGAAGGAAGGAAGGAAGGAAGGAAGGAAGGAAGGAAGGAAGAAAAAGGAAATACAGGCATCGGGACTCGAACTCTGGACCTATAAAAATCCGAGGGGCGGGGACAGATGCGCACGGAGGCCGCGCGCCGCCCTCTGGGAGACGTAGTTCATCACTCCCACCTGGCGCAGGCGCAGTCCCAGGAAGTGGAGGGCATGGCCTTCATCCTGCCCCTGCACAAAGAAGCGCGGCGTGGGGAACCTGGGGTGAATGCCTGGCAGCTGCCAGAGGGATCTGCTAGGGCCAGCTGGGAATCGGATTCCCGCAGCCTGGGTACCGGACGCGGTCGAGCGGAAGCACGCGCGCTTCCCTCTGGTACCTGTAGTTCAACACCCGCCGACCCAGGCAGAGCTTCGTCCTCCATTCTAAAGAGGGCAACATGGGACGGTCAGGGGTGGGAAACCAGGCGGAGCTCGGAACACAAGTCCCTCAGCTTCAGCCTCTAGGCGTGGGCGGGGCGTGTTAGGGATACGATCGGAAGCACGCGCGCCGCCCTCTGGGAGATGTAGTTCGACGCCTTTGCGCAGGCGCGGTTCGGTGCATGGCGGCCACGGCCTTTGTCCTTCGACCGGCGGGTAAGTTGGATTGCGGATGGCCGGGTCGGGGGAGGCGGGAGGCAGCCGTGGGTCCAGGGTCTTACCTGGGGCCCTGGCCCCGGTGTGTATCAAACCACGCGGGTCTGTGTCGCGTCCCTTTACTGCTTTGGCTCAGGGCGGGTCGTTGGAGGGGCAGTGTGGGCAGGGCCGAGTGGGCGGGGCTTGGCTTGGGAGATGGGGGTCCCAGGGTCTGAGAGGAGGGGTCGGGTCCTGGCTTTGGTGGAAGGGATTGGAGTCTGAGGCTTCGGGGGCCTCGTCAGAGAGAGTAGCTGGACCGACCCTTCAAAGCCTGGAGCCAACCTGACCTGCATCCGTCCCGTTTGGGCAGGCTCTCTAGGGTTTGGAGGGTGGGGAGTGCTGAGATGCCATCTCTTAAGCCTCGCCTTCCTGAGAGTCTTCTGTCCCCAAAATGATGAGAGAGATCCAAAGCACCAGATTTTGATCCTAGCCGCCTGGGACACAGGAAACAGACTCACTATGTTAAAATCTTACTGAATACCAACTGCATGCCAGGCACTATCCAGCACCTTCATTAATTCAACAAGCAGGTCTTTAGATATCCGGGGCACCAGGCCCTGTCCTATATCTCAGTACCCCCAACCCTGTCTCCGCCTGGGATGCCACAGGAGTCAGGGAGATGATGATAAGCCCATAAAACATCACTGAACAAGACAGCTCTCACTCAGGAACCTGCAGTGAGGACAGCAGGGCACAAGCAGGATGGGGCAGAATCGGGTGAACCAGCAGGATCATCAAGGGGCAGTACAGAGAAGGCAAACAGGCCCTACCTTTGGCCTCCCCTGCCAGCAGCGGCCCCTGCCTGTGTATCCTGCGGCCTGAGGAGCTCCAATTTCAGCCCTTTTCACGTTTTTATTCCCTTAAGCTCTGTGCTGGGTCACCACCCTGCTTTTATGGGAAAGGGAAACAGTTCGTGAGTCCCAGGTCCAGTCTGGCCCTTTGCCACAGTAACAGAAAAGGTCGTCACCCTAGGAATCATCTGTGCAACCCGGGCCGTGCCCCTTGCCCACCCTGGCCAACACTTTTCTGTCTGTGGAGTGTGGGGTAAGGAAAATCTGAGCTCACCCTTCAGCAGTGCCTGGGCCCACAGCAGGAGCACAGAGAACGCCAAGCCGAGGTTTCACTGCGGCTGGGTTTGGTTCGGCTGCTGGGCCCCTTGTCTTCCACCTGCACACAGGTCTTCCACCTGGGGTCCCAGGTCAGCACAGTCGCTACCCTGTCTCTCACATCTGCTTTCGCCCCAGAACAGCCTGCAGAGGAGCTGGCTCTTCCTGTAAGAAGCCGGAGGAGGAGGGAATGACCGCAGGGCTCCTCGCCGCCGGGGACCCGGTGAGTAGACCGCCAGCCTCGCACTTGGGTCCTGGGTCTCGCCAGCTCTGGCCTGTGGTTCTCGCCGGGCTCATTCTGCCCTCGGGGCTTTTGCCCTCACCCCGCCTCCTGCCAGGAATGTGCTTTAGTCAGCCCCACATCCTCCAGATCTCCTCTCATCAACTCCAGGAAGCCCTCTTGGACTCCCCCGCGCCACCCTGGCGGACATCACTCATCCATCCCTGACATGTGTCTGGTGCTTTCTTAGCACAGGGTTCCAGGTCTGTTCTCCCAGCTCGCTCCTGCATCCGCTCACTTGGCAGACAGGTCCAAGCCCTGCCGCAGAGCAGGGGCCGCTCCAGGTGCCACAGCCACAGGGACAGAGCGCGAGCAGACAGCCCCACCCCGTGGAGCTCACAGACCGCACAAGCAACATGCACCTGCCGAGCGTCGGGCAGGGAAGCTAGGCCAGAAGCGGGTGGGCCTGGGGACCAGGCACTCATCAGTACAGCCCCGGAGGCCATCCTGAGGAAGTGGGCCCCATCAGAGGCCTGCAGAAAGGGAGGGTGAGGCCGAGGTCCACAGGAAGAATGTTCCAGGCAGTAGGAAGAGCACGAGCAAAGGCCTGGAGGTGGGACCACGCCAGGCACTTAACATAAAGAGCAGGCACATGTATGGTACGAGGACCAAGAACAAGGCCCCCTAGGTCACCTGCAGGGGCACGGAGCCTCCGTTCTGGCCACGTCTGCCGTGAGCGAAGGCCCGGCACACAGTAGATGCTCCGTGAGTGGGCGGAGTGACGCATGTTCCCAAGTCCGGGGTCAGTGCTGGACACAGGTCACCATACTCGACCCCCACATCAGTCCCATGCAGGGTGGGGGAACGAGGGGACCAAGGCATAGAGCAATTCGTGCCACTGCGGGGAGCTGAGCCAGGCCTGAGCTCAGGATGCCCGGCCCAGCTCAGACCACCTGTCTCCTCTGGTCCCCAGCGCCCAGCACACGTCCTGCTGCCTTCCCGACTCACCCTCCAGATCTGTGTGGCTGCCCCAGCAGCGCCCCTCCATTTTCTCCAGGGCACTGACTCCTGCTGTTGTAATTTTTGCCAGCTCCCAACCCTGAAGCTAGCACAGAACCACCATGAGGCGGGGGGCATGGAGCTTGTTTCCACAGCCTCTGTGTGCCTAGAAGGGCGACCTGCGCGCAGTGGTGCTGACTCCACACATAAACACGGAGACCTATTGAGTCTGGAAAGTGTGGGACAAGCAGGGAGGGACACAAAACCTCCGTGGCCCCCCTCGCACAGCCGTTTGAGTGGTGGCTCCGCCGGCAAAGTACCCACTATGTGCCCGGCCCAGGGTACACACGTCCTGTGAATTCCTGCAGTCCTCCCTCAGCCTCCCTCTCAGAGCTCCTGCTAACTTGCAGATGAGGACAGGGAAGCACTGAGCAGTTAAAAGATACCTGGGGCCAGGGTTTGAATCCCCACTGTGGGTCCAGAGCCAGGCCTTCCGGACACTCAGTTCTGGTGGCAGAAGTCCAGCAGCGGTGGATTCTGCCTGGTGGACCAGAGTGCAGGTTGTGGGCACTGTTGTATCCCTGACCCCGCTCCACACGGCCAGAGCCCGCTGACCTGCCTCTGCTTCCCTGGCCATCCACAGCGCTTGCTACCCTGAGATGAGAAGTCCCACCGCGGAGGAGGTCTGTGCCCAAGCCTCACGCGCCTCAAAGAAAATCATAAATTCCGTACCTTATCACAGAAGGAACAGCCTCGCGTGTCAGAATATCAAAAAAGACAGCATGCAAGTGTGTACTGAAGGGAAGCGCCCCGGGAACCAGCCCACACCCCAGAACCCACGGTCAGGCTTTCCCTTGGACAGCTGTGCTTCTACCCCAACATGTACTTGTTTGTTTTATCGACATGCAGTTGAGTTTCCATATTATATTAGCTACAGCTATACAGCATGGTGATTCAGTATTTCTATAGGTTATACTCCATTTATGGTTATCATAAATATTGGCTATATGTCCTGTGCTGTACAGTAGATCCTCGTAGCTTATTTTATACATAGTAGTTTGTACCTCTTAATCTCCACCCGTCTTGTCCTCATCCCCCTCCCCACTGAGAACTACTAGTTTGTGCTCTGTGAATCTGCTTCTATTTTGTTGTATTCATTTATTTTTTAGATGCCACGTTATAAGTGATAATATCTACTATTTGTCTTTCTCTGAGACTTACTTCACTTAGCGTAATACTCTTAAGTTCCATCCATGTTGTTGCAAATGGCATTATTTCCTCCTTGTTTCTGTCTGAGTAGTATTGCATTGTGGATATATACCACATCGTCTTGATCAGTTCATCTACTGATGGACATTTAGGTCGCTTCCAGGTCTTGGCTACTTTAAATAATGCTGCTGTGAACATTAGGATACTTGTATGTTTTCAGGTTGCTTTTCTCACTGTCTTCTGCTGTATACCCAGGAGTGGAACCGCGGGATCGTATGGTAGTTCTAGTACTCCAGTATGTAAATGTCCCAGATTTAAAGACAAGCAGACAGTCCTCGGGGTCCTGACACTTGAGACCACCATCCGTTTCAGTTTCCTGGCCTCGGCTCTTATCTCTGTCTTCTCGGCCCTTTCTGTGTACACAGGCATTGTTTACACACACTGTACATTTATGTGAGTGTGCAGCTGGTGACTGCATGTGTGGACACCCTGATGGTCTAAGGCAGGGGTAGCTCCCAGCCCCTCAGGGCTCCCCCGTGCCCCTCCCTTAGGTGACGCGGCTGTGACATCTCGGGGGTCTTGTCCTGTCCAAGGAGGAACCAGACAGGAGGGTGTGAGTTCTGTGCCGGCGCACAGGGTCCAGAAGCCCCGTTCCAGTCCCCTGCATCTTTTTCTCTCATTTGTCTTTCTGGAGGGTGGCTCAGCCTCACGGCCATCAGGGGGGCGCTGGACCCAGACAACCGAAGTTCAGATTCTGGGTCAGCCCTTTTCTGCCGGGGTGATTGTGGTTTCACTGGCATCCCCCTGCCTGAGCAGTGATTGGCTGTCGTCACCCCTGGCCTGGGGTTACGCGACCAGTCCATGGGCATCTCCCAGCACCATCTGTGTGTTTGCTCTGAATTTTTTTTTCCTGAGGTTCACAAATTTGAAGTTCCTTCGTGTGTCAAAACGCTGATATCTTTTATGGTTATTTCTAGGTTGATGATTTGGCTGATTACTTTAAGACCAACAACCCCATAATAATATTCTTATTATAAAAATGTCAAGTGGAGTTCCCATGATGGCTCAGGGGTCAAGAACCTCACATAGTGTCATTGAGGATGTGGGTTCGATCCCTGGGCTCGCTCAGTAGGTTAAGGATCCAGCATTGCCAGAATTAAATTGGGAATTAAAGCTTTGTTTTCTTTTGTTTTATCCCACCATTGGGATTTTCCCTTCTGGAAGGCTCTTCCCCAGCCTTGTGTGGCGGTGCACGCTGTCTTGTGCTTGGCTGTGGATTTCTCCACTGTGTGGGTGACCCTGACTTTGGCTGTTCCGCTGCAGTGGGCTGTTACCAGTTGCCTGTTATGTGCAGACGGTGCAGCTGAAGAGCAAGGCTCCTGGGGAGAGGGGGATGTGGAGGGGAAGCGGAATTGCCAGAATAACAGAAGTGCACATTTTTAAAACCCACCAATTGTCAAAGTAATCCATGCCTCTGTCCCAAGCCACCCTCTTCCCTGAAGGACCAGGCTCTGTCCTGTTGTTTGCTTTCCACTTACTGATCGGTCACCTCTTCACGTGTGCTGGCCACTGATCCTATGAATGACTGTCATCTAGAAGTCATGAATTTTGATTGCTGAATGTATTATTTTCCTGTTGATTCTGTAACAAATCCCTACAAACCTGGCGTAAAACCACACAAACTTACGACAGTTCTGGAGGTCAGAAGTCTGAAATATGTCTCATTGGGCTAAAATCAAAGTGTCGGCAGGGCTGTGTTCCTTCTGGAGGCCCTGCACACTCCCTGCCTCCTGGCCCGCTTCCATCTTCAAAGCCAGCTTTGGCCGCTTGTCTTCCTCACGTCCCACGATGGTGGGGCCGACCCTCTGCCTCTCCCGCTGAGAGAGCCTTGTGATTATACCGGGCTCACCAGGGTGCTCCAGGGTAGTCTTATCGTAATTTCCTTCTTGCCGTGTAATTCAGGGACAGCAGTGACACAGCTGTGCCTGCTTCACTCAGTTTTCTTCTTTCTTTTAGTGTTTTTTTTTTTTGTCTTTTTGCCTTTTATGTAGAGCCGCACCCGCAGCATATGGAGGTTCCCAGGTTCTGGGTCTAACAGGAGCTGTAGCTGCCGGCCTTCGCCACAGCCACAGCAACGCGGGATCCGAGCCGCGTCTGCAACCTACACCACAGCTCACGGCAACGCCGGATCCTTAACCCACTGAGCAAGGCCAGGGATCGAACCCGCAACCTCATGGTTTCTAGTCGGATTCGTTAACCACTGAGCCACGAAGGGAACGCCTTTCTTTTAGTGTTTTATGTTTTATCTCTGAGGGCTTTGTCTTTTTACTAAATTAATGGCCTATACTTTTCCAGTTTTTTTTATATTAATCTCTTTAATATTTCTGGAGTTTATTTTTATTCATGGCGTGAGGTGGGGACCTGCTGATTTTAATATAATGATTTTTATTTTTGCATTATAGCTGGTTTACAGTTTTCTGTCCATTTTGGATCTTCATGTACTTGAATTTATATGGTCAACAGATTCTTTTTCTTTTTTCCTTTTTTTTTTTTTTTTTGCCATGCCCAAGGCATGTAGAAGTTCCCAGGCCAGGGATCAAACCTGCGCCACAGCAGCGAACCAAGCTGCTGCAGTGACATCGGATTCTTAATGTGCCGCTCCACCAGAGAACTCCCAGATTCCTAATAAAGCTGCCCAGGTTAAGTCCTTGGACTTGCTGCTTCCTGGCTTTACAACTCTGGGCAGGACATGCTATCCCGTGTCTGTAAAATGGGCTCACATCAGCACGGAACCTCTCACAGGGCTGCAGGTTAGATTAAATGTGATGAACTATTGATCCAGGGCCTGGCATGGGCAGTATGGTAGATGGTTTTATTGAGTCTGTTTTTTAATGTTTAATAACTCATCTAGAATATATTCCAGGATGTGGTGAAAGGTGAAGATTTAGGTAGGTTTTCCCCTCACCAGGCTAACCAGTTATCGCCAGTGTGTTTCCTGAGCAATCTTTCTCGTCCTAACTCACTTGGGTTCTTCCCTCCTGTGTTAGGACCTAGTCTTAAGCTGAGCTATTCCACCGAGCTCCTCCTGGCCTGCCTGTTGCACACGGTTTTAAGTCTGGTGCCGTGCAGGGCCGCCACAGTAATCCTTAACCACCACATCCCAGCGCTTCACCCCGAGACCCGATCTGTATGTCTGCCGTTAGTTACCATCTTCACTCCCGTGTGGCCAGACAGAGGCCACCACCCCTGCTGCCCAATCCAGACACAAACCCAGGTGCCAGCGGAGGCCCGGCAGGTCACATAGAAGGAGGCACGTCCAGCATACCCAGCAAAAGGAGTGGCTTTCCCTTCCCTGTGGCAATGGGCTCTCTCCTGGCTTCCGTCTGTCTCATCGTCTTACTGATCTGTAGGAGCTTTTACATATTAAGGAAAGAAGTTAGTACCCCAAGTACATCACATGTTGCATATCTGCTTCATAGCTGGAGTTCCTGCTGTGGCAGATGGGAGTGGTGGTGTCCCTGGAGTGCACACACTTTCCTGCTGGCCATTTATTCTTAAGACTTACAGTAGCCTCTGCAGTGCAGACGCTGTAATTTAGTTGGCTGGCTCACTTATTCTTCTGGAGAGGAATGTCCTGATGGGAATTCTAAGATGGCCCTCAAGGTGCCGGCCCCTCGGGGACGTGCCCTGCGTGCTCCCCAGAAGCCGGTACCTTGATGAGACAGCACTCCTGCAACTCTGTCCTGCTTGACGCGATCAGCCTGAGCAAAGGGAGACTGAGCAGACCTACCAAACCACGCGGGTCTCTGTGAAGCGGAGCATCCTCCCTGCTGGGTGCAGGGCTGGAGAGACACATTCTGACCAGCCTGGGAGAAGGCAGATCTGCATGTTGTAAGCTGCCAGTGGAGAGGGGTGGCTTCCAGGAGCTAAGAGTGACCTCTGGCGAATAGCCAGCAGGAAATCGGGATCCCAGTCCCACTGCCTCAAGGGCTGATTTCTGTCAACAAGAATGGGTCTGGAAGCAGATTTTCACCCCTTATTTTAGAACAGAATTCACCCATGTTGTGCTGGAGTTCTGACCCACATAACTCAGACATAATAATGGTGTGGTTTTGAGACACTACCTTTGGGGTATTCGTTATATACCATCAGATAGCTCATATGGGCAGAGAGGAGCGCCTGGGTTTTGTGTCATCATCAGAAAGATCATCTCTACTGAGATTATTTTTCCTTATCTCTTCTTTTCAAGGGCTTTCTTTTTTCTTTCTTTTTTGTCTTTTTGCCTTTTCTAGGGCCGCACTCGCGGCATACGGAGGTTCCCAGGGTAGGGGTATAATCAGAGCTGTAGCCGCTGGCTTACGCCACAGCCACAGCAACGCGGGATCCAAGCCGCGCCTGCAACCTTCACCACAGCTCACGGCAAGGCTGGATCCTTAACCCACTGAGCAAAGCCAGGGATTGAACCCACAACCTCATGGTTCCTAGTTGGATTCGTTAACCACTGAGCCACGGTGAGAACTCCAAGGGCTTTGTTTCATTCATTATATATACATCTTAGTTCCATCAGGATGTTATATTCTGGCCAAAGGGTGAGGCAGGGTTCCAACCTGACAGTTTTCCAGATGCTCCTTCCCCACTGCCCAGACACCTCGGGCACTGCAGGACCCCCACGCAGGCCACCACACTTCCCCCGCACTGTTGACTCCTCAGCAGCATGTCTTATGTCCTGAGACTTTCCCCCTGCAGGGTCCCAAGTCCAGCAGGAAAAGCCTGACTCAGATCCCCAGACTTTCCCACCCGCTTGGCCGATGTCCCCGCTCACCAGCAGCTCCCACCAGCAGCCACCCTGGGGACACTGAAGACATCTGTATGTGATGTTTCAGGAGCAGGTGACTTTTGAGGACGTGGCCGTGGACTTCACCCAGGAGGAGTGGGGGCAGCTGGAGCCGGCCCAGAGGACCCTGTACCGAGATGTGATGCTGGAGACCTTTGGGCTCCTGGTCTCTGTGGGTGAGGCCACCCCCGTGCCCCTGATCTGCCCCCTGGCATAGATTCCAGCGTTCCTGGGACAGAAGTGGGGGTAGATCTAGGTCTTCAGAGCAGATTCCTGGGCTGGGTCCTGGGCTTCAGGGAGCTGGCCATTTTAGCGTAGGGAATATCACTTAGGATGTTCTGATTGCAAATTACAGGTCCTCCTAGCAATGCCAGAGGCAGAAAGTCACACGTACAAGTAAAAGGGAAGTACGGGTCCCATGAGCACAGAATCACAGGGTGGACCTGCATCTTCCTGTGGTGCGGTGGGAACCCCTCTGCCCTTCCCACTGCACCCCCTTCTGCCTCCATTCACAGACGGGCCCCTCTGAAGGTGACAGGACAGCTACCAGGGCACCGCTACCCCATCTGAGACCAGCACAAAAGGCAGGGTCTGAATCCTGGGTACCGAGCCAGGGCCCCCAGGTTGTCTCGGTTTGGCAGTCAGGTCCCCTCCATGCTGGTCATCGTTGCCAGCAGGCAAGGCAAGGAGCAGAGCCCTGATTGGCCATCTGGGGCTGGGAGGGGGTCAGGGACTGAGGTAGGGACAACTGTGGGCTCTCGGGGAACCCCAGCTGCTGGGTCCTGGAAAACTGAACATGGAGTGGGCAGGGGGTGGAGGAGCGTCCTGGGACACATGCTCACGCCACCAGTCTCCCCCCGAGCAGGTAATGGGCTCCCAAAGCAGGTTGGCATCTCCTTGCTAGAGCAGGAGGCTGAGCTGCGGGCGGTGGGCGAGGGAGGCCCCTGAGCCGTGTGCCCGGGGAGGTGAAGGCCCATTGGCCCTGCAGACACCCATGGATTCCTCAGCGCAAGCTGACCGCTTGGTCTTTCAGGAAACCCTCAGCGAGCACCTGTTGTGCTGAGAGCGAGGCCAAGTTTCCAGCAGCACTGAACTTACGTGCTTGCCGAGGGAGGGGCACATGATAAATGGCTAACGTAATGACAATAACAGTGAACAAGACGACTACAGGTACAAGGAATGCTGAGAAATGGAAGCAGGGACGAGGCAGAAGCTAGGACTGATGGGGCGAGGACCGAACAGAGATGAGGGCTAGCTCTCCACGGAGGTGGCGTGTGAGCTGAAGCCTGAACCGGTGAGTTCAACTCAACCATGAACCGATCCGGAGAACAGAACTCCAGGCAGAGGAAAAGCCAGCACAAAGGTGCCATGTGGTGTAACAGTCAGCTCTGGCTGTGTAATAAACACTGCAGCCTCTGTGATTGAGTCAATCACTGATGACTCTGGCATCTGTGAGCCAGTGGATCCAGTGGATCCAGGCTGGGCTCCTCCACGTACCTGCAGGTTGGCTGGGTGATCCTCCTCTTCATTCCTCTCATCCAGCTCCTGGATGAGACCAGGAGGCAGCTCTGCTCGGAGTGGAGTGTCCCGCCCTCTAGCTTCTAGCCCTGACCCTGTTTAAGCAGCTGCCCACTGCCAGGGCCCAAGAGGGGGGTCACAACAAGGTCTCCCTAGCCTCAAATAATAACCAGCCCTTACTTAGAATATTAGTTTCCAACTGGTGCTGTGACAAATGACCATAAACTTTGTGACTTAAAGCAATGCAAATTATCTTACAGTTCTAGAAGTTAGAAAAAATGGGTCTCCCTGGGCTGTGGTCACCATGTCAGCAGGGGAGCGTTCTTCTGGAGGGTGTGGGAAAATCCATTTCCTTTCATGGTCCCCCTTCTAGAGGCTGCCCGCAGTCCCTGACACACGGCCCTGTCCATTTTCAAAGTCAACGATGGCTGGC
This sequence comes from Catagonus wagneri, assembly GCA_004024745.2. Taxonomy (NCBI): domain Eukaryota; kingdom Metazoa; phylum Chordata; class Mammalia; order Artiodactyla; family Tayassuidae; genus Catagonus; species Catagonus wagneri. The sequence goes on from PVHT020000439.1 coordinate 3,940,334, forward strand.
CACACCCTCTCACTTCACGTTCCTCCCGCCTCTCATCCATATGGAAGAACTTTAATGATTACATTGGCGTGGCTCCAACAAGCCAGGGTTATCGCAAATGACAGCCTAATTCCTCCTCGACGTGCAAGGTTACAGCACGTTCAGGGCTCCAGGGGTCATGACGTGGACACGACTGGGAGCCACAGCTCCACCAAACACATCTGGCTTACTTTTTTTTTTTTTTTAACTTTTCACTAAAGTGAAACATAAATGGGAAAGGTGCTCATATCACACCTTTAGGCCAGCCTGGTGTCAAGGTGGGGATGGCACAAACCAAGGAGGGCCAGGTACCGGGGCCAGAAGGAAGGAGGAGGAGGAGATGCATTTGTTTGTTCAGCATGTCTGCTGAGCTGTGCTCTGGGCTCTGCTCTGGGGCACCCCAGGCCCTCGGGCATCTGCCCACAGTTTTCCTGGATGCTCACTCTCCTCAGCACCCTCTCCTGCCCTCATTCTCTGTGCTCCCCTTGATAAGCCTACCCACACCCCCTATACCAAACCAACTCTGCTTACCCCCTACGTCTTCTATTCCTTCCCTGATTTGCAAAAACGTTGTTTTCTAATGGGAAAAGACATGTGCTTTGGACCTTTCAAAAGCATCAGTTTTATTCTTGTCCACCCACCCACCGTAAACTCTTCCCCTAGAACTGGGATTAAGGGATATTTCCATTTTTGTTTCTTTCAGACTTGGAAGCTAGACCCCAACCTAAACTAACAACTGCAAAGCAAGACATAACTGAAGAAACACCCAGCAATGCCCTGGTAAAAAGCTTCCTCTGGGAAAGTCTGTGGCACTCTAAGGGTGAAGATGCTGAGGGCCACTGGGAGCAGAGCTGCGAGGGGCCAGATAGCCATGTGGTGCAGGTGGCCTTCGCACCTGTGAAGACACCCACTCAGGAGCAGCAGCAGGGGAATGGGTTTGGGGAAAACTGGAGTCTGAGCCCTGGTTTCCCAATTCAACCAATGACTCCTGAAAGGCAAGGCCCCCCCATTTGGGGAACACATGGAAAAGGGGGAAATCTGCACTCAGATGCTCAGCAGAAAACCTCTGCAAAAGAGAAGCTCTACAGATGTCAGCAATGTGGAAAGGCCTTTAGTCACAGCTCAGCACTCACTGAACATCACCGAACACACACGGGAGAGAGACCTTATGAGTGTCATGAGTGCGGGAAAGGCTTCCGAAATAGCTCAGCACTCACCAAACACCAGAGAATCCACACTGGTGAGAAGCCTTACAAGTGCATTCAGTGTGGGAGGACCTTCAACCAAATTGCCCCACTGATCCAGCACCAGAGAACTCACACAGGCGAAAAGCCCTATGAGTGCAGTGAATGTGGGAAATCCTTCAGTTTTAGGTCGTCCTTCAGCCAACATGAGCGGACACACACGGGCGAGAAGCCCTACACATGCAGTCAGTGTGGAAAGGCCTTCCGACAAAGTATCCACCTCACCCAGCACCTGCGAATCCACACGGGAGAGAAACCCTACCAGTGTCAAGAGTGTGGCAAGGCCTTCAGCCACAGCTCTTCCCTGACCAAACACCAGCGAGTCCACACTGGGGAGAAGCCTTATGAGTGCCAGGCATGTGGAAAAGCCTTCACCCAGATCACACCACTGATTCAGCATCAGAGGACACACACAGGTGAACGACCGTATGAGTGCGGCGAGTGTGGCAAGGCCTTCAGCCAAAGCACACTCCTGACTGAGCATCGGAGGATCCACACAGGAGAGAAGCCCTATGGGTGCAACGAGTGTGGGAAGACCTTCAGTCACAGCTCGTCACTAAGCCAGCATGAACGGACACACACGGGAGAGAAGCCCTATGCATGCAGTCAGTGTGGGAAGGCCTTCCGGCAGAGCACGCACCTCACTCAGCATCAGAGAATCCATACTGGGGAGAAACCTTATGAGTGCAATGACTGCGGCAAGGCCTTCAGCCACAGCTCATCCCTGACCAAACACCAGCGGATCCACACGGGGGAGAAGCCCTATGAGTGTAATGAGTGTGGCAGAGCCTTCAGCCAGCTGGCTCCACTCATTCAACACCAGAGGATCCACACGGGAGAGAAGCCCTATGAGTGTAACGAGTGTGGCAGAGCATTCAGCCAGAGCTCCCTCCTCATAGAACACCAGAGGATTCACACCAAGGAAAAGCCTTATGGGTGCAATGAATGTGGAAAGTCCTTCAGCCACAGCTCTTCACTCAGCCAGCATGAGAGGACACACACAGGAGAAAAGCCCTATGAGTGCCAGGATTGCGGAAAATCTTTCAGGCAGAGCACCCACCTCACTCAGCACCGGAGGATCCACACAGGAGAGAAACCATATGAGTGCAGGGACTGTGGGAAAGCCTTCACACACAGCTCCTCCCTTACCAAGCACCAGAGAACTCATACTGGGTAGTGCCACTCCACATGTGCTGGGCCATGGGAAAGCCTTAATCCGTAGCGCATTGCTTAATAGACCCAATCACACTCCCAAGAAACAGCACAAACATACACAAGTCTTCACACACATCACGCTCCTCAGACTCCCTCAAAATTCACACTGACAGAAAAGATTGTGGGCATACCGGGCTCTCAGTCATCCATCCCTGGATATCAGATCATCCAGCCAGTAGGGTTGTGTGGAGTTAGTCTCTGTTGAGGACCTTCGGCCATGCGTGCCCACCTACAAAAGAGAGAAATGGAAAAAGATGTGGGTCTGGGGTGCCTTCTAAGGATTCACCCTATTCCAAACCAGACATTCAAAGTGGTGAGAAACTCAGCAGATGCATTTCAAAGAACAAAAATCAAATGCCTATCGTATAAAAAGGACCAAATGCAGTCAGAACTTATTATTGCACATTACATTCTTGGGGCGGTGTGCTTATGAATGATGCAAGTTTACTCTGATATTTCCTAAAAAGACAATGGCAAACATGAGAGTGGCATCTTTTTGGAATCACCATGACTACCCAACTCTTTCAGTACAAAATTTTCTGATTTGTGTGTAAATTGTATGGTCAAGGTAAATGCCCTCCGGCCTCAGAGATGTGAATTCCATATGACAAAGTATCTATGTACTGTAAACAGATTTTAAAATAGTTATCTGTATTATGTTGTAATAAATTAATCTTTATATGCATTGGAATTGATAAGACTCATGTAGGAAGACTTGAAATGGAAAAGGAATCTCCATGGAGTTCTGCAGATTCTAAGTTAGCTTTTTGCTGCTCCATTCTTGCTCTAAGGTTTTCTAAAGGACTCATAGGCATTAGAAACGCGTATGCTGCTGTTTCACAAAACAAGATTTCTCTTTTGTTCAGCTACCGTCTTATGAACAAGAGCACCTGCACATTGGTACCTTGTGTTTTATAGGATTTCTCTCTTGAGAAATGAACAACTTCATCTTCTCATGAACTGCTTTTTTAAAAAACTGATTCTTCATCCTGGTGTTTAGTAAGTTTTTGTTTTTATAAAATTTAACCTAAAGGTGGTCTACGGTATTTCACTGAACCCTGAATCCACTAACAGCAATAGCTGTCACCCTTACTAGAACCCATGTTTAAATTGCGTTGGCTGGGTTTGGTCACCAAACATCAGGGCCATATCAGTCAGTTTCATTTTTTCCCAATCACAATGCTGGGATGAGTTTCTAGTTAAAATTTCTCCCTCAGCAGAACAATGTTGCAAATAGTCTTCTAATACTGTTCCTCAGTATGCTGGTGGAATGCCCTCTCTTTTGGAATTGATTTCAGTCATTTAAAAACCACTTAAGAAATTCTCTGGTGTCTCAGGGGGTTAAGGATACAATATTGTCACTGCTGTGGTGAGGGTCCAATCCCTGGCCTAGGAACTTCTACATGCCATGATCACAGCCAAAAAATAATAAAACTAAATAAAAATAATAACCACTTAAGAAAACTGGTAAATAGCACATAGCAACACTCCTCAATAGAAATACAAGCCACGTTGGTAAATTTAAATATAACAGTCCCATTTAAAAAGTAAGGGCGTTCCTGTTGTGGCGCAGTGGAAATGAATCTGACTAGTATCCATGAGGATGCGGATTCAATCCCTGGCCTTGCTCAGTGGGTTGGGGATCTGGCATTGATGTGAGCTGGGGTGTAGGTTGCAGACATATCTCAGATCTGGCGTGGCTGTGGCTGTGGCCAGCAGCTGTAGCTCCGATTCAACTCCTAGCCTATGAACTTCCATATGCCACGAGTGAGGCCCTAAAAAGAAATAATAATAATAAAAAGCAAGAAGAAACAGGTGAAACTAATTTATTATTTTCCCCTATATATCCCAAATGTTACCACTTCAATATGTTAATATAAAAAATCACAAATGAGAAATTTTGCTTTTTGTGCACTACATCTTTAAAATCCAATGTGTATTATACATTTGCAGTACATTTTAATTTCTTGTATGAGCTATATTTCAAGTGCTCATCTGTTACATGTAGCCAGCCAGTGGCTGTTCTGGACAGGGGCAGCTCAAGGGCCTTGGTCCTTTGGTCAGAGATTTTTGTCCTCCCTCCCGTTAATACATGTGTTCTCTGCCCTTTCCCTTTGCTTCTATCCTTGTGTAGCTTCTTGTCCTCAAAGAAATCATGTGCTGGGAAGATCAAAGACGGAATATACGAAGCAAGGTGAAAATCCGGCAGAGATGTGTGGTGGATTGGAAGGTCGGGATGGGAGGGGCTCACGTTAGGAGCCTCTGCACTTGTGGTTTGCTGGCTTTTTCAGGGAGGCACGCCCTCATGCCTTAGTGATCGCCCCAGTTTTTGGCCACACCCAGGTAATATGGAAGCTCCCAGGCCAGAGATCGAAATCTGAGCTGCACCTGCAACCTATGCCAGATACTTTAACTCATTCTGCCACAGCAGGAACTCCACTGTCCTCTATATGTCCCTTCTTCCATAGTGAGAATACCCTGCAATGAACACACTTCCTAATTTGCTGAATCCTAAAATACTTCAAAAATAGTTTTGAGTTGCTTTTCTCCACCACTATAAAAAACCAAAGCTATTAAAAAGACTTCAGGGTTTGCTGCTGTTCCTCTATCATGACCACTGTGTCCAAGACCCAGTATACAAATTGATGATTCAGTCTACAGAAAGAGACAAATACCGCCAGCTACTCCCACTTGTTATCAGAAGCTGGGCTGCCTCAGGCATTAGGGGCAGTGGGTCTGTGCTGAGGGTCTTAACTCTCAACCAAAGGTGCAGGGAAGTAGACAACTAAGCAACTTGGTAAGAAACTGGGGAAGATTAAATCTATTTCTCCCGGATTCCTCAGGTAACTCAAAATAGAATTACCATTTGATCCAGCAATCCCACTCCTGGGCATCTATCCAGCAGAAACCATGACTCAAAAAGACACACGTACTCCAGTGTTCATTGCAGCACTCTATGCAATAGCCAGGTCATGGAAACAACCTAAATGCCCATAGACAGAGGAGTGGATAGGGAAGATATGGTACATACACACAATGGAATGTTACTCAGCCATTAAAAGGAACAAATTACCAACATTTACAGCAACATGGATGGACTTAGAAATTACCATGCGAAGTGAAACCAGTCAACTAGACAGCAACACCCAATGCTACCGCTTACATGTGGAAACTAAAAAGACACAATGAACCTCTTTGCAGAACAGACAATGACTCACAGATTTTGGAAAACCTTGGTTTTTTTTTTTTTCCTCTTAATGGATTTTATTTCAATTATAGGTGTACATAAATCATCACAAGTCAATTTTACAGATTTTGTATCCCAAACCCCCAGTGCATCCCCCCACCCCCCCCAGATTGTCTTATTTGAAAAACCAAGGTTTTCCAAA
>PVHT020000439.1:3947199-3998401 GCA_004024745.2 Catagonus wagneri
TAGTCGCCCCTCCTACCTCTTGATGTGGTCTCCGCTGTGTCTTCTGGAGCAGAGTATCTTTTTTGGAAGTTTACAGTCCATTTGGTTGAAGGTTGCTCGGCATTTGGCTGTATTTTTGCTGTTTTTTTCGGGAGAGAAGTTGAGCTCCAGTCTTTCTATTCCGCCATCTTAATCCAATCTCCGGAAAACCTTGGTTTTTCAAATAAGACAATCTGGGGTGTGGGGGGATGCACTGTGGGTTTGGGATACAAAATCTATAAAATTGACTTGTGATGATTTCTGTACACCTATAATTGAAATAAAATCCATTAAGAAAAAAAAAATCTATTTCTCCCGGAGTCTCCCTGTGAGGTAGTCTCTCCTATAGGAAACCGGAACCTCCAGCTACAGAAGCCCCACCCCTTTCCCCTCTCTTCCTGAAAGACTTCCTCCCACTGGGAGAGTTTCCCTGAGAACCGCCTAATAGTATGGAGCCCAGTGGCTGCAGAGGCAGTCGTTTCACTAAGCTGAAAACTGTCCATTCTATAAACTCAGGTGCCCAAAGTTGAGAGAGGCCTGGATTATGTTATGTTTTGAGAATCGGTTTTCAAGGATTTACCACAAACTAAATGAAGCTGCTAAAACTCCGAAGTCCTTTACTTTCTTGCACTCCTTCCAAGACTTGACAGCTAATTTTATCTTAGTAATTTTGAATTCTTCTCCCAGAGGGACTCCTCAGTTGTGTGAGCTTCAGGCCCAATGCATCTGGACTGATCCCTGGTTCCTTCTGCACAGAACTGGGGAAGACCAAGCCCAGCACTTCCGAGGGCAGCGGTAGATCTTCAACGCTGCTGTGACTGAAAACTTTGCAGGCGGAGGGTATTCAGCCTGAAACTGCTGACCGGACTGAGGTGGGTTTCAGAATCTGTATGGTGAGGCACTGGGTAACCGCGGAGCAAGTGATCTGAAAGCCTCGCCTCGAGGAGCAGAGACCAGGACGTGTGAAGTGTGAACTGTGCTCAAGCTTACTGAAGTTCTCAAGAAAGCTACGGTTCACCCCAAGTGCAGAAGCTCCTGTTCCAGGGGCCTCACGGGGTGAGGGAAGAGCTTGATTCCTGACTTCTCCCTGCCTTTTTCCACATAAGAAACATACCAGTCCATCTTGTTTTGCCAGATGCCTGAGTGAAGAAAGTCCAATCTCTTCCCACAGCCCACCAGATAACTCCCTCATTCAAGATACTCAAGACACAGACACACACTTACTATGATGCTCGCAGATTTTATATATGCTGTAAACACATACATACCAAAATCTTCTACATAGAAAAATTACTGGAAGTACATATATACATACACTGAGATGTCAAAAGTAATAGTTCCTACGAGTTGGGAACATGAGAGATTTTTTTCCCTCCTTTATGTATTTTTTTATGTTTTCTATGGGACGATTTTTTTCAAAATGGTAAAAAATGAAATTTACTATAGAATCCTTGTAAATAAAGAATTTAAAGAGCAAAAACAGGTAGTTCCCATTGTGGCTCAGTGGTAAGAAACCCAACTAGTATCCATGAGGATGCAGGTTTGATCTTTGGCCTCGCTCAGTGGGTTAAGGATCCGGTGTTGCTGTGAGCTGTGGTGTAGGTCTCAGATGCAGCTCAGATTCCGTGGTGCTATGGCTGTGGTATAGGCCGGCAGCTGTAGCTCCAATTCAACCCCTAGCCTGGGAACTTCCACATGCTGCTGGTTCAGCCCTAGAAAGCAAAAAAAAAAAAAAAAAAAGCAACCCTAACAAAACTATTTTCATTTTTATACTTTCTCTACTATGATTTGAACACACCCAGAGTGTCTTATAGTTTCACTTAGAAATTAGTCTTCCAAGTTGCTATATAGTCTTAATTATCATTACGCCTTATTATTCCTTTGGCTGGCTCTACCCAAATTTAAGCCATTGTTCCTCTGTAACTGGAACAATTATGACAATTGAACTCCACACAAATGGGCATCCTAGTCACTTGTGTATATTCTACTTTCAGTATATCACCTAGGTTCAGAAAGGATTTCTGCCTCTCACTGTATGCAGCTTTCTCCTCCACCACAACCCCACTCCCCACTAATTGTTTAAGAAAAATCACCATGCCTGAAACTGAAAGCTCAAGGATCACAAATGGCAAAATAATTCTTAAGAAACTGAACCACCTGTGTTCAGTTTGTGTTCCAAATGGTGGCACTAGTTGACACTGATTTACAAAACCCATCATCCCAGATAATGATGGGGGGCATATATTAGTCTGCCTGGGCTGCTATATTACCAACAAACAAACAAACAAACAAACAAAACAGGTGAGGTAGTTTCAACAAGAGAATTTTTTTTTTTCTCTTTAGTGCCTCACCCATGGCATATGGAGGTTCCCAGGCTAGGAGCTGAATCAGAGCTACAGGTGCCAGCTTACACCACAGCCTCAGCAAGGTAGAATCCGAGTTGCGTCTGTGACCTAAACCATAGTTCACAGCAATGCTGGATCCCCAACCCACTGAGCAAGGCCAGGGATTGAACCCACATCCTCACGGATACTAGTCGGATTCGTTTCTGCTGCGCCACAACGGGAAATCCCTCAACAGGAGAAATTTATTTTCTCCCATTTATGGAGGCTGAAAGTCCAAGATCGAGGTGCTGTCAAGGATGGTTTCTGGTGATAGCCTTCTCCCTGGCTTCCTCTGTGCACTCTTGGAAAGAAAGAGCACTCTCTTTCTTCCTCTTCCTACAAGGACACCAGTCTTACGGGATTAGGGCCCATCATTATGGCCTCATTTAATTATCTCTCTAAAGGCCATATCTGTAAATCAGGGGTTAGGGCTTCCCCCTAGAACTTGGGGCTAAAGGGGCAACATGCAACTCAGTCCATAACAGAGGGTATTTAAGCATCTCCTCCCCATCTTGCCAGGGTTGCGTTGTGTGTCTTATCTCTCCCGATCCCTCTCGACACTGAGCGAACCCAGTAAGACTCAGACAGCAGCAACAAGCATAAGAATGCGATGTGAGTGAAGAAGTAAGTCTTTTACTATGTTAAGCCCCTGTGACTTGGGCATCATTACAACAGATCACCTGCTCGAACACTGTAACAGAAAGAGGCACCAGTTTCTCTATCTACAGAAAGCAGTTAAGTTTATGCTCAGGCAACAAAAACAGTGCTGTAATCTGAGATTAGATGCAAAAATCAAAAGATCACATTATGTAGCCCAAGGAGTTAAGTTCCATTTGCCCAGGCAGACTGATCTCAACAGTCTTTATTGGTGTTTTCAACCTGTTTTGATCACAACCACCACCACCCACTCCGTGACAAGCAAGAAACACATTTTCATTGAGTCCAGTTCTCGTTACTGGATATAAGGCTGAAAAGTTTCACAAACCACTATTTGCCTTTACTACATTATGAATTGTGACCCACTTTCTTCTATTTCCTGGCTCTGTAATGCCGGTGGCCACACTGACTTGACTTCACAGTTCGCTAGTGGGCTGAGACACGTGGTTAGAAAACACTGCAATACCAGGCTCTGGTGTTTCTCTGAGTTTTGAAAGCCACTCCATACCTGTGAAGACACGTGAGTCTAACTAGAAAACTGTATGCTGAGCGTTCAGAAGTGAACTTGACATCACATATTTACCAAAGGCCAAAACAGCTGGCAACATTTCTGCTTGAACAACGGCCCTGGGGAGCTCGAACAAGAGGAACAGAGACAAGGCTGACTTAGAGAAAATAACTGGAGCTTCACACACATTAAGGCAACTCTACACTTTGCACAAAGACCAGCGTTCCAACATGTGGGTGGTGCTGAAACGGCCACAGAAGAAGCAGAGTCTCCTTCCACTCCTGACGGCCTCACGGGTAAGCGGCCCATGCTCATGGGTAAGCGGCCCATGCTCACGGGTAAGCAGCCCCACAGTTGCGTCTGCACAGTGAGGGCCTCCCGTGGGCCTTTCCTGGGTTCTAAGTGTTTTAGCCACGTTAGCTCATTTGGAAACCAGCACGCTTACATCCACACAGACACTGCAGGAGGACACACAAGGGTTTAGAAGGAGCCTGAAATGCTACTCAGAGACTTCGGACAGGCAGCTGTCCTTCTCTACGGGCACTTCCGTCACGGTGGCTCAGCTCTGGGCCTCAGAGCGCACGAGGAACACAGCGCTTCCGCGCACGTCCTCCCGCTGGAAGCAGGCGGGGGGCCCGGGGCCCCCCAACACACAGACTGTCTCCTTCTCCTGGGCCTGCGGACGCTCCGCCAGAGCCAGGCTGAAGTGGAAGTTTTCCAGCAGCCCCCATATGCGCACAGCTTCCTGCTGCGGCTCCCGAGATGACCCATGGAGTGGGAGAGCCGTCTGAGGTCTCCGCGCAGGCCCAGGGCTTCCCTCACGCGCCCCGGGTTCACGTAACACAGCAGGGAGGGTGAGGAGGGGGCTGTAGCTGGCAGGCGCAGTGCACCCTTGGAGGGGACTAGGGGTGCACCAGTCACGGCCAGGGGGACAAAGGGCTGCAGAGTCACCACCAACTAGGGGGAGTCTGCAGTCAGGGTCACCTGGCCAGCACTCCACAGGCTGTGGCAGGAAGGCTCCGGTCAGAGCCCCTCCCCCACCCAGCGACCGCAGCCCCCCCCCCATTCCCAGCCAGGCGCGTCACTGGGCTTCCCGGGGCAGCCTCAGCTTGGATGCCCAGCCTGGAGCCTCCTCCCAGCCCCCTCCTCGTCCCCTGGCCTCCCTGGGGCAGCTGGCAGCACACTGATGGTGGAGGGAGGGGTGGCACGGGCTCTGCGAGCTGCTGGACAAGGGGGCCCCCCACATCTCGGGTCAGCCTCTGTGGGCTTGGCCTCTTTGGTTTTCTCCCCGATGCTCCCCTGTTCCGGAAGCACGGGGTCTGGAGCAGGAGAGGCCGGGGAGAATGAGAGGCAAAGCTGAGGAGACAAGATCTCACGGCTGGGCGTCCTTAAACCAGTCATGGAGGCCCAGCAAGTCACGTCACAGCAGGTTCGTGGCACCACTGACCCCACATCTGCACTCAACTGACAGAGAAGAACAACCAAGAAGAAAGCAAAAAGCAGCTCAAGTTCAGCGGTGGCCCCAGATAGTCACAGAAAAGTCGCAAAGGAGATACGTACTTTTTTACCCATCAGGTTGGTGGCAACCTTAAAAAGCAACAATACACAGTGCTGGCATGGACGTGGGAAGATGGCAACCACTGCACACTAACACTGTACATACATGCTCCAAAACTTTTGGAAAACCACGTGGCAATGCCCTTTGTCCAACGGTCCTGAGGAACCCAGCCTACCCAGACAGAACCTCCCACCCCCAAGCACACGCCTGAGATCTACAGACTTACAGCAAGAGGCAGAAACCTTAATGGCAGCAAATTCCCACTCCAGGACAAGGAAAGGCAGAGCCTATGAAAGGTCAGGAGACGAGGCGGAGACACCACTGGAAATGGACCCACTCTCTGGTGGGTGGGGAGTTGCTCCAGTGCTCAGGCATCATTTCCACGGAAACAGAACAGCAACCGCTGCACAGGCTGGCGGCCGAGGCGTGTGTATACGTGTGAGATGCACAGAAGGATGGAAAGGCATGGGCCAGACGTGTCCTCTGTGCTGATCTGCAGAGGTCATGAGAGAGCGGGGAGACGGCTACCTTCTGCCTTATACCTGGATGCTTTTCACTGTTTGTGATAAACACATATGATCTGCATCATCTTTGAAGAGGAATTCAATTAAAAATAATACTCACTGCAGCATTATTTACAATAGTCAAGACATGAAAGCAACCTAAATGTCCATAAACAGAGAAATAGATAAAGAAGAGGTGGTATATACATACAATGGAATATTACTCAGCCATAAAAAAAGAGCAAAATAATGCCATTCCCAGCAACATGGATGGATCTAGATTATCACGCTAAGTGACATAAGTCAGAGAAAGACAAATATATGCTATCACTTATACGTAGAATAAAAAAAAAAAAAGAACTTGGAATTCCCACTGTGGCACAAGGTGACCTGCAGCATCTCTGGAGCACCAGGACACTAGTTTGACCCCCGCTGTCCAGCACAGGGGATTAAAGATCTGGTGTTCCTGCAACTGCAGCTCAGATCTGATCCCTGGCCCTGGAGTTCCACATGCTGTGGGGTAGCCAAAAAAATTAATTAAAAACTTTGTTAGGGAGTTCCTGTCGTGGCTCAATGGTTAATGAATCCGACTAGGAACCGTGAGGTTGCAGGTTCGATCCCCGGCCTTGCTCAGTGGGTTAAGGATCCGGCGTTGCTGTGAGCTGTGGTGTAGGTTGCAGATGCAACTCGGATCCCGCGTTGCTGTGGCTGTGGCAAAGGCCGGTGGCTACAGCTCCGATTAGACCCCTAGTCTGGGAACCTCCATATGCTGCAAGCGCAGCCCTAGAATAGGCAAAAAGACCAAAAAAAAATTTTTTTAATAAAAAAAGACTTCTTTAAAAAGAAAAAGAGGAGTTCCCTTCGTGGCTCAGTGGTTAACAAATCCGACTAAGAACCACGAGGTTGCGGGTTCGATCCCTGGCCTTGCTCAGTGGGTTAAGGATCTGGCGTTGCTGTGAGCTGTGGTGTAGGTCGCAGACGCGGTTCGGATCCCACGTTGCTGTGGCTGTGGCGTAGGCCGGCGGCTACAGCTCCTGTTAGACCCCTAGCCTGGGAACCTCCATACGCCACGGGTGCGGCTCTAGATAAAAAGGCAAAAAGACAAAAAAAGAAAGAAAGAAAGAAAGAAACTCATAGACATAGAAAATGAACTTACGATTACTGAAGGAGAAAGAGAAGGTGGTATAAATTAAGAGGCTGAGATTAACATATAGACACTACTATACACAAAATGGATAACCAGCAAGGACCCATCGTATAGCACAGGGAACTATACTCAACATTCTGCAATAACCTATAAGGGAAAATAATCTGAAAAAGAATATATAAGTATATGTATAACCGAATCATGCTGTATACCTGAAACTAACACAACATTATAAATTAATTATACTTCAAAAAAAACCCTCCTGACATTCACCAGAGCCAAAATTACAAAATTACAGTATGGACTTCCAGGCCTCAGGTACCTGGCATTCCAGGGGCTCCCCCAGTCTCCCTCCTGGCCTCTCTCAACCACAGACCCTAGTCCACCGCACACACCCAAGGGCTGGCTGTTCACTCACGCGTCTCGGGGGGCACCTGGGTCTTGCTGGGTTCCAGGTCTTCACTGGCCCTTGTCAGCCCCCTGGAAACAGCAAACAGGAAATGCATATTATGCTTACCTGTGACACACACCCTTGCTCAAACCTGTGGACAAACCCAAGGGAGAACCTGACAGAATTCCCACTTACACCCAAAGGGAGAGTAAGCCCAAGAAGCACACAGTAAGCCCATGGGGGCAGATGTGGATCCCGGCTTGTGACCCTGAGTCTAAGGCTCCAGGGCCCCATCAAAACCAGTCCCTAGGCCTTGCCCTCCGATGTGGTGGACACTGACCACCCAGCCCCAGTGATCCCCTTCATCCCATACTGACGCAGAACATTTACTTAGTTTTTAAGCGGCTGCTTCCTTACAACTGGAAGACAGATGTGACAGCAGGAGGCCAAGCAGCCTTCCTGGCCTAAGAAGCAACCATGAGAGTGATACTCCTGGGCAAGGTAGTAGGGGTCTGATCCCTGCCAACTGAGAAGCTGCTCCACCAGCTCAGAGCTGCTTCCTTCTGTGCCCCTTGTATGTGGTGGCACTGAACTCTCCCAGGTAAGCCACTGGCTGGGGGCTGGGCTCCACACTGGCAATGTCACTCCTTCCAGGGTCGGCCCCTCCCACTCCCTGCAAGGCAAGCTCTCCTCAGGGGTGGTGACCTCACCTGGTTCCACCAGGGCCTTGGTGAGGTCCTCCACCAGGGAGGCCACCTTCTTTTTTTTTTTTTTCTGTCTTTTTGCCTTATCTAAGGCCGCATTCGCAGCACATGGAGGTTCCCAGGCTAGGGGTCTAACAGGAGCTGTAGCCGCCGGCCTACGCCACAGTCACAGCAACGCGGGATCCGAGCCGCGTCTGCGACCTACACCACAGCTCACGGCAACGCCGGATCCTTAACCCACTGAGCAAGGCCAGGGATCGAACCCGCAACCTCATGGTTCCTAGTCAGATTCGTTAACCACTGAGCCACGACGGGAACTCCAGGGAGGCCACCTTCTTGCAGCTCCTCGGATGCCGCGCCCCCACCCTGGGCTGGGCCTTGTCATCAGATTGCTCAGGAACCGCTCCAGCAGCAGCAGCTCCACCACAGGTTGCAACCACTGGCGACACAGGTGCTGGAGCCCAGCCCGGCCAAACCCTGACAGACGAAGTTTCGGAAGTGCAAGCAGCAGAACTCGAGGTCAGCAGGGGCCCTTCCGGGGGCGGTCTCTGGCCTTCTTGCTGGCCCCCAGCTGCCAGCCCTGCTGTGGGCAGTTCTGGGGAGTTGGGGAGGTCCTGGGAGTGGCGAACACTTTCCTTCTCCCAAGGCAGCATCTATCCAAACCTGCACTGGGAAATGTGGCTGTGACTCACCGGAAACAGGGTGCGTGCTGTGCAGGGTGAGTTCTCTGGACTGCGGCTCTGAGGGAGACACACCAAGGAGAACAGGATGCGCCGGGATTTCAGCCAAGTCTAGACCTGCAGAGGAACAGAGAGGTTCCCGCACAGTGAGAGGAAGGCCGAGGGGCACCCACGCCAAAGGAGAACAAACAGCGGCCCTCAAGCACATCAGCCCTGCAACCCACACACCTGGATTCCATGCAGAATTATTTCCAAGAAACTGTTGTTAATTATCAGTAGAGTTTTGCACTCCTTAGACAAAAAATTAACATAAAAAATGGGAGGTGGCAACTCAATTTGGAAGAATGGTTTTGCCAGCCCCCCCCAAAATCAGTCATGGATAGGAGAAAAATTACAAAAGAATGTCACTTGCAAAGATGTTTACATCTTTTATTTACATCTTAAAACGTTGGTAAACTCATTCCAACAATGTATGTTACATACTTGATACATATAACATCACACTAGATTAGGGCTTATCCCAAACATGCAAGGTGTGACACAAAAAAAAAATATGTATCATGGGACTTCAGTTTCTAAACATGTGGAAAGGTTAGGTATCAGAACTGCTCCTGATATTAAAACAACTGAAAGTCTGAAATGGTTCAGGGGAAAACTTACACCCATTTTTGGAAACGGCTCAGGCCCGCGGACCTGGCCTGGTCTACCCACAGAGCCAGGTAGGAGGTGTGAAAAGTCAGCCAAAAGTTGGTAATCGTAGGGGAATATAGTATTATTGCAGCAGGGAGCTACCATCGTGGCTTAAAAGAAACGAATCCGACTAGTATCCATAAGAATGTGGGTTTGATCTCTGGCTTTGCTCAGTGGGTTAAGGATCTGGCATAGCCATGAGCTGTGGTGTAGGTTGCAGACACAGCCCAGATCTGGTGTTGCGGTAGCCGTGGTGTAGGCCAGCAGCTACAGCTCTAATTCAGGTGTGGCCCTAAAAAAACAAACAAACAAACAAAAAAATTAATGCAGCAAATGGGAGTTCAGGGCCAAACCAGGCCTCTCCCACCCCTAGCTTGTCCTGAAGGGTGGAGGCAAATCCCCTTCACACAGGGCCCCCACCTCCAGGCCCAGCTCGGCACCCAGAGCCCCCTCTCTCCACATTCCCATCTCAGATGACTCAGGGTATTCACGGGGCCTCCTGGACTCACCCAGAGATTACCTGCCCAATATAAAGGGGAGAGGGGTCCCTTTAGAATGAAAAAAGGTGGAGCAAAGGAGCGTCTTTGGTACCTCAGCTGCCTTCCTCAGTCTCTGCCAAAACCACACACTCTGGACCCACTAAGAAGAGAGACAGACAACCCAGAGACATCCTTCACAATCAGCCTGGGCTCCCGAAATGCCTCAAGACTAGTAACTGAAGGAGGTCACAGACCCAAGGAACAGGCAGAAGAAGAGTGACAGTTTGTAACACAGGGCCCTAGACTGGCTGGGGAACAGAAGTAAACATGCTTCCAGGAAGTTGTCGGGTGATGGGGGAACAGGGACTAGACCCTCCTATGGAGGTGAAGACAGTGGAAATGTCCAACTTAGCTAAGAGACAGGTGTATATATAACGGGGTGGAGGGAGAGGAGGAAGGGGTATGGGAGAGAGAGGCAGATGGTAGAAAAATATAAAATAACAGGTGAATGTGAACAAAGGGCATGCAGAAGTTCTATGACCTTTCCTATACATGTGAAAGTTATTTTTTGTTTGTTTGTTTTTTGTCTTTTTGCCTTTTCTAGGGCCGCACTCGCGGCATATGGAGATTCCCAGGCTAGGGGTCTAACAGGAGCTGTAGCTGCCGGCCTTCACCACAGCCACAGCAACGCGGGATCCGAGTCGTGTCTGCACCCTACACCACAGCTCACGGTAACGCCGGATCCTTAACCCACTGAGCAAGGCCAGGGATCGAACCCTCAACCTCATGGTTCTTGGTCGGATTCGTTATCCACTGAGCCACGAAGGGAACTCCTGAAAGTTTTTGATGAAGGTTTAAAAAACAACTCTCAGTGGCCCCAAAAGCCCCCTGCCGTCTGACCCATCCTTGCCCTACCACGACTGGGTTTTCCTCGCCCACTCAGGAGGTCCCAGAGCAGAGGCAGGTACCTCACTCAAACCGAACCCACGCGGGTGAGTGGGGGGAGAGGCAGGGCCACCCGCGGGCAGAGACAACCCCCGTTCCAGGCTGCTGCCCAGGACCGCTAGGCTCTTGCTCCCGAACTCAGACCCGCCCTGCTCCCACCTGGGCGCACACGAGGGGCACGCTCAGCCCTCAAGCCCCGTCCCAGGACACACACCTAGGGGGCCGTAACCCGAGGCCGGGCCAAGGTACCTCAACCCTTCCCCAGCGACAGTACCCCGGAAGTGATGCCTGGCCCCTCCCCCAAGAGGGCGAATCGTGCCGTGGGCCCCGCCCCGCCCCGCCCCGCCCCGCCCGGCCTCCTCCCGGCACCTCCGGGCGCGGCTGCGTGCGCACGCAGGTCCGGTTAGACCCTCCCGCGCCAGGTTGCGCGAGCGCGCGCGAGGCGCGCAACTCCCAGAAAGCAGAGGGTCGAAGGGGGCGGATCGAAGGGTCAACGACAGAGAGGACAACCAATAAAAGGCCGAGCTATCCTCACCTGGCGACGCCCCCCCCCACTTCTCCCAGGCGCCTGCGCCGTCTTTGAGGCCATGGCAACGGCGTAAACAAGAGGAGACAAAGGACCTGGAGAGGAAGGAGACCGACGCAGAGCGGAGGTGGGAAGGAAAGTGAGGACGCCCTCCTCCCAAAAAGTAAGAACGCGCACACCAAGGACGGAGAGGCCCGGAAGCCCTGAACAGCGAGATACAGAGGACAGCGAGATACAGAGGACAGACACAAGGAGACCGACAGATGGAGACAGCGAAAGGGACGAAGTCGGCCTCAAAGAAGGGGAGATCCAGAGACGGAGAGACTCCCATGTGGAGAGAGAGCCAAGACAGAGACAGTCAGAAATAGGCAGGCCTAGAATGAGGAAGATAGAGTCCCCGGAAAAGAAGACCTAGAGATGAAGACAGAGGAAGCAGAAACAAGGAGACACCGGGAGTTCCCGTCGTGGCTCAGCGGAAACAAATCCGACTAGGAACCATGAGGTTGCGGGTTCGATCCCTGGCCTCGCTCAGTGGGTTAAGGCTCCCGCGTTGCCGTGAGCTGTGGTGTACGTCACAGACGCGGCTCTGATCTGGTATGGCTGTGGCTGTGGCGTTGGCGGACAGCTGTAGCTCTGATTAGACCCCTAGCCTGGGAACTTCCACATGCCGCGGCTTCGGCCCTAAAATGACAAAAAGACCCCCCCCAAAAAAAAGAATTTAAAATTACGTATGTAGTTCACGTTGTATTTCTCCTTTTTTTCCCCTTGTTTAGAGCCGCACCTATGGCATACGGAGGCTCCCAGGCTAGGGGTCGGATCGGAGCTGCAGCTCCCGGCCGTAGTTAGATTCGTTTCCGCCGGGCCATGAAAGGAGCTCCCTCACATTATATTTCTATGAGACAGCACTGTTCTGGATGACCAGATCTCCAGCGGGAAGTTTTCCCACATGAAGTGTATGTTTGCTGTCCATCTCCAGCATGAGTTTTCTTCCACACCAAGGTTGGCGTAACCTTAAGGAACTTTCCCGTATTACCACTCTATCCTGGCTAATTCAAAAACGCATTCCTTTTACCCAAGGCTTTCAGCAAACGTTCTTACTGAAACCTCAAATTCATCACATTAACCAAATCTCCTAGTGCAAAGAAAAGCAAAAGTTCCAGTTCAAATGTTTCCCGCATCAATTCCACTCCTAGATCTTGATTTGCACATCATACCACAACAGAAAGAAACATCATGAGAAGTCAGTTTTCTCCCTGCCAACACTTGGTCCCCTCTCTCAACTGTGTCACTGTCCTTTAAAAGGTTATATGAGTCAGGTCACAGTCTCATATGTTTAGCACAATTCCTGAAGGTTTTAATCCATTCATTATATTTCTACAGTTTTTCCCCCCCCAGGAAGTTCAGCAGTGCAGCAGAATTCTCCGTTTCTTACAGTAACACAGTATCTCAAGAGTTTCTGTTCTGAGGAGTAAAGGACAAATGATATTATTTTCAAAGAACTGCTTTTCAATGTGAAGTCTCTGGCACTGTCCAAGTAAAGAAAATCAGACAGAGCCCGCTTCACATGAGTGCCTCTCCAGCACGCCAGCTCTTGTGTCTACTGAGAACTGCTCTGAAATCCTTTTCCACATCTGACACATTGGTAGGGGCTCTTGAGCATCTTCTGCTGCTTGATCAGACAGAAGCTCGGCCACACTGACCACACTCATCGGGCTTCTCACCAGTATGAGTCCTCTGGTGCCTGATAAGGTAAGCACTTTCAATGAAAGTTTTCCCAGGAGTTCCCTGGTGGTGCAGTGGATTAGGGAGCCAGCATTGTCACTGCAGTGGCTTGGATCACTGCTGTGGCACAGGTTTAATCTCTGGCCTGGAAACTTCCACATCCAAGGGCGTGGCCAAAAAATAAAGTTTTCTACTCTCTACACTCTAGGGTTTCTCCCCAGAATGTTTTTTTTAATGATTTTTATTTTTTTCATTATAGCTGGCTTATAATGTTCTGTCAATTTTCTGCTGTGCAGCATGGTGACCTATTTACACATATATGTATAGATTCTCTTTTCTCTCATTATTATGCCCACTTCTCCCAGGCGCCTGTGAGAAGTGATTAGACAGTTTCCAGGGCTATACAGCAGGATCTCACTGCTTATCCATTCGAAAGTCAATAGTCTGCATCTATTAACCCCAAGTTCCCAATCCATTCCACTCCCTCCCCCTCCCTCTCCCCCTTGGCAACCATAAGTCTGTTCTCCAAGTCCATGATTTTCTTTTCTGAGGAAAGGTTCATTTGTGCCATATATTAGATTCCAGATATAAGTGATATCATATGACATTTGTCTTTCTCTATCTGACTTACTTCGCTCAGTATGAGAGTCTGTAATTCCATCCATGTTGCTGCAAATGGCATCATTTTGTACTTTTTATGGCTGAGTGGTATTCCATTGTGCATATATACCACATCTTCCTAATCCAATCATCTTTTGATCGACTAGAATGGATTTTTTGATGCAGGGTGAGGTGACCATTGCAACTGGAGGACTTTCCACAATCCATACATACACATATGGGGTTTCTCTCCAGTGTGAATTCTCCCATATTTCAATAGGTATGAGCCATCAATGAAAGCTCTTCCCCACTCAGTACATAGAAAGGGCTTCTCTCCTGTGTGAATTCTCAGATGGACAGTAAGGTGGGAGACACTTCAGAAGGATTTCTCATACTTTACATTTGAAATGTTTTGCTCCAATAAGTGTTCTGTGATGCAAAGTAAGGGGAGAGTGGCAACTGAAGGACTTCACACACAGGCCGTATTCATATGGCTTCTCTCCTGGGTGAATCTTCTTGTGCTTAATAAAGGCAGAGCCGTCATTGAAAGGTTTCCCCCATTTACTGTATTTATAGGGCTTCTTTCCTATGTGGATTCTTTGGTGCACAATCAGGTTGCAGTTCTTGGAGGATTTTCCACAGTCGTTACAGGTGTAAGGCCTCTTTCCATTAGGAGTTCTCTGGTGCAAAGGAAGTGAAATTTCCATCTAAAGGATCATTCACATTTGTTGCCATAAAAGTATTAATCTTGAGGAGTTCCCATTGTGGCTCAGAATGGAATCTGACTAGTATCCATGAGGATGCAGGTTCAATCCCTGGCCTTGATCAGTGGGTTAAGGATCTAGGGTTGCCATGAGCTGTTGTGTAGGTCGCAGACATGGTTCAGATCTGGCGTTGCTGTGGCTGTGGTGTAGGCCAGCGGCTACAGCTCTGATTAGACCCCCAGCCTGGGAACCTCCATATGCTGCGGGTGTGGCCCTAAAAAGACAAAAAAAAGAAAGTATTCATCTCCAGAGTTAGTTCTCTTCTGCTCATCAGGGATATGCCTCTCCTCCTCACACCCCTCCCCTATGTGTGACCGTCTTTTTCTGACAGTTAAACCCTAATTCACTGAGGGGTACAGAATGACTGTAGGAGTTTCCACGCTCAGCACATCTGGTGGGCTCTTCTCAGGTTAGATCTCCACTGAGGTAGCCACATGGCTGATACCTGTTCTACAGTCATAGTTTTCATCAAGCGTTGTTTTTTTTTTTTTTCTTTTAATGACTGCACATGCAGTATTTGGAAATTGCAGGGCCAGGGGTTAAATCTGGGTCACAGCTGTGGCAAGGCCAGATTCTTTAACCCACTGTGCAAGGCTGGGGATCAAAACCAAGCCTCTGCATCAACCTGAGCTGCTGTGATCGGATTCTTAACCCATTGCCACAGCGGGAATTCCTTTCAAGAAGCTGGCCTTCACAGTTTTTCCAACAATTAAACAGGTAACTGGAATGTTTAACATCTGAGTCTTGCTCACAGAGGCTTTTGCTGCAGGCCCTTTTTGAGATGGCATGAGGACTAAGCGGAGATTCCTGCTTTCTCTGTATTTCCGATGGACACAGCCCCCTTACCGGATGTTCTGTGTTCCCTGGGGTGGGTGTCATTCGTCTCAAGTGCTTCTCTGCGTTTTTTGTTTGTTTGTTTGTTTGTTGTTTTTCTCTTTTTTGGCATATGGAAGTTCCTAGGCTAGGAGTCGAATTGGAGCTACAGCTGCCTACATACACCACAGCCACAGTAACACCACAGCCACAGAAACACTGGATCCGAGCTGCATCTGCAATCTAACGTGCAGCTTACAGCAACACCGCATCCTTAACCCACTGAGCTAGGCCAGGGATCAAACCCAAGTCTTCATGGATCCTAGTTGGGTTTGTTACTGCTGAGCCACAAAGGGAACTCTATGAAATGATTTTTAATAAAAGTTATTATGGAAGGACAGGTGTCAATACATGCATAAATTCTGAAATATGATTACTCATATTCTAACCAGGGCTCCCTCTGATGTTTTTTCATCTCTCATTTTTCCTCTTCCACGTTTCTTTTTCCTTTCTAGATAATCAGCCCAAAAAGTATAAGTTCTACATCTCACCAAATATATCTACATATTTTCCCAACATCTGTGCTTTCTGACTTATTGTGCTGTTTTTTTGCCACACTGACTCTTTAACACTTTAGTTAAGAAGCAGCCCAGCGAAAATTCCCTTGTGGCCCAGCGAGTTAAGGATCTGATGTTGCTGCAGCTGTAGCACAGGCTACAACTGTGGTGTGGGTTTGATCTCTGGTCTGGGAACTTCCATAAGCCACGTGTTCAGTTGAAAAAAAAAAAAAAAATGCAGCCTGGCTGTGACAGTAACTGTCCTCGGGTGGCGGTGCTCCTCTCAAAAAGAGACCAGTCCCCTCAAGCAAGTGATGACTTCGTGAAAGTAGACAGCTGCACAGGAGCCAGTGAAATAAGAATTAGGACTGAATAAACGGATGGAGAAATTTCACGATGACTATTTCTTTGGAATGTTTGACAGTATTTTCACTATTTTATATTATGACGGCTATATGATCTACTTCCAACCCTTAGCACAGTAAAACACTGGCCTCAGAATTCAGGATGAAACTCGTCCCTTGAGCCTCTCTATTTGGAACAGCAGTGTGGTTATTTGAGGAGTTTTAAAAGAATGCGACCTTTTTTTTTTAAAAAAACAGATGCACCTGGTCACATATGGAAGTTCTGGGACAAGTCCATAGCTTACAGCAACACTGGATCCTTAACCCACTGAGTGAGGCCAGGGATCAAACCCACATCCTCACAGAGACAATGTCAAGTCCTTAACCTGCTGAGCCACAAAGGGAACTCCTTCCCTTTTTTTTTTTTTTTGTCTTTTTGCCTTTTTTACGGCCACACCCACAGCATAGAGAGGTTCCCAGGCTAGGGGTCTAATCAGAGCTGTAGCCGCCGGCCTACGCCACAGCCACAGCAACACGGGATCCGAGCCGCGTCTGCAACCTACATCGCAGCTCACAGCAACGCTGGATCCTTAACCTACTGAGCGAGGCCAGGGATCGAAGCCACAACCTCATTGTTCATAGTCGGATTTGTTAACCACTGGGCCATGACGGGAACTCCAGTGATCTTTTTTAACATAATATAACTTGACAAATCAATTATGCATTCAAGCACATGCTTGAAGTGTCACATTTGAGAAGAAATCCTACCATGTGACAATACCACTGTGTGCCATGCTCACCATGAAAGAAGAGTTAGACTTATTCTGTGGTCCCAACTACTGCAAAGCTCACCAGGGAACAGCCTAGAACGAGATCTGTGGCTTACAGCTTTATAGAAAGAAAGGAAAGTCCCTCTGGGCAAGCAAGGAAAACTATCAGATTTGGAAAGTTTGAGGAAATAGGAACTGACACATAGGAATTTGTTTTTAGTTCTAAGAGATCTGTGTTTGTCAGTTTTTATAAAACTGAAAATGAGGGAGTTCCCGTTGTGGTGCAGCAGTAACGAACCCGGATAGTATCCTTAATTTTTTGGGTTTGATCCCTGACCTCACTCAGTAGGTTAAGGATCTCGCGTTGCCCTGAGCTGTGGTATAGGTCACAGATGAGGCTTAGAGCCCACTGAGTGGTAGCCGGCAGCTGTAGCTCTGATTCAACCTGTAGCCTGGGAACATATGCCAAAGGTGTGGCCCTAAAAACCAAAAAAAAAAAAAAAAAAAAAAAAAAGGAAGAAGAAGAAAAAAAAAGGAAAATGAGGGAGTTCCCATTGCAGATGAGTGGGTTAAGAACTCAACTAGTATCCTTGCAGATATGGGTTCAATCCCTGGCCTCCCTCTGGGTTAAGGATCTGGCATTGCTGCAAGCTGTGGCATGGGTTGTGGATGCGGCTTAGTTCTGGCACTGCTGTGGTTGTGGCGTTGGCCGGCAGCTGCAGTTCCGATTTGACCCCTGGCCTGGGAACTTCTATATGCCGTGGATGCAGCCCTAAAAAAAGGCAGAGTTCCTGTTATGCATGGCTCAGCGGAAACAAATCCGACTAGTATCCATGAAGACGTGGTTTCGATCCCTGGCCTTGATCAGTGGGTCAGGGATCTGGTGTTGCCGTGGGCTGTGACAAGTTGCTATGGCTGCAGCTCTGATTCGACCCCTAGCCTGGGAACCTTCAAATGCCTCTGGTTCGGCCCTAAAAAAAAATATTTTTTTTAATAAAGACCAAAAAAAAAAAAAACCTGAATATGATCCTGTAATATGCCCACCAATTGCAGTCTTGATGATTTATGAAGGTTCACACAAAAAGCAGTAGACGAATAATAACCCAAACTGGAAACCATTTTTAATGTCTTTCAATGGGTAAGTGGTTAAACAAACTGTGATACATCCATGCCACACAATACTACTTAGTATTAAAAGGAAGGAACTCCTGAAATACTATACAGCAGTAACATGAGTATGTGTAGAAAGCTCCACTTAGTACACGAAAGACTGCTGAGCAGGTGTTCACATAATGAGCATATCAATTCCACACACACACACACACACACACACACACACACACACTATTTTGCTCCAGGCTAGAGACAGCATAACAGGAAAAGCTATAACAACAGCCTGGGGACAACAGATGAGTGTTTCCTAGGTGCATCACACACACTCTATAATCTCAAGTCTCTTGGACAAGGGCCAGCTCCTTCCCTGGTCCGCATGGATGGTCCTTTTTCACTCACTGAGCAAACCTTTTTTCTTTTTTCTTTTAGGGCCGCACCCATAGCCTATGGAAATTCCCAGGCTAGGGGTCAAATCAGAGCTGTAGCTGCCAACCTACACCACAGCCACAGCAACTCATGATGTGAACCACATCTGTGACCTAGACCACAGCTCAAGGCAACATCAGACCCTCAACCCACTGACCGAGGGATCAAACCCACATCCTCATGGCTCCTGGTCCACTTCATCTCCACTGAGCCACAATGGAAACTCCCTCACTGAGCAGATGTTTACTGAACACCTATTATGTGCAAAGCACGGATGACTCAGTAATGGATGAGATACAGGAAGACCTCCACTGAGTGGAGATGGCATCCTAGCAGGGAAGGCACAAAGGACAACATGCAAAATTTGTCACTGTCAAACACTACTGCCAACTCAGGAAGCACACAGACCTGTGTCCGTTTTTGGAGTTATGGCTGGTGGCCCTGACTGCCTCCAGCTTCACCCACTATCTATAACTCAGAAATCAACCAGATTCAGGGACACACTGCCCAAGAAAGGAGGCAGGGCTCCGATTTCCACCTGTAGTCCAACAGCAAGAGCCCAGCCTCAGGAGGATTCTGGCTGTTATCAGCAAGGGAAGCCATGGGGCTCTTGGAATAGAGATGGGACATGAAGTGACCCATGACCTGACAGGCGCCTACTGGGGAACACATGGTGGGGAGGTCAGAGGAGTGGGGAGCCGCTGCCCTTACAGGGAGAAGGGGTGGTGAAGCGACTGAATTCTGGAAACATCTTGAAGGTACAGGCATGCGATTTCCGGGCAGAGAGGATACGCGGGCTGCGGAAAGGAACATCATGGTGACTGAGGAATGTGGGCAGAAGGACTGGGTTTGGGGTCGGGGGGTGAGGGCGAAGGGCGGTTCAAGGCATTAGGGGCCTGTGGGGAAGGACAACTCAGTCCATGGCCAGGGTTTGGGGGTGAAGGAAAGTTCGCAGTGGGCCCAGCAGAATTGATCTCTGTTAGAGGAAATGGGGTGCGGAGTAAGATCAGGGTTGTTGCACGAGGAAGCTGGGAAAGGGGGGAAAACATTGCTGGGAATGGGACACAGAAAGGGTACAGGACGTGCAAGACCAAACCTGGCAGGAAGGGAGGAGAGGGAGAAAGGAGGGGCCGCCCTGGGCGCGGAAGAGGGGGCTGCTCCCCTGAGCAGGTGAGGACCGCAAGGACCCGGACCTCGGGGGCTGGGACTCGCGCCCAAAGGGCGGGAGAAAGAAGGGGGGTCCGCCCATGCGGGACGAGGAAGGAAGAGGGAAGCTAGAAGACAGGGACACTGGGGTCCGCGCCCCACCGTGACGAGGGGACACTGGGGGGTCTGCACCTCGCAGCAGGAGAGAAAAGAGGGTCCGCGCACCTCACAATAGAATTTTAGGGGGCCGGGAAGCGGCCGCCCCGCCGCCCTGGACTCCCAGACGCTCCCCAACGCCAAGTATCCGAACACACAGGCCGAGAAGCCCCTGAGGGGAACTCACCCCGCTGGTCGCCACCAGGTCCATCTCCGCGAGGCGCCCGTTTGTGGTCCCAGTGTCTGCTCTCCCCGACGTCGGGCGCCGGGGGCGGGGCTTCTGGGGCGGGGCTTCTGGGGGCGGGGCTCAGGGCTTTCTTCGCAGGGGGCGAGGAGGTTCGCCCTTCACTTTTTTTTTTTGCGCGGGGGTGCGGGGAGCCCTCCAATACATTTTTTTTTTTTTTGCTTTTTAGGGCCACACCCGCGGCTTATGGGGTCCCAGGCTAGGGGTTGAATCGGAGCCACAGCCGCCGGCCTACACCACAGCCACAGCAACACCAGATCCAAGCCTCATCTGCGACCTACACCACAGCTCAGGGCAATGCTGAATTCTTTTTTTTTTTTGTCTTTTGTCACTTTAGGGCCACACCCGGGGCATGTGCAGGTTCCCAGGCTAGGTGTCTAATCGGAGCTGTAGGTGCTGGCCTGCGCCGCAGCCACAGCAACGCAGGATCCGAGCCGCATCTGCAACCTACACCACAGCTCACAATAACGCCGGATCCTTAACCCACTGAGCAAAGCCAGGGATTGAACCCGCAACCTCATGGTTCCTAGCTGGATTTGTTAACCACTGAGCCACGAAGGGAACTCCCCAATGCTGGATTCTTAACCCACTAAGTGAGGCCAGGTAACAAACCCTTGTCCTCATGAATACTACTCAGGTTTGTCACTGCTGAGCCACAACGGGAACACCTGGGTGTTTTTCGTTTTTTGTTTTTTTTTTTTTTTTTAATTTCCTTCTTTTGTGGCTGTGCTCACAGCATGCAGAGGTGCCCAGGTTAGGGATCGAACCTGTGCCACGGCAGAAACAAAAGCCATAGCAGTGACAACACCAGATCCTTAACCCGCTACGCCACCATGAGAACTTTTTTTCCTCAAAAAAACTGAGTTAATCAACTTGCTTGGCAAGGGAATACACCAAACACTTCACCAGGCAGGAGCAAGGAAGGTTAAAGTTCTAAAATAATTAGAAGCGGCAATATATTCCTTTCCTATAGCTGTTGTATTACCAAAAACTGGCTTAAACCTACGCAAATGTATTCTGGAGACCATAAATCTGAAACGAGTCATATGGGGCTAAAATCAACAAATCAGCAGAGCTGGGTCCTTCCAGAGGCTCTTGGAGGATTATCAGTTTCACTGCCTTTTTCAGCTTCTAGAACCTGTCCACAACTTCTGCCTCCGTGGTCACTTCCTATTCTCTCTGATCCTCCTGTCTCCTTATAAAGCCTCTTGTGATGACTCTGGGCCTACCTGGATAACCCAGGATAACCTTCCCATCCTAAGATTTTTTTTTTTTTTTTCATTTTTAGGGCCGCACCCACAGCCTATAGAAGTTTCCAGGCTAGGGGTGTAACCAGAGCTACAGCTGCTGGCCTACACCACAGCCACAGCAACGCCAGATCCGAGCCTTGTCTGCAACCTACACCACAGCTCAGGGCAACCCTGGATCCTTAACCCACTGAGCGAGGCCAGGGATTGAACCTCCAACCTCACAGTTCCTAGTCAGGTTCGTTTCTGCCGCACCACGATGGGAACTCCCATCTCAAGATCTTTAATCACTCCTTCCAAGTCCCTTGGCCACAAAAACTATCAAAGATTCCAGGGATCCAGAAATAGACATGTGGGAGGCCGTTACTCAGCCTACCCACAAAGGTTCCTGACTGCTCTAATGAAGTACTGCAACCCAGCCTTCGGGAGAACAAAAGAGGTCCCAGGTCTGGACAGGAATGGTTAAAACTAGCCCTGCTGGCCATCGGTCAGGCAAAGCTTGTCGGAGACTATGCCCTGAGGTCTCTCCGCTTCAGCCATCAGCCCTGTTGTAGAGGAAGCCCAGTACCAGGCTGGAGTGTCTCCAAAGCGAGAGCTGTTGCCCAGTAAGTGTTTTCTTAATTTCTGTGAAAGTGAGGTGTAGACTATCAGTGGTCCTGCTGGAGTCTCAGCCAAGAGCAAAAAGAAAGCACGCAAGGTGGGTCAGAAAAAGAAGGGGCAAGCAGGAGTTTTCTTTGATATTTGTTAGTTCTCTATTGTTGCATAACAAATGGCCAGAAACCTAGCAGTTTAGAACAGATTATCTCACAGCCTTAATGAACCTGGTGGCCTTCCCCTGGACTCTGCCTCCAGAGGAACAAGTCAAAATTCCAAGGGGAGCCACTAGGGGTCCTGGGGCCATGCCAAGCAGTGTGAGCAGCTCTCACCTAGCCAGCACTGCACAGCCTCGGGAGAGAGGCTCCCAGGTCCTCCCAGCCCTTTCTGTAGCTTCCTGTTCCCCATTCGCTGAGACCCACCCTCTCCTCCACAGTAACACCCTCTCATTACCTAAATCCCAAAGAAGGAAATTATTCTCATGTCCTGAGCTGTGGGATGCTGATTCCAGAGAAGCATCTAGATGCCTCCCATCCATGCTTGCGGCTGTCCTGTGACCCCGACTGAGGCGCTTCTGATTTTAAAAAAGTACAAAAAGTTCCCCTGTGGCGCAGCTGGTCAAGGATCCAGCATTGTCACTGGAGTGGCTTGGGCTGCTGCTGTGATGCAGGTTTGACCCAGGACTTGGGAACTTCCACATGCCATGGATGCAGCAAAAAAATAAATAAAAATAAAAATCCGAAGAAACCCCAAACTTCCTCCTGTTATCTTTTTATTCCTCATCAAATTATAACATGATATGCTATTATATGTATGATGATATGTATGATTTGTAATAAAGGAAAAATCAATTAACAGTCCCCTAGGAGAACCAAGTTTATTTTTCCATGATCAGCTTTCAATCTACATTGTATGTGTTGACAACTTTACATGGCCTTAGCAACAGCAAATCTTCGATTTTATGCTTTGGTTGTTGGCCATATTATAAGCACTTTCAGTATGTGGGCAAAACTTTAAACATTAAGGTTCGGCATGGCTGCATGGAACAAATCAGAAGTTTCCCAAGTTAATAATGGGGTGACAATGTAAACATAACAACTCAAGAATCGTGTTGTTTGTCTCCATAATTAAAGCAACACCATCACATTTCTCAGCAGCACATCATTCCTTCTTGGTAGGAACCTGCTTCAGTCTCCTCTGAAGAGGATAACATACGTCACTGTACCTCGCAAGCAACGTCCTCATCCAGTTGCCCCTTTTGAAATGAGTCCTCAGCATCTGGCAGGACTGCACCATGGGAATCCGCTCAGACAGCAACCACTCTAATTCTGGCTGCTGTGGGCAGAACGCTGTCTCTCGCCGGGATGCCCTCGCAAGGAAAACTGTCAGGGCTCCAGCCCAAAGCTTCCCTCACCAGAGTCTAGTGAGTTTGCTTACGTACAGTAAGGCATACACTCGCTACTGAAGGATTCCTCATCCAGATTACACAGGCTCCTTTCAGTCTGAAGACCCTGATGCACAGGTAGGTGGGCTCCCCAGGGAAGTATCGTCCTGACTTGTGCGAGTTTATTCCAGTGTGTGCACTACTGTGTTTGGTACAGGCTAAGTCATCCCTGAAGCCTTTTCCGTATTACTACGGTCCTGCATGCTCTCCTAGAATTCCCTAAGCTATAGACTTAACAGCTTGATAAGGAATGTCTCACGGCCATCGGTTTTCTGGAGAGCGCAGCAAAGTCCTCTCCACTGGCAGGGAGGCACCGCCCCTGAGGACACTCCTCCTTCACACGCCTTTGAGAGCCTTGCCGGAGAGAGGAGTGTGGCCCACGAGCTCATTAAAGAGCCTCAGTTGGTTCCCCAGGGTGTGATCTTTGGTGTCGGATGAGGGAAGAGCTCCTCCTGAATGTTCTCCCACACTGAGGACAACGGCTGGGACCCTCCCTGCCGTGGAGTGTCTGATGTACTGCCAGGTGAGAGTGCTGCTTGAAGGACTTCCCACAGTCTGCACACTGGTATGGGGTCTCCTTGGTGTGAATTCTCTGGTGCTTGGTCAGACAGGAGCTGTCCCTGAAAGCTTTGCCACACTGATTACACTCATAGGGCTTCTCGCCAGTATGAGTCCTCTGATGCCGGATGAGGCCGGCAATGTTCCTGAAAAGTTTCTGACACTGGTCACAACCATAGGGCTTCTCACCAGTATGAATCCTCTGGTGTCTAATGAGGTAAGCACTCTCAATGAAAGTTTTCCCACATTCTTTACACTCGTAGGGCTTCTCCCCAGAGTGGATTTTTTGATGCACAATAAGGTGAGAGTTACGGTTGAAGGATTTCCCGCATTCCACGCACTCAAAGGGCTTCTCTCCGGTGTGAGTCCTCTCGTGCTGGGTGAGGTATGAGCCATCTCGGAAGGCCTTTCCACATTTGCTACATTCGTAGGGCTTCTCCCCAGTGTGGATTCTGAGATGCACTGTGAGGTGGGAGATGTCTGTGAAAGGCTTTCCACACTCATTACATCTATATGGTTTTTCCCCTGTATGAGTCCTTTGGTGCAGAATCAGGGATGAATTTCGGTTGAAGGTTTTCCCACATTCTAGACATTCATAAGGTTTCTCCCCGGTGTGAATTCTCTGGTGTTGTGTCAGAGCTGACCCATCACTGAAGGCTTTCCCACATTTACTGCATTTATAGGGCTTCTCTCCTGTATGGATTCTTTGATGCACAATCAGGTTGTAGTTCTTGGAGAAGGATTTTCCACACTCGTTACAGGTATAAGGTTTCTCTCCAGTGTG
Organism: Catagonus wagneri; assembly: GCA_004024745.2. Classification (NCBI taxonomy): domain Eukaryota; kingdom Metazoa; phylum Chordata; class Mammalia; order Artiodactyla; family Tayassuidae; genus Catagonus; species Catagonus wagneri. The sequence continues at coordinate 3,971,672 of PVHT020000439.1, forward strand.
AGTTCGATGATGTAAAACAAGAGAAGAGTTCCGTTTGAAGCACTTGCCACATTCAGTACATTTATACAGTTTCTCTCCAGGGCTGCTCCTCTTGTTTTCACTAACAGATGAACTCAGGGTAAAGATGTCCCCAAAGTCCTTACCGTCATACAATTTCTTTCCTCTTTTCATTATTTTTTGTTCACCAAGAGGGGTAAAATGATTGAAAAACTTAACAGTCTCAGGATATTTACAAGGTTTCTCTCTAGTCTGAGCTCTTCCAAATTGAATAACTTCCATGGATTGGCTGAAGGTTTTCACACAGGCATCACTGTCACCCGTTCTCTTAGCTACATAACTTTTGTGACAACTGTGTAAAGCTGGGTCACAATCCAGACTTCTAACATCTGAGCCACATGCATGGAAACCATTTGTTGTAGGAACTCTTTGATATCGTGGAAGGTCTGGACTCACACTCAAATGCTCCCCAAATCCAGGATATTCATGAACTGCTTTCTGAGCTCCTGGTTCCTCGTGAATTAAGGCTGATTGCTTCAAATATCCCTCCTGGTTCTCACAATTCCAACTGTCATCTAGAATGGAGAAATGAGGACCCTCTCTCATAAATCCTTTCAACTCCATGTCACAGGATAGTTCTTCATGAATGTTCTCAGCTGTCATTTTCAATCTTGTGTCCCAGGCTAGAAAGCAAAGAACAAAAAAGACAGACTTAAATACATGAAGTTGTGTCTGGAAGAGGAGTGAAAAACAATGAAAGGCAGGCGTGTGGGTGTGTATTTTTACTTTTCTTTTTTTGCCCAAGCCTGTGGCATGTAGAAGTTCAGGGAATGAAGCTTTACCATGATTTGAGCCACTGCAGTGACAAAACCAAACCTTAACCTGACACATCCCAAAGGACTCCTGTTTTTTCTTTTTTTTCTTTTGAAATTTACATCTATACAAGGGGGAGATACAGTGAGATTCAAGGGATGGAGTCACAAACAGGGTGAAGAAGAACCACAGCATTTCCATCCTTATAGAGAATAGGCAGCAGGAATGGTGTTGGGGTAAGTATCACCAAAAGGATTAGTGGAGACTAGGAGACCACAGTCGAGGTGTCATTGCTCACACAAAAACAGCATCTCAGGAGTTCCCTTTGTGGCTCAGTGGATAACGAATCCGACTAGGAACCACGAGGTTGCTGGTTCGATCCCTGGCCTCGCTCAGTGGGTTAAGGATCTGGCGTTGCTGTGAGTTGTGGTGTAGGTTGCAGACACGGCTCGGATCCCGTGTTCCTGTGGCTGTGGCAAAGGCCGGCGGCTACAGCTCCTGTTAGACCCCTAGCCTGGGAACCTCCATATGCCGTGGGTGCGGCCCTAGAAAAGGCAAAAAGACAAAAAAGAAACAGCATCTCAGCACTGCGTGCTTGTCCCCCCTCTCCCTACCGACGATCAGTCCTCACTCCAGAGCCTCCACTTCACAATGGGCTAATGACTGCAGTGAATGACAGTTCTCACCCCACCTTTGTTGTCAGAGTTCTGCCTTCATAGATGGGACACAGCAGAGGCCTGGGGACCTGAAAGTTCTGAAATTCCTAGATCTGTCAATGATCTCCCTGCAGGGTTATTATAAGAGTCACATCACGTGTGAGGCTGGTTCTGAGCCGGGGACACAGGTTTGTAAATGGCTGCATGTCTTCTCCACTGCGGACCCCGACCTGATGCTATCGGCACAACTGGCTCTAAATTTTTTTAAGGTAAAAATGAAATTAGACACTTATCTCAGAAAAAAAATTTTTAAACTTCAGATGGATAAAGATTTCAACATAAAATCAAAGTTCAAATTATTTAGAGTACTTTCACTAATGGGGCAGTTTTCATCAAAAAGCCTTAATAAGCAAAAACTATACATAAAAGGACTACCAACTTTGATACCAACATTAAAAATTTCCAAATAACAAAAGACACAAGAATCAAAACAGAGGTAGCCAGTGGAGAGACACTAGTGTGAAGCATACATGAGACAAGGGAATAGTGCCCAAGATGTATTAAAAAATTCTTAGAGAAAAGCACAAAAAAAGGAAAAAAAGGGTAAAGGATACCAAGAGATATTTCACAGAGAGAAAATAGAAATATCCTGAAAACATAAATTTTTTGCCCATTCTCATCATTTAGGCAATTACAAACTGCAAATTTAAGAACACAAAATATGGAATTCCTGTTGTGGCTCAGCAGTAAAGAACCCAACTAGTATCCATGAGGATGCAGGTTTGATCCCTGGCCTTGCTCAGTGGGCTAAGGATTTAGCGTTGCCCAGAGCTTCATTGCAGGTCACAGACGCGGTTGAGATCCTGCATTGCTGTGGCTGTGGTATAGGCTGGCAGCTGCAGCTCCAATTCAACCCCTAGCCTGGGAACTTCCATATACCACAGGTGCAGCCCTAAAAAGACAAAAAACAACAACAACAACAATATATGCACATATCATATGAGTAAAGGGAATAATAGGGTGTGATATTATAAAACTTGGGCAGGTCATGCAGGAAAAGAGTAAGGGAGGGCATGTAAAAGTGGCCAGTCCACTCGACAGGGTAATTTGGTCGTGGCAATTGAAACAAAAAACTGGCACATGCCAGTACCTTACAATTCCAATTGTCAGTATCTTATTAGATTCAGAAAGCACGAGTCCCAAACATAACTAGATATCAAGCTATACCTAAGGAGCTGGCTGTAAAGACCAGAAAGAAACAGACACGTCACCAGTGAAGGAATGAACAGTACCGATAAATTGGTAACAAAAATAGAAATCTGATGGTAATGGAAGGTTATGTTCAAAGTCCTGAGGGAAAAACCTTCAGGTACATGAGTCTTCAAGGGTGAAAGTAAGATTTAAAAAAAGCTTCAGAAAAGCAAAGCAGGAGTTCCTGCGGTAGCACCGTGTTAATGACCCAGCTTGTCTCTGTGGAGGCCTGGGCTCTATCCTGGGGCCAGCACAGTGAGCTATGGAGCCAGCATTGTTGCAGATGTGGCATAGGTCAAGGCTCCAGCTGGGATATGATCCCTGGACTGGGAACTTCCATGTGGTGTAGGTACAGCCGAAAAAGGGAAAAAAAATTAAAAAGCAAAAGCAGAGTTCATCTCCAAGAACACCAGTCAAAAGAATTAGGAAAAAAAAGACTGCTCTTCAGGAAAAAAAAAAAACAAAGGAAGGAACGGAGGGAACCTGTATTTAAATCAAACGCAGCACTGATCATATACAATGCAGCAATAACAATGATTTGGGGGTTAACAACAAGATGAATTAAAATACCAAATGGCGGAGTTCTCTTCGTGGCTCAGTGGTTAACGAATCCAACTAGGAACCATGAGATTGTGGGTTCGACCCCTGGCCTTGCTCAGTGGGTTAAGGATTCCGCATTGCCGTGAGCCATGGTGTAGGTTACAGACCAGGCTCGGATCTGGCATTGCTGTGGCTGTGGTACAGGCCGGCAGCTGTAGCTCTGATTTGAACCCTAGCCTGGGAAACTCCATATGTTGAGGGTGTGGCCTGAAAAAGCAAAAACAAAAAAAAAAGGAAAAAGAAAAAGGAAAAGAAAACTCTTACTGATCTGGAAATATAAAAACCAGTTTTTCAGTAATTCACAAATCAAAGTGAAATCGTAAAAATTAGAAAGCATGGAAAACTGAAGAATGAATGGACATGGTACCTCTCAGAGCATATGGCAAAAAAGGATACAGCGAAAGTAGTTCCTAAGTAAGAAATGTTGGTCTTTAATGCCTGTATTTAAAAAGAAGACTGAAAGTCAATGAGCTCACCGTTCAACTTAAGACTTAAGGGAAAAAGGAGTTCCCTTCGTGGTGCAGTGGAAACAAATACAACTAGGAACCATGAGGTTGTGGGTTCAATCCCTGGCCTTGCTCGGTGAGTTAAGGATCCGGCGTTACCATGAGCAGTGGTGTAGCCGGAAGATGCAGCTCAGATCCTGAATTGCTGTGGCTGTGGCGTAGAAGGGCAACTACAGCTTCCACTGGACCCTTAGCCTGGGAACCTCTATATGCCATGGGTGTGGCCCTAAAAAGCAAAAAACAAAACAAAACAAAAAGATTTAAGGGAAAGAGCCAGAGAGTAAAACAACGGGAGGTGGAAGGAGGGTGATTATAATAAAGGTAAGAGCAGAAATTGTTATCTAGAGTTCCCATTGTGGCGCAGTGGAACTGAATCCAACTAGTAACCATGAAGTTGTGGGTTCGATCCCTAGCCTCGATCAGTGCATTAAGGATCCAGTGTTGCCATGAGCAGCGATGTAGGTCACTGACATGGCTCGGATCCTGTGGCTGTGGTGTAGGCCGGCAGCTGTACCTCCAATTCAACCCCTAGCCTAGGAACCTCCATATGCTGCAGGTATGGCCCTAAAAAGCAAAAAAAAAAAAAAAAAAAAAAAAGTCTGTTATCTGGGGGAGCTCCCACTGTGGTGTAACAGGATCAGCAGTGACTTCGGAGTCACCGGACGTGGGTTAGGTATCTGGCATTGCCGCAGCTGTGGCTTAGGTCGTGACTGGTTCAGATCTGATTCCTGGACCAGGAACTCATATGGTTCAGGATGGCCAAAAATAACAAACAAACAAACAAAAAGAGTCCATTATTTGAAAAGAGTCGGAGTTCTCGACGTGGCTCACTGGAAACGGATCTAGGATCCATGAGGACGCAGGTTCGAGCCCTGGCCTCACTCAGTGGGTTAAGGATCCAACCTTGCCATGAGCTGTGGAGTAGGTTGCAAACTCTGCTTGGATATGGTGTGGCTGTGGCTCAGGCCGGCGGCTACAGCTCCGATTTGACACCTAGCCTGGAACCTCCATATGCCAAGCGTGCGGCCCTTAAAAAAAAAAGGAAATGAAAAGACCATGAGACTAAAGAAATTACTTTTGGCCAGAGTAATCATAAGGAAAAGAAAATAAGGAGTTCCTGTTTGGGCTCAACAGGTTAAGGACGTGATGTTCTTTCTGTGAGGATGTGGATCCAATCCCTGGCCTCCCTCAGGGGGTTAAGGATCTGGTATGGCTGTGGTGTTGGTCCCAGCTGCAGCTCTGATTCGAACCCTGGCCCAGGAACTTCCATATGCTGCAGGTGTGGCTGTACAAAGAAAAAAAAAAGGAAAAAGACAGTACATATAGGTGATATTCATTTTAAAAAGGGGATGTAATTAAGACATAGAAGAAAGTCACCAAAATGGTACTGTTGGACTTATTCGAGGAAAGCAGGGACTGTGAAACATTAGAACATATACTGACACAATTCCCCACATTTTCAGATTAAAGTAGAAGACACGCCCCTACATCTTATCTCAATAAATTCAGAAAGTAATTTGAAGAAATCTCATCCAGTCTCAACATCAAAATGATCTAAGATGAAAACAGTAAACCCCTTTACCCCACATCAAAAAATTGATAAAGTATCTTTTTTTTTTTTGCTTTCTAGGGCCGCATTAGTGGCATGTGGAGGTTCCAGGGTAGGAGTCAAAATGAAGCTACAGCTGCCGGCCTACACCACAGCCACAGTAATGCGGGATCCAAGCCTTGTCTGTGACCTACACCATGGCTCATGGCAATGCAGATTACTTAACCCACTGAGCGAGGCTAGGGATCGAACCTGCAACCTCATGGTTCCTAGTCAGATTCGTTTCCACCGTGCCACAATGGGAACCCCTGATAAAGTATCTTAACAAAAGCTCCACTTCATGATGAAAATTCTTAACAACTAGGAACACGGGGAATTAAGATAAACATCACATTTGAGGAAACATCAGAACAATTCACTCTGAAGCCAAGATCAAGACCCCAGATGCCTGCCACGTCCACAGCATTCAACAGAGATGCACAGGGGCTGGCTGGTCAGGAGGACCATATCCCAGGCTGTCACTGCTGGATGCTCCTACTTTTCAGACCTTCTGAGGGTGCCTGGTTACTGTGCTACATGCTCCCTATACTGAGTCTTATGTGTAGACTGGGGCCTGGGTGGCCTATAGTTGTCCTGTGAAAACAAGAGGTAGAGAGCCCCTCCCTGCAGATGTGTAGGGGAAGGATGCATGTGTGCACTTAAAAAGAAACAAGATAGGAGTTCCCTTAGTGGCTCAGTGGTTGACAAATCCGACTAAGAACCATGAGGTTGTGGGTTTGATCCCTGGCCTCGCTCAGTGGGTTAAGGATCCGGCGTTGCTGTGAGCTGGGGTGTAGGTCGCAGACACGGCTCGGATCCCGCGTTGCTGTGACTGTGGCGAAGGCCGGCGGCTATAGCTCCTGTTAGACCCCTAGCCTGGGAACCTCCATATGCCGCAGGTGCGGCTCTACATAGAAAGGCAAAAAGACAAAAAAAAAAAGAAACAAGGAAACAAGGTAAGTTAGACATATACAGGATGATACCACTTAGCAAAATTTTTTAGACACACAAAATATTCTGGAAGTAAAAATATTAATATGCCCTGGTAACACACCTACTAAAGCTGTGATCACGACTATCTTGGGGGTGTGGAAGAGAAAAGGCCTCAAGGAGCAAAAGGGGAATGTCCATAATAGATACTTCTTTGTTTTTTTGTTGTTGTTGGTTTTTTTTTTTTTGTCTTTTTGCCTTATCTAGGGCCACACCCACAGCATATGGAGGTTCCCAGGCTAGGGGTCTAACAGGAGCTGTAGCTGCCGGCCTTCGCCATAGCCACAGCAACGCGGGATCCGAACCGCGTCTGCAGTCTTCACCACAGCTCACGGCAATGCCAGATCCTTAACCCACTGAGCAAGGCCAGGGATCGAACCCGCAACCTCATGGTTCTTAGTGGAATTCGTTAACCACTGAGCCACAACGGCAACTTCTCTAACAGATACTTCTTTGAATGAAGTAAGACTTACAAACCACTAAGAAAGTCAAAAGACAACCTACCAAATGGGAGAGAACAATTACAAAGCATGTATCTGATAAAGAACTTGTAGAAGATATAGAAAACTCATACCCCAATAACAGGACAACCCAAATTATAACAATAGGCAAAGGATCTGAACAGACATTTCTCCAAAGAAGACACATAGATGGCCAATAAGCACATGAAAAGATGACCAACATCATTATTAGGGAAATACTAATCAAAACCACAGTGAGATACCATCTCACACCTACCAATGCGGCCAGAATCAAAACGGACAATAACACGTCTTGTGAGGATGTGAAGAAACTTGAACCCTCATACACTTTTGGGGGAAATGTAAAACGATGCAGCACCTTTGGAAAGTAGTTTGACAGTTTCTTGAAAAGTTAAAGAAGATTGAGTTATATGACCCAGCAATTCCACTCATAGGTATTTACTAAAGAAAAATGTAAACAAATGTCTACTCATAAATTTCTATACGAATTATGAGGTCATGGCACACTATTCATGATAAACAAAAGTAGGAACAACCCAAATAAATGTCTCTAAAACAAAGAATGGATAAACAAAATGTGGAAATATACTCACCAGAATATCCCATCGTGGCTCAGCGATTAGTGAACCCAACATGAGGATGCGGGTTTGATCCCTGGCCTCGCTCAACAGGTTAAGGATCCGGCGTTGCCGTGAGCTGTGGTGTAGGTCGCAGACGCGGCTCGGATCCCGCACTGCTGTGGCTGTGGCGAAGGCCGGCGGCTACAGCTCTGATTGGACCCCTAGCCTGGGAACCTCCATATGCCACAGGTGCGGCCCTAAAAGACAAAAATAAATAAATAGAATATTCTTCAGCCTTAAGAAGGAATAAAGTACTAGAAATGCTTCAACAACTAAGATGAATCAAGACTTCATATTGTTTAATCCCATTTACATGAAACATCCAGAACAGGCAACTCCATACAGACCGAAAGCCAACCAATGGTTGCCCCGAGCTGGGAGAAGGGGTTATGGGGAGTGACTGCCAATGAGTTTTTTTTTCCCTTGGACTGATGAAGATCTTTTAGAAATACATAGTGGTGATGGTTGTTGCACAATCTGGTGAATATACTAAAAACCGGTGAACTGTGTGTGTACTTTGGATGAATGAATCATATGGTATATGAATTACATCTCAAAAAAGCTGTGAATTTGCAGCAACATGGACAGACCTAGAAATTATCATGCTAAGTGAGTCAGTCAGACAGTGAGACACCAACATCATATGCTATCACTTACATGTGGAATCTAAAAAAAGGACACAACGAAATTCTTTGCAGAACAGATACCGACTCACAGACTTTGAAAAACTTATGTTTTCAAATGAGACAGGATGGAGCATGGAGGGACGCACTGGGGGTTTGGGATGGAAATGCTGCAAAATTAGGTTGTGATGGTCATTACACAACTATAAATGTAATAAAATTCATTGAGTAATTTAAAAAAATAAAAAGCTGTGATAAGTAAATTCACACCTTTAAGGGGATAAGTTTCTCCCAGCCTGACCTGCAGCGCTTGACCTTGGCAGAACTTCCTGTGGGGGCATGTGGACTTCCATGGCGGTGTCAGACAAAAGCAGAAGGAACTGCTGGCATCTGCTGGACCTTAGCTGGGGATGCACATTTGCTACCATGCTCGGGACTACCGCACGTAACGCTTGACCGTTCTGTGGACCACAGACCCTACAGCTATCAACCTAGGGTACTTTACAACAGAACAATACTACCTGTGTTTTAAGAGCGTTACGGGAAAGGTGCCTTCCTTTATGAGAAGCGAGCTGAAAGGAAAACCAGATACAGCCCTGAATTTATGAACTCATTCCCTACCCTGCATCTCTCCCCCTAAGGAAAACTAGGCATTACAAATCTACGTCCAATAAACGACAGCATGAGTGCCATAGTAAGGTTACTGCAAAAGAACACATACCAGTATAGAGAAGGATATGAAGACAGACTTTGGGGAAACAGTATAAAATTAGAGTATTTAATGCAAGAATCTCATTCAATTTCATTAAGATTGTTTTTATTTTATTTTATTTTGTTGTTGTTGTTTTCAGGGCTGCATACAAGGTGTACAGAGGTTTCCAGGCCAGGGGTCAAACTGGAGCTGTAGCTGCTGGGTTACGCTGCAGCCACAGCAACACAGGATCCGAGCCGCGTCTGTCACCCACGCCGCAGCTCACAGCAAGGCCAGATCCTTAACCCACTGAGTGGGGCTGGGGATTGAACCCGCATCCTCACTAATACTAGCCAGGTTCGTTACCATTGATCCACAACTGGAACTCCAATTTTTTCATTTTAAAAAAAATTTTGCTGTTTTTTTGGCCAAGCCTGAAGCATGCAGTTCCCCTATCAGGTAGCAAACCTGCACCACAGCTGTAACCACAGCCACAGCAGTGACAATTCAGGATCTGCTAAGCCACAAGGGAATGCCAATTAATTTTTTTTAAAGTCTCATATTATTGCCATCATAAATACCTCTATATTGCTTTTTATAGCAATACAATGATATACAAACTATGTTATAAAAATTTCATCTTGGAGTTCTTGTTGTGGCTCAGCAGGTTAAGGACTTGATACAGTGTCTATTAGGATGTGGGTTCGATACCCGCCCTCGCTCAGTGGGTTAAGGATTCAGCATTGCCGCAAGCTGCAGTGTAGGACTCAGACGTAGGTTGGACCTGGCATTGCTGTGGCTGTGGTGCATGCCGGCAGCTGCAGTTCCAATTAGACCCTGGCCTGGGAATGTACCCTAGCAAGTGCAGCCTTAAAAAGAAGAAAAAAAAATTTCATCTTGATGCTGTTCACAAACTTTAGGGGTTTTTTTTCCCCACTCTTCCTCTGACCCTGTCTTCAGAGAGCCACAACATCACTTCCGTAAAATGCAAGTACTACTAATTTTCCTCACTGCCGCTCTCTTCTCCATGGCCGCCAAAAGGGGTGGTCTCCATCGCTTTCCACCCACTGAATACTGCCCCGATACGAACTGAGACTGCAGGTCTGTGAGGGAACTGCTTTCTGTGATAAATCTTCCTGATGCTGTTCCAGGTCAAAACAGAGGGGGTGACCGACCCTTTGCCTGTCACATGAGATCATCCAGACAGCAGTGGTTGCCTTAACTGCGTAAGTGCTTCACATCTCCTTCCACCAAGGTATTGTCTTGCTTCCCTTCCTATTTAACACACCTGGTCTGAATCCACATCTGCAACACTTACTGTTCCAGCAGCATCCGGCCATACCTCATCTCATTCAGTTTCATTGAAGACAATTATTCTGTCCTATTTCTCTTAATCCAAGCTACAGTCTCCAGCACCAGACAGTTTCCTATGTCTCAAGGTAGCTGTGTCAAGCATTTGAATATAGAAATAAGGAGTCCCCGTCGTGGCGCAGCGGAAACGAATCCGACTAGGAACCATGAGGTTGCCAGTTCGATCCCTGGCATCACTCAGTGGGTTAACGATCCGGCATTGCCATGAGCTGTGGTGTAGGTCGCAGACGTGGCTCAGATCTGGCGTTGCTGTGGCTCTGGCATAGGCTGGCAGCAACAGCTCCGATTAGACCCCTAGCCTGGGAACCTCCATATGCCGCAGGTACAGCCCTAAAAAGACAAATAAATAAAATATAGAAATAAATTTTTTAAGACAAAGGTCTTTCCTTTTATTGACTGAAACTACTGATCATAAAGAGTGAACATTACACAAAAATTATCTCAAATTGTATCATTAGCCTAAATGTAAGAGCTAAAAATACAAAACTTTTTTTTTTTTTTTGGTCTTTTTGCCTTTTCTAGGGCCGCACTCGCAGCATATGGAGGTTTCCAGACTAGGGGTCTAATAGGAGATATAGCCACCTGCCTACGCCACAGCCACAGCAACACCGGATCCTTAACCCGCTTAGCGATGCCAGGGATTGAACCCACAACCTCATGGTTCCTAGTCAGATTCGTTAACTACTGAGCCACAATGGGAACTCCAAAACATAAAACTTTTAAATGAAAAACAGACATAAATCTTCAGAAACATGATCATGACACCAAAAGCACAAGTTGCAAAGTAGATAAATTGAGACTAATCAAAATTAAAACCTTTTGTTCTTCAAAGAATGTAACTAAGAAAGAAGAGTACATATTTAACTGACCTGATTTCTCTCTGTATATGTGAGCACTGTTATTTCTACACAAATAATTGAAGGTTAATTAGCAGTATAACTAAGTAGTAATGCCATCAGTCTCCTTCAGACAAATTAAAAAAAAAAGAAAGAAAAGAAAGCAAGGAGTTCCCATTGTGGCCTAGCGGGTTAAAAACACAACATAGTGTCCGTGAGGATATAGCTCAATTTCTGGCCTTGCTCTGTGGATTAAGGATCCAGCGGTTGTCTCTGTGAAAGATCCCTGGCCTGGGAACTTCCATGTGCCATAGGTGTGGCCAAAAAGAAAATGCAACTTAGGAGTTCCTGCTTGTGGTGCAGTGGGTTAAGAACCGGACTACAGAGGTGAGGTGACTGCAGAGGCTAGGGTTCCACCCCCAGCCCAGTACAGGGGGTTAAAGGATCTGGCACTGACATACCTACAGTGGAGGTCGAAGCTTCAACTTGGATTCAACACCTAGCTGGAGAACTTCCAAATGCTGCTCTCACAGGTGCGGCCATAATAATAATTAATTTTAAAAGAGTAAGAAAACAACTGAAATGTCCATCAACTGATGACTGGAGAAACAAAATGTAGTATATCCAGGAGTTCCTGTCGTGGCTCAGTGGTTAACGAATCCAACTAGAAACCGTGAGGTTGCGGGTTCGATCCCTGGCCTCGCTCAGTGGGTCAAGGATCCAGCGTTGCCGTGAGCTGTGGTGTAGGTCACAGACGCTGCTCAGATCCCGCGTTGCTGTGGCTCTGGAGTAGGTTGGCGGCTACAGCTCTGATTCGACCCCTAGCCTGGGAACCTCCATATGCCATGGGTGTGGCCCTAGAAAAAGAAAAAAGACAAAAAAAAAAGTAGTATATCCATACAATACAGTATTAGTCACCCGTAAAAATGAACCAAGTACTGACACATACTACAATGTAGATGAACCCGGAAAACACTGTTATGTGAAAGAAGCTAAGACAAAGGACTACATATTTTATGACCATTTATATGAAATGACTAGAATAGGTAAATGCAGAGATAGAAAGTAGATTAGTAAATGCCTAGGGCTAAGAGGAATACAGGAAATGAGAAGTGGCTGCTAGTGGGCACAGGTTTTTCATTTGGGGATGATGAAAATATTCGAAAACATATTGGTGATACATGCACAACCCAGTGAATATAATAAAAAGCACCGAACTGTATGCCTCATGAGGGTGAATTATATGGTATGTGAATTATATCTCACTACAGCTGTTTAAAAAACTAAGTAGGTGCTGAACCTGTTGTGGTCAGAAATGCTGGTCTACACCCCACTTTAGCATGTTTCTGATACCTTGAGACAACATGAAGGAAGTTAATTTTACTGGAATGTGCCAGACTTGTGGAGAATTCCATTCACAGGTACGCACCTCTGAAGCGCTTTATCCCCAGTCTCGATGACCCTGCAGAGGGATCCACTTAGGCTCAGTGACTGGATATTTACCATCACTGGTTGCCGGACTTCAGCTGTCTGACCCCATCTGTGTGGTTCCTGCCATCTCTGTAAACCGTACACAATAGTGTTTACTTTAACTGTTCAAATGATATACTCTTTAACAAAAATAAACTGCCACCAACTTTGGTCCTGTCCTAAAAAGTTGCCCATCTGATTACCAATTGTGATAAACAGTCTGACCTTTTTTTTTTTTGCTTTTTAGAGCCATATGAAAGTTTTTTTTTTTTTTTTTTGCTTTTTAGAGCCATATGAAAGTTCCCAGGCTAGGAGTCAAATCCGAGCTATAGCTGCTGCCTACACCACAGCCACAGCCACGCCAGATCCAAGCCTCCTCTGCACCCTACAGTGCAGTTCATGGCATCGCTGGATCCTTAACCCACTGAGCAAACCCAGGGATCAAACCCACATCCTCATGGATCTTTGTCGGGTTCATTACCGCTGAGCCACAACGGGAACTCCCCTGACATTTTTTTTTTTTTTTTGTCTTTTTACCTTATCTAGGGCCGCAACCGCGATGTATGGAGGTTCCCAGGCTAGGGGTCTAACAGGAGCTGTAGCCGCCGGCCTTCGCCACAGCCACAGCAACGCGGGATCCGAGCCGCGTCTGCAACCTACACCACAGTTCACGGCAACACCGGATCCTTAACCCACTGAGCAAGGCCAGGGATCGAACCCGCAACCTCATGGTTCCTAGTCGGATTCATTAACCACTGAGCCACGACGGGAACTCCCCCAATTTTATTTTTGAGGACCAACTGCTGAAAGTTTTCAAAGACCACCCCCCCAACCACCTACTGCCCTTTCTCCTTCTGCCTTACATCTAGCCAAACTAAAAAGAAAGCCTGAGGGCTTTCTCCTTGATGTTGGCAAAAATTCAAGTCATGCAAGTGCCAACCAATGCAAGGCCACTCCGAGTCCATGTCCATTCTCTAATCACAATAAAGGCCCAGCCAGCCTCATTTTCCTGCTCTCTAATTCTGTTTTTGGATCACCTTGAGAAGCCTGTCCTGCTCTCCAAAGACAGTCTCATTATGTGAGTAATAAACTTTTTATCTTCTTGGGGTAAAATATAAAAAAAAAAAAAAAAAAAGGAGTGTGTACATTTGTGGCAGGGAAAAAAGGAAGATTAAGCGAATGTGGCAAAGTGTTAATAACTTGATAATTTGGATGGTTTTACAAGTGTGTACTTAACTATTCCTGCAACATTTCTGCAGGTATAAAACTTTTTAAAATAAGAAGTTGGGGAGTTCCCACTGTGGCTCAGCAGAAAGGAATCTGACTACTATCCTTGAGGACACAGGTTTGATTCCCGGCCTTGCTCTATGGGTTAACGATCCAGCATTGCAGTGAGCCGTGGTGTAAGTCCCAGACAAGGCTCAGATCTGGCATTGCTATGGCTGTGGTGTAGGTCAGCAGCTACAGCTCCAATCTGACCCCTAGCCTGGGAACCTCCATATGCCTCAGGTGAGGCCCTAAAAAAAAATAAAATAAAATATAAAATTAAAAAATTAAAAAAATAAAAAGGTGGGTTGAAAGGGAGAGAAACAGTAACAGAATAAACTTACTTGTTGTGAGTGAAAGGGAAAAAAAAGGCTTGATGTTTTAAACATATTTTTATAAGCCCAAGTCCCTAACAACCAAAAAAAAAAAATTTAATTGGCAAAGGATAAGGGATCTTTCTGGGGTGACAGTAATTTTGATAAGGCTTTGGATTGCATTTATCATAACTCATTCTGTGATACAATGAAGATTTGTGCATTTCCTTATAAGTCAGTTTTCCCTCAAAAATTAAAAAAGCAATATTGAACTCCACTGATGTTAAGCACAGTGAGATGTTTGAGGGAAAGTGGAGTGAAATCTACCACTTCGCGGTTGGTTGGTTGGTTGGTTGGTTTGTTTGTTTCTTTGGCGGGAACCGCAGCATGTGGAAGTTCCCGGGGCTAGGGATCAAACCTGAGACACAGCAGCGACCTAAGCCGCTGCAGTGGCAACGCCAAATCCTTAACCTGTTGCGCCGAAGAGACCGCAATCTGCCACTTTGAATTGTGTCCTTAAAAAGACTGGTGGATGGCTAAAAGAGTACATAAATGGAACAAAGATAGAAGACTCGCAAATAGAGCAGATGTGAATGGGTTCATGTAAGGACGCACAAGAATGTCAACTTTTCCTTACAATAAACTATTGGGGGAAGAGGAGCTAAGGAAACGAACCGTTAAACCAAGGAAAAAGAAAGAGAAGTGGCTACGAACTCGTGGGAAAACAAGGCCTTCATTGAGAACTGCAGCAAGACCTGACTTTGCAGCTTGAAGGTGGGGAAAAAACAGGTGATCTGACACCTGCCAGACTCAGTGGGAAACGACAGTGTGCCGGCCCAACGCGGCCACCTCGGCCCTCCCTCCACCCCACAGCATTAGAGCGGCTGACCGGTCAGAACACCCCGCAGGCGGGGCAAAAGGGTCCCTATGGCAGGACCTGCTCCACTGGAGCGCGGAACCGCGGAGGAAATCGCTGGGGCGTCCTCACCCCAACAGAGAGCGTCCACTCCCTCTGGGGACGTCCACACCCGCCGGGAGCATGCTCACCCGCAGAAAGGGAACGTCCACACCCGCAAAAGGGGGACGCCCACACCCGCAAAAGGGGGACGTCCACACCAGTGGGGCGTGGGGGGCGTCCACATCCGCAGAAAGGGAGCGTCCTCACCCTTCGCCAGGGGTCTACACCCGCTGGGGGGCGTCCTCACAAGCCAGGGCTGCCGCCCCCCGGTGAGACTTGCCGCCCTGCGAGCCGGGCGCTCCCACTGCCCGCGGCCGGCAGACGCACCGCCCCAGCCTCACCACGACCCCGCGGACACCGCCCACCGCCCACCGCCACACAGCCACCAACCGCGAGCGGAAACTGGGGAACCGAAATGCCAAGGGGCGAGGCCGACTCACCTTAGCCGGGCAGGCGGGACCGGCGCGGGTGGCGGCCATGTTCGGCGCAAGTGCGCCTGCGCGCGCCAGGACCCGGATGCGCGTGTCCCAGGAGGCGCCGCGGCCTCCGCCCGCCCAGCGCGGGCTGAGAGCGGAGGTTCCGCCTTTCCTTCTGCTGGTGCTGCAACGGGATCCGGGCGGCTGTACCTGTGCGGGGTCGCCCCACGGTTCCGGACACTCTGCGCCCGCCCTGCGCCCACCCTTCTCCGCCTGACCCGGGACTTAAGAGATGTGCTGTGTACTTACTCAGTTATTTATTGATACCAGTGTTCATTCGCTGGTATTTGTTTACTCCGGCCTTAATCAGAGGACATTTTCTTGCGTCCTTATTTTCATATACTGCATAATTTACCGAAATTATTCTATACCATCATTTTTTTCTAGGAAAATATATTCAAATTCTGATAAGGGCACTTCATTATCCATTGTTAGTATAGTTATTTACTTAGAAATCCAAACGGAAGCTACACGTTTTTTGAATTAATGGAACAGTTACGTAAAGATTTTAGATAGATTAGACATGCAACTCAACATATGTGTTTTGGAGAAGTCGGTATATAAATTAGTAATAAGCAGTTAGAAAATGTGCTTCGAAAAGAAATGTGCTTAGTCTTATGTGTGTGTGTAAAATAAAACAGTCCCCGAAAGAAATAATAATTCGTATACATACAAAAAATAATAAATACCCACACTCCAACTATGCAGCATGAATGTAGGGAGGGGAAACCCCCAGAGGAACCCAGGCGGGATCCGTGTGAGGCCTGCGGTACCAGGAACGGCCATTCCCCACTCAGTTTAAGTCAAGGTTGAAGAGACAATTCTCAAAGAATCTCCCCCATATGAATATTATTTTTGCTTTCATGTTGGTGATTGTTCTTTTTTAAAAACTGAAGTATAGAGGTTTCCGTTATGGAACAGCGGAAATGAATCCGACTAGTGTCTGTGAGGATACAGGTTATGATCCCTGGCCTCGCTCAGTGGCTTAAGGATCCTGCTTTGCTTTGAGCTGTGGTGTTTGCCTTGAGCAAAAATAAATAAATAAAATTAAGTATAGTTGATTTATCATGTTGTGTTAGTTTTTTTCATTTTTGATTTTTGTTTTGGATTTTTAGGGCCGCACCCGTGGCATATGGAAGTTTCCATTCTAGGGGTTGAATCGGAGCTGCTGCTGGCCTGCACCACAGCCACAGCAGTGCATGACACCAACTGCACCTGCGACCTGCACCACAGCACACAGCATCACTGGATCCTTAACCCACCGAGCAAGGCCAGGGATCAAACTCGCATCCTCATGGATGCTAGTTGGGTTCATAACCCGCTGAGCCACAATGGGAACTCCCAATGATACTGTGTTAGTTTTTAAGTGTACGGCAAAATGAGTTAGCTGGATATGTTTTTCAGATTATTTTCCATTATAGGTTATTATAGTATATTAAATATAGTTCCCTGTACTATACAGTAAAGCTTGTTGCATATCTATTTTGTGTATCATAGTTTATATCTGTTCATTCCATACTCCTAAATTATCCCTACCCTCTCCCCGCCCCCCGCAACCATAAAATTGTTTACTGTGAATGTTTCCATTTTGTATATAGATTCATCTGATGATTTTTTTTTTGTCTTTCCATAAAATTGTTTACTGTGAATGTTTCCATTTTGTATATAGATTCATCTGATGATTTTTTTTTTTGTCTTTTGTCATTTTAGGGCCACACCCACGGCATGTGGAGGTTCCCAGGCGAGGGGTCTAATCGGAGCTGTAGCTGCCGGCCTACACCACAGCCGCAGCCACAGGAACACAGGATCCGAGCCGCGTCTGCAACCTACACCACAGCTCACGGCAACGCCGGATCCTTAACCCACTGAGTGAGGCCAGGGATCGAACCCGCAACCTCATCGTTCCTAGTCGGATTCATTAACCACTGAGCCATGACGGGAACTCCTGGTAATTCTATTTTTGGTTGTTTATTTATTTTTAGGGTTTTTTTTGGGGCCGCCCCACAGCATATGGAGTTCCTGGGCTGGGGTCAGTTCCAAGTCATAGCTGTGACCTAAACTGCAGCAGTGCCGGATCCTTTGACCCACTATGCCTGTCTGGGAAAGAACCCGCATCCTGGCACTGCAGAGATGCCTAGGATCCCATTGTGCCACAGCAGGAACTTCTGTTTTTAGTTTTTTAGGAACCTCCTACTGTTTTCCATAGTGGCTGCACCAATTTACATTCCCCCTTTTTTTTTTTTTTTTTTTTTGTCTTTTGTCCCTTTAGTGTCACACCCATGGCATATGGAGGTTCCCAGGCTAGGGGTCTAATCAGAGCTAATCTGAGCCATGTCTGCAACCTACACCACAGCTCACGGCAACACCAGATCCTCAACTCACTGAGCAAGGCCAGGGATTGAACCCACGACCTCGTGGTTCCTAGTCGGATTCGTTTCCACTGTGCCCTGACGAAAACTCTCTTTTCTTTTTTTTTAATCCCAATTTACTTTCCTGCCAACAGTGTAGGAGGGTGCCTTCTCTCCCACACCTTCTCTTGCATTTCTGGGAGTTCCCAGGCTAGGGGTCAAATTGGAGCTACAACTGCCAGCCTATGCCACAGTCACAGTAATTCAGGATCCCAGCCACGTCTGTGACCTATGCCACAGCTCATGGCAACACTGGATCCTTAACCCACTGAGCAAGGCCAAGGATCAAACCCACAACATTATGGATCCTAGTTGGTTTTGTTAACCACCGAGCCATGATGGGAACTCCAGCTTTATTTTTAATATGGCCACACTTGCAGCATATGGAAGTTCCCAGGACAGGGATTGAATCTGAGCCACTGCAGCCGGATTCTTAACCCACTGTGCCGCAGTGGGAACTCTGGGGTGTGTAGGCCCTTTGATGATAGCCATTCTGATAGCGAGTGTGAGAGAATACCTCACGGCCCTTTTGATTTGCAGAGAGAGAGAGAGACAGAGACAGAGAGAGCGGGAGGAAGATGTTAGTTTGTCGGCTCCTAGGCCAGGGATTGAAACTACACCACAGCGGTGACAATGCCAGATCCTTTAATTTAACCAATAGGTCATCAGGGAACGTCCCAAACTACATTTCCTTTTTTCCTTTTTTTTTGCTTTTTTGTAGGGCCACACCATGGCATATGGAGGTTCCCAGGCTAGGGGTCGAATGGGAACTACAGCTGCCCGCCTACGCCACAGCCACAGCAACGCGGGATCCGAGCCATGTCTAAAACCTAAAGCACAGCTCCTGGCAACATCAGATCCTTAACCCACTGAACGAGGCCAGGGGTCAAACCTGCAACTTCATGGTTCCTAGTTGGATTCATTTCCACTGTGCCACAACAGGAACTCTGGTACCCTGTTTTTGTAAAGATTTTACAGGCAACAAAATACATAACTTAGAGTAATTACGTAGTGCAGTTAAGTTACCTATGGCAGGCTTGAAGGGGCGTTCTCATGTGGGGAGCGTCCCTAGACAGACTGCACGTGCCCAAGGCACTTGGTGGGGGAGCTGGACAGAGAAACAAGGCCCATCTTACCTCAGTGTGTGTTGGCAGCTTGGTAGGAGTTGGGCCTCGAAAGGAGGGACTAGACTTGGAGCGGGGAGTGAGGTGGGAGTTCGAGGCTGCTGCTCACGCACTACTTCAGTAAGTGCCATCGGCGGCCGCTGCTGCCCTGCGCAGCTTCCTGCCCAGGACCACGCTGCCTCTGTGACCTGTAGCCCAGGCTTCTCTCTGGTCTTTGCCACCCCAGGTCTGGTGCAGCACTGTGACATGCAATGAGCAGGGCTGGCGTGCTGGCTCGTTCGGCAGGCGTGCACACTGAGGCAGCCTCGAGTAGTCCTCCCTCTCCGACCCGCCTTGGGGACAAGCCAGAATGCTCGCCCTCCTCACAGCGGAGTCCAGGCTTCCCATAAACCCCGTCAGTACCAAGCCTGGCCAACCAGCCAAGGGTGCTCACCTCCCCTGCATGGGACCCCAGGACCGGGGGACCCAATCTGAGGCTCTCATCCCCAGGTTAGAATCCACCTGTGTCATCTCCCTTTTCCTCTGGGTCCTCTCGCAGTTGCTCAGGTCCCAACTCAGTTGCTTTTCTTTCCTTCCTACCTGATTACCTGTGGATTTCTTGCAGCCTTGGTTGTACACGAGAACTTCTGCCAGGTTCCCGTTAGTTTTCAGTGAGAATCGTTCCACATGTACGTGTATTTTCGATGTGTTTGTAGGGGACGTGAGCTCCACGTGCTCTTACTCCACCATCTTGCTCAGTCTCCAATAATATCCCTTTTGATTGAGTTAAAGCCAACTGATTTAGAACCTTCATTACATCTTCAAAATCTCATCTTTGCTGTACAACCTAAACTAATGTTGTGAGGAGTTCCCGTTGTGGCTCAGCAGAAATGAATCCAACTAGGAACCATGAGGTTGTGGGTTCGATCCCTGGCCTTGCTCAGTGGGTTAACAATCCGGGGTTGCCGTGAGCTGTGGTGTAGGTCACAGACGTGGCTTGGATCCCAGGTTGCTGTGGCTGTGGTGTCAGATGACGGTTACAGCTCCGATTAGACCCCTAGACTGGGAACCTCCACATGCTGTGGGTGCGGCCGTAAAACGACAAAAGGCAAATAAATAAATAAATAAACTAATGTTGCGATACCAGGAAATCATGGGCACCGTCTTGGAATGCTGCCTACCACTGTATCCAGCCTAGAATTTGAAATGCAACGATGTGATTTGCATGCCATTGGTTTTGTTTTTTTTGTCTTTTGTCCTTTTTTAGGGCCGCACATACGGCCTTCTCTACAGCCACAGCAACGCAGGATCTGAGCCACATCTGCGACATACACCACAGCTCACAGCGACGCCGGATCCTTAACCCACTGAGTGAGGCCAGGGACCGAACCCGCAACCTCATGGCTCCTAGTCGGATTCGTTTCTTCTGCACCACGACGGGAACTCCTGCCTGCCATTGATAACCAGCAAGTCTTGCACACTTCCAGTGTGTCTACCTCTGGGGAATTGCTTACTTTGTATTGTCTATCCGTGTCTACGATGGAGTCTGTTTCACAACTGTGTATGAACTTTTATGTAGCCGCTCCCTGCTTCCTTGTGGCTTCTCCAGGTGTTGTAGTTCAGGGTCAGCATACACTAAGATGGAGTTTTAAGTACAAAAGGTTTATTGGGGAATAACACTAGTAAAAGAAAAAAAGTGAAAAGGGAAGAAAGCAGGATCAGGCAGGCGGCGTGGTGAGGCCAACATGCTGCCCAGCCATAAGCTCCAGCTTCAGGAGTCTTGTGTTGGGTGCAAACATCCAGGACTGTGGACCACAGCCTTGCTTGCTTAGTGGACAAAGGAGTGTGACCTGGGCTCCGAAGGACAGCAGGTCTCTTTCTGAAGAGGAAGCAAGGTGGCAGCCAAGAGCCTGCCACTAAACCCTGGCCTGGGAACTTCCACGGGCTGTGGGGGCGGGGGCAGGGCAGGGGCAGGGCGAGGATGGAGTTCTTCACGCAGGTGACAAAGCCTTGCCTGACTGGAGTCCTGCCTCAGCTCCATCAGGTTCCAAGCCCTTGGTTGTGTGATTTCTGATCCTTTCTCAGTCCTAGACTTCTCCAGCAGGAACAGAAGCCACAGTGCCCAGGGCACACAATACTTTTTTTATTTTATTTTTTGGTATTTTTGCCTTATCTAGGGCCGCACCCGTGGCATATGGAGGTTCCCGGGCTAGGGGTCAAATGGGAGCTGCAGCCGCTGGCCTACACCACAGCCACAGCCACGCGGGATCTGAGCCGTGTCTGCGACCTACACAACAGCTCACGGCAGTGCCGGGTCGTTAACCCACTGAGCAAGGCCAGGGATCGAACCCGCAACCTCATGGTTCCTAGCAGGAACCAGATACGCCACAAAGAGAACTCCTCATTTTTCAGATTTTGTATTGCTGCGGATCCCCAGGGATGTGTCACCAGGGCGTCTCCTCTCTGTACTCCAGACGACCGCAGTCGGCTGTGTGCTTCCTGGACCTGAAGGCCGAAGGAGCAGTTACATGCCCCAAATCAAGTGCCCCTGCTCCCCCAGCCCCGGCTCCTCACAGCCTTGTCTGTCTTGCTCACTAGCGTTTCCGTTCCTTCCCCGGGGCAGGCCCAACCTTCACTGGCATCTGGGCTCTTCCGATTCGCGTCCTCATGTCACTGGACAGCAGGTCCCGCCAGCGTCATGCTCAGATCTACCCGGAATGCAGCCTGCTCTCTCTGCTGCCCGGCTGTCAGCATCTCTCAGAGTGACTGTGTACCAGCCTTCCTGCTTCTACCTCGTCCCCAAGTCAACTTCCCCGTAAGAGCCCAAGGGTTCCCACAGCACCTCCCTCCTTAGCTCACAATTTCTGAGGGCTCTGAGGTCCCTCAGGGAGAAGTTCAGGCCGTGTCCCACGAGGTGGCCAGGTTGGCCCTGGTTGCTTTCTGGGCTCGTTATCCGCGTTGTCCCTTCCCTCGCCCTGCTTCTCCGGTCTTGCCCCCGGTGCTCAAGAGACCTCAGGACTTCACATGTGCTGCTGCCCCTTGTCTGGAACACATTCCCACCAGACATCTGCCCATCTCGTTTCTTCTCCTATTTAAGTCTTTATTCATCCCTGGCACATAGTAGGAGTTGAGTGAATATTCATTGGCTGAAAACCAGTCGGTTGACTTTTTTGGTCCCAACTGTTCACTGCCCTCCCCGAAAGATGATTACGTGTGTTGCTAGTGACTTGCAAAGCCTCCCTGCGTGAGTGGGAAGGAGGCCTGCTATGTGACCTATCTATCTATCCACCCACGTGTGTGATACACATAAATATCTACATTTGTGTACATTTATATTTTTCCGCAGGTCTGAAAACTGGATTCAAAAACAAAGAGTTAACCAGGAAGGAGTTCCCGTCATGGCTCAGTGGTTAACAAATCCGACTAGGAACCATGAGGTTGCGGGTTCGATCCCTGGCTTCGCTCAGTGGGTTAAGGATCTGGCGTTGCCGTGAGCTGTGGTGTAGGTCGCAGACGCGGCTCGGATCCCGCGTTGCTGTGGCTGTGGCGAAGGCCAGCGGCTACAGCTCCTGTTAGACCCCTAGCCTGGGAACCTCCATATGCTGCGGGTGCGGCCCTAGATAAGGCAAAGAGACAAAAAAGAAAAAAAGAATGTTAACCGGGAAGCAGGACATTTCTCTCAGAACCATATGCTGTCCTCAGAACAGATTCACAAAGGATGAACCACACCCTTCCACACATGGCTGAGACGAGGAATGTGAGGCCCTCGCTATGGCGTTAGGCTGGAAGCTGCAGCTCCAATTAGACCCCTAGCCTGGAACTTCCATATGCCACAAATGTGGCCCTAAAAAGCAAAAAAAAATTTTTTTAAATAATAAATTTGGTGAAAAGTTAATTAGAACTCAGTTCTTCTTCCACTACACAATGACATCCGAGAAGTCATACTCAAGAGAGATCATGTAAATATAATGAGTGTACAGAAGTGTGAACAGAGCTGAACCCTAAGAACCGTGAGAAAATTCACTTAGGAGACAAACCTTACAAATGTGTTGAGTGTGGGAGAGTCTTTACTGAGAAAGATTGCCTTTCAGTACATTTTAGAACTGAGAAATTATACAAGAGAAAAACCCTGTAAATGTACAAATGATCCCTTTTTGGTAGGAGAGAGTTTATACTTACTAGAAACTTCATTTTTGCAGGGAATTCAGGAAATTATGTTCAAGGAGTGACTGTTTTATGCTACATCCAAGAATGTGTAATGTAGAGAAACCCTACAATGTAATCATTCAGGGAAAGGTTTCATGGTTTTCTCCTTTACTCAACATCACAGCACACATACTGGAGAGAAAGCTATGCATATATTCCTTGTGAGAAAAGGTTTAAGCATAGCTCAGCACTTACGATGCTACATCAGAGAACTCATACTGGGAAAGCCCTATACATGTAATCGGTATGGAGGAGGCTTCAGGAAGCATTCTCACTTTATCAAATGTGAGAGAACTCATACTAGAGAACACTGTAAGAGTCAATGTTACCAGGCATTCACCTATGGCTTTCGCCTTATTTAACACCAGGAAATTCATATACGTTAGAGAGATTCATTGATTACAATTCATACGGAAAAGCTGTTGGGAGTTCCCACTGTGGCTCAGCAGAAATGAATCTGACTAGCATCCATGAGGACTCAAGTTCCATTCCTGGCCTTGCTCAGTGGGTTAAGGATCTGGCATTGCCATGAGCTGAGGTGTAGGTTGCAGACATGGCTTGGATCTGATGTTGCTGTGGCTGTGGCGTAGGCTGACAGCTGCAGCTCTGATTCAACCCCTAGCCTGGGAACCTCCATATGCCATAGGTTCATCCCTAAAAAGACCAAAAATAAAATAAAATAAAATAAAATAAAATATGAGGTGGGTTCTGAGAAGTCCTACATCTCTGCACACCTACCAGTCCAATCAGTATTCATTCCTTTACTTATTTCATGTATCCTGTGACACATACTGTTTGTAATTTGCTGTGTTTAAAAAAAAAAAGTTGGTTGGAATTCCATTTTATTTAAAATCAGAAGTAAACCACAAAGGAAATCCACAAGTTATTTTTGACCCAGAAACATGTATCTAAATGTAATAAGACTTTGTACTTGTGGTTCCCTGCAGTCACAGATAAGGACACGTCAGCAGTCATGCTCTCCCTATGTATGCCCTTATCTGCCACAGAAACGCCGTTTAATGAGACTCAGGGTCTAGGCCTCGTGGATGATGTCTCATAGTAACGATTACCATAAAGGATAAGTGTTATCAATGACAACAGCATATTTTTTACATCACATATGAATCAGAGAACAACCAAATTTGAACTGTCATGCAGAGATCATTTATCTTTAAATATCATGCGGATTCATATATGTACAATTTTTTTTCTTAATGGATTTTATTAATATATGTAAAATTTTACAGTAGTCACAGAGGAGGGTTGAAAAACATGCTATCCATTTCTTTCTTACACAGTCCTGTCAAACAAATCAGAGAGCTTTAAACTAACTCACCAATGTTTCCAAAATGGTGTTCTACTACTAACTTTAAGACAAGGAACATAAAGAATTATTTGCCTCTTCATGTTTCTAGGGGCATAGCCAACGTGCTAGCAGGATTTAAAAGACATACCACACGCAAAACTACTAGACCTCATCAACTAATTCTGTAAAGTTGCAGGCTATGAAATATGTAGATATGTAATATGTAGAAATCTGCTGAGTTTCTATACACTAACAATGAACTATCAAAAAAGGAAATTAAGAAAATACTCCCATTTACGATTGCATCAGAGAGAATAAAATACCTAGGAATAAATCTAAATAAGGAGGTAAAAGACACGTCCTGGGAAAACTATAAGATATTGGTGAATAAAATTAAAGATGACACGGATATAAAGGTGTATTGTGCTCATGAATTGGAAGAAATTATATCATTAAAATGAACTTACTACCCAAGGCAACTGACAGATTCGTTGTGATCCCTATCAAAATTCCAATGGCATTTTTCACAGAACTAGAACAAATAATTGTAAAATTTGTATGGAAACACAAAAGACCCCAAATAGCCAAAACAATCTTGAGAAAGAAAAACAAAGCTACAGGTACCACACTTCCTTGTTTCAAACTATGCTACAAAGATACAATGATGAAAACAGTATAGAACTGGTGCAAAAACAGACATAGATCAACAGAACAGAACAGAAAAACCAGAAATGAACCCACATTTATATGGGTAATTAATCTATGACAAAGGAAACAAGAATATACAATGGGGAAAAGATGGTCTCTTCAACAAATGGTGTTGGGAAAACTGGACAGATACATGCAAAAAAACGAAACTAGACTACTTTCTCAGACTATGCACAAAAACAAATTCAAAATAGATTAAAGACTTATATGGAAGACCTGAAACAATAAAGCTTACAGAAGAAAACACAAACAGTACACTCTTTGACATTGGTCTTCATAATTTTTTTTTGGTGTGTGGGGGGGAATATGTTTCCTCAGGCCAGGGAAACAAAAGCGAAAGTAAACAAATAGGATATCAAACTAAAAAGCTCTTGCACAGCAAAGGAAACCATTAACAAAATGAAAAAGTAACCTACTGAGTGGGAAAAGATACTTGGAATTGATATATCAGCTAAGGGATTAATATTCAAAATATAGAGAACAAGGAGGTGAAAGACTTATATGGTAAGAGCTATAAAACATTAATCAAGGAAATTAAAGAGGATTCAAAGAACTGGAAAGATATTCCATGCTCCTGGATTAGAAGAATTAACACTGTTAAAATGGCCATACTACCCAAAGCAATCTACAGAGTCAATGCAATCCCCATCAAATTACCCACAACATTTTTCACAGAACTAGAACAAACAATCCAAAAATTTATATGGGACCATAAAAGACCCATAATTGCCAAAGCAATCCTGAGGAACAAAAACCAAGCAGGAGGCATAACTCTCCCAGACTTTAGACAGTATTACAAGGCTACACCAATCAAGACAGTACAGTATCAGTACAAAAACAGACATACAGACCAATGGAACAGAACAGAGAGCCCAGAAATAAAACCCAGACACCTATGGTCAATTAACCTTCAACAAAGGAGGCAAGAATATAAAATGGGAAAAAGACAGTCTCCTCAGCAAGTGGTGCTGGGAAAACTGGACAGAAAGCTGCATGTGAATCAGTGAAGATGGAGCACACCGTCACACCGGCACAGGAATAAACTCCAAATGGCTGACAGGCTTAAACATAAGACAAGACACCATAAAACTCCTAGAAGAGAACAGGCAAAACATTCTCTGACATCAAACATACAAATGTTTTCTTAGGTCAGTCTCCCAAAACGACAGAAATAAAAACAAAAATAAACCCACGGGATCGAATCAAACGTAAAAGCTTTTTGGAGTTCCCGTCGTGGCTCAGTGGTTAACGAATCCGACTAGAAGCCATGAGGTTGCGGGTTCGATCCCTGGCCTTGCTCAGTGGGTTAAGGATCCGGCGTTGCTGTGAGCTGTGGTGTAGGTCACAGACGTGGCTCGGATCCCGCGTTGCTGTGGCTGTGGCAAAGGCCGGCGGCTACAGTTCCTGTTAGACCCCTAGCCTGGGAACCTCCACGTGCCGCAGCTGCGGCTCTACATAAAGGCAAAAAAAAAAAAAAAAAAAAAAAAAAAA
>PVHT020000439.1:3998501-4010602 GCA_004024745.2 Catagonus wagneri
GATTTGGCCTCAGAGGCACTGCCAAAAGACTACTGAGGAGGCAAAGAGACACCCCAGCATTCCAAGGATAGGATGTGGAAACACGCAGTGGGACCGAGAACATGTGCATTCATCAAATGACACACCTAGATCCAGTCTTCCCTTCACTCCTCACAGGGGTGACCCGAGTCCTCTTTTGATGAAAAAAAAAAAAGGTGCTGGAAACAAACCATATACCTCAACTCAAAATAAACTGTGCCAGTTTGCTGAAATACAAGATAAATCCCCTGCCACAACACACACACAAAAGCTCTATGGTTATTACTGTACAGTATTGATGGCTTTTAAGTCTAAATTTACTGGAAAGAAAAATAAATTTTTTGAACTAGTACTTTCTGGGGCATTTCTCCTTTTTTTGTGTGTCTTTTTGCCTTATCTAGGGCCGCACCCGCGGCATGTGGAGATTCCCAGGCTAGGGGTCTAACAGGAGCTGTAGCCGCCGGCCTTCGCCACAGCCACAGCAACGCGGGATCCGAGTCGCGTCTGCAACCTACACCACAGCTCACAGCAACACCGGATCCTTAACCCACTGGGCGAGGCCAGGGATCGAACCCGCAACCTCATGGTTGCTAGTCGGATTCGTTAACCACTGAGCCAGGACGGTAACTCCTGGGGCATTTCTCCTTAAGATGAGTTTGAATCCAACTTGTTTGCTCTTGTGAAGAATGGCAGTCAGTTCCTTCCTTCACATTTTGAGGAATAAAGTCCAAGTCCAAGGACAGGATCTCAGAGAGTCCTGCTGCAATCCTCTTTGCTCTTGTATTGAGCCTAGTGATGATTCGGAATACAGAGCTGGACTTCCTATTCTGGACCTTGATATTCATCTTCATTTACACAATTTTACTTGTCTTTTCAGAAGTGTACCTTCCTGTAGGTTTCTTCCATTTGTCTTTATACTTCTACTGTGAAAGGCATCTTCTTTTTAATAAACTTATTAAGATTACAAGGATTTTGTATGTACTTGCTTGATTTTTATATATCTGTCTGGATTATTGCAATCATAATGATTTTTTAAAACCTCCAATTGGATCTTTAAAGTATTCTAATGCTATCTATTAATGAAAACATTTTTAGGATTTCTCCTGTGGCACAGTGGTTAGAGTTCCTGTGTTGTCACTGCAGCAGTCTAGGCCGCTACTGCGGTGCAGGTTGCATCCCTGGCCATGAACTTCCACGTGCCACACGTATGGCCAAAAACAAATAAATAAAAATATTTTACTATTTTATTTCCAATAGTTTTATCTCTTAGGTCTGTTTCCAATCTTATTTGTGGTAACAAGCACATCTAGAAATCTTAAGACTGTTGAAAGCATATAATCTTCCATTTTGGATGTGCCTATTAATCTTCTATTCTAGAACAGAAGAGTGAATAAACAACAAAATGCCTCAAGAAGAAAGATGGGGGTTAGTTTTCATCGGTGAGCTAAAGGTCAGCTTCCCAAGGTAGAGAGAAATGTTGAAGTGGGTTTGTCAGGACCAGCAATATGCAGGTGGCTGGCTTGTCGTTTATCCTGGCAGAAGGATGAGACATTCCTCCGCTGAGGATACCAAGAGGGAAGGCAGGAGCTGGTCTGGGGTGACACTGGTAGCAGCTTAATCAGTACTAGGAAACTAGTTAGAGACTTTCAGTTTTGTGAGGAAATGGTGTCTATTTACAGCTTTCAGTAATTTACAGTCAAACACACCGTATGGGATACAGCATACAAAGACCCAAACTGGACGACTCAAATCCAACTTACTGCTTTGTCCAACATTCTGTGGACGTACTGTATTCCTCTTTGCCACAGACCACCTTCTGGACGTTGTCTGTGTTTGTCTGCTCAGGTTCTTCACCTTTGCTCCATGTGCTATGCCCAGTCTGCATTATCTTCTTTGACCTTACGTTCGATATTGAGGTGAAAGGCAAAGAACTAATGTGTACCAGGAGTAAGCAGATCCCAAAGCCTATTTTCTGGGAAACAGTTATGATGGTAATAATTATGGGTAAAATGTTGATTAATTCATTCCTGCTTCTTCAGCCTCAACTTCTGAAGCTCCATGTAGTTCTGACAGGTGTCCTAGAGGCTCAAGTTTTAAAAAGAAAAACATACATCTTCTTTTTATTTTCACTCTTTAGATTTTTATTTCTTCCATTATAGCTGACTTGCAATATTCTGTCCACTTCTGCTATAAAGCAAAGTGGCCCAGTCATACATACATATATTTTTCTCACATTATCCTCCATCATGTTCCATCATAAGTGACTAGATATAGTGCTCTGTACTATACAGTAAGACTATTTTTCTTCTTTTTAAAATGACTTTAAACTTGTGTTCCCCATCACAGTGAACACTTTATGATACTGTGTGTGATGAGATAAGAGAATAATGGTGAGTGGAAATCAAGCCACAGGTCTACAATTCAGGTGACTGCCATCAGCTACCATAGTGATTTGGTCAATACATAGTTTTGCATCTCTTGTTCTTAGTCATATATTGTTTAAATTAAACCAAAAGCAGTTCCCATCATGGTGCAATGTGCTGAGAATACAACTATAGTGGTTTGGGCTGTTGCAGAGGCACAGGTTCTATCTCCAGCCCAGCACAATGGGTGAAAGGATGTGGTGGTGCCGCGCCAGCAGCACAGCTCACATCTGTGACTTGGATCAGTCCCTGGCCCAGGGAACTTCCATATGCCACAAGTGCAGCCATAAAATTTAAAACAAAAACCAACCAAAAAAACAGGAGTTCCCGTCATGGCTCAGCAGTTAAGAATCCGACTAGGAACCATGAGGTTGCGGGTTCGATCCCTGGCCTTGCTCAGTGGGTTAAGGATCTGGCGTTGCCATGAGCTGTGGTGTAGGTTGCAGACACTGCTCGGATCTGGCGTGGCTGTGGCGTAGGCCAGCAGCTGTAGCTCCGATTCAATCCCTAGCCTGGGAACCTCCATATGCCGTGGGTGTGGCCCTAAAAAGACACACACACACACACAGAACTCCTGGAACCAATCTAGCATGCAGTGGACAGGATGATCCAAAAAGAGCACAGGGCTGCTGAAACCTGCTAGGAAATCCCAAGGAAGTGAAGAGAGTACACGGGCCTCTGGGTCCGAGTAGGATAGGGGAGCCCCAAGCCCCAAGGAGAGAACATCAGAGCTTAGGCCCTGG
This sequence comes from Catagonus wagneri, assembly GCA_004024745.2. Taxonomy (NCBI): domain Eukaryota; kingdom Metazoa; phylum Chordata; class Mammalia; order Artiodactyla; family Tayassuidae; genus Catagonus; species Catagonus wagneri. The sequence goes on from PVHT020000439.1 coordinate 4,001,686, forward strand.
AACCTGAGGAAGATGACACACCAGATACTGGACTCTGTGGAAGACATGAAAATATTTTGTCCCGGATGATTCAGTATAATGAGAGGGGGAATGAGTTCAAGGAAAATGAGCAAACACCAGGTCCTAGGCAGCAAAAGACTTCTTTCACTTCCTAAACATGGGTGTCTAGCTCACAGGTGAGGACACTGGGCAGAGGTTCCTGTCCCACGCTATCAAACTCCTTGACAAAGATCCCTGGCTAAACCCTTTCCCCAATAAGGCCCATGTGTGTACTTTCTTGTACACGCATTTCCTCCATTTTAGCAAGAATCCAAGGTCAGTTTACCAAGAGTTCCTTACTTCTGACATCTGATCAAAATCATTGTCCCCAATATCTCTCCTGGGTGATATTCCATCACCCTAGCCTGCCTGCAGTTAAAAAAACCTATCAGCTTGTTTCAGAATACCCCTAGACTTGATGTCTCCTCTTCCTAATTTTCTACCCACCAACTACCCCCCACTTCCATCCCCCTCCCCAATCCTTGGCTATAAATCAGAATTGAGCTCAGTTCTACACTGAAGTCTCCCAACCCCAGTTAAAACAGTTTATTGAGTAAATTCTACTTCCACCGCTTTAACTACCTTCCTGCTCTGCTTTGACAACCCCATGCCTTGGGTCAACTTAACAATGCCCTACTCTCCACAAATTGGGTAGACAGTCCTGGCCCCTCAGCACTACCAGTGGGCCCGACCCCACTCCCCTCCCTAGGCCTGGCGGACATTCAGCTTCTTCCTCTGCACACTGGGCAGGCCCGTCTCTCTTTCCCTCCTCAGGCATATATATATATAAATATATATACATATATTTGTGTGTGTCTTTTTTTTCGGGTCTGCACGCTGCAATATACGGAAGTTCCCAGGCTAGGGGTGGAATGGGAGCTACAGCTGCCGGCCTACATGATACCCACAGAAACCAATATCCAAGCCGCTTCTGCAACCTACATCAACCCTGGATCCTTAACCCACTAAGTGAGGCCAAGGATCAGACCTGCTTCCTCATGGATACTAGTCGGGTTCCTTACTCCTGATCCAGGACGTAAACTCCCCTCCTCTGGCATACTGCCAGCTCCTCTCCAGAACACTTCCTACCAGAACACTTTCTAACCCTTCCAAACCGCCCCTTCTTCCTCTCCATTAGGCCTCTACGCACTTCAAGCACCGCCCTCTTCCCGGAACTTGACGGACGTTTAGCCCCGCCCCCATGCACTTCCAGCCCGCCCCTCCCCCCTCCGTTTTGGGTGTGAGCAGCAGTTCCGGCTCCCTCTACGGTTCCGGCTCAGCACTTCCCACGCTCCCCTTTCTCCACTGCCGGCCCTCCCTACGCGTAGTCGCCTATATGTCAGGGCACGGCTCCTTCCTGGCCTGCGTCGCCGTCCATGCCGGTGCTGGAGCCCAGCCGCTTGACGGGTCCCGCCCGAGGCCTTCTCTTGCCCAGCCGGACTACTGGGGCGCCCTTCCGTTGCCCGGGCTTCGCCTGCCACCCAGAGTTGGTCGGCCAAGATGGCCGTCGCCTGCAAGGTGGGGCGCGCCGCGCCGCGGGGGTGTCTGGGAGTTGTAGTCCGAACCGGCGTGCTGACGCACTTCGCCGCGGACCGACGGGCGCCATAGTGCGCCGTGCGCGGGGTGAGTGAGGCGCCAAAACCGCGCCCGTCGGGGACTCTGTTCCAAGCCGGCTTTGCTGGGCAAGCCCAGCTGTAGCCCCTATTTCGCCAAACACAGGAGAAGCTCAGAACCACCTCGCCTGCGGTCCTTCCGCCGCAGGGCCTGAAGGGGCAGTGGGGGTCAGGGACTTGGGGCCCCAAGGATGCGGGGACCGTGACGGGCCGACTCCCCTCAGGGCGCGTGCGGGGTGCTGAGAGGAGCCGATTCCTTCTGGGTGTGGAGGGTGGGAAACCAGCCTTCTGGGTGTTCGAGAGCTGCCGAAGACAGCCCTTCTGGGCGTCTTCCGAGGTGGGGGATGGAGCTGTCATTTCCCGTTGTTCGGGTTGAAGGGGGGTGGGGGCCTCGGCGTAACCCTTACGCCCCTCCCACCTCCCAAATTCGGCTTTCTCAGGACTCTGCCCACTCCCCCGAGACACGTCCAGGAAGAGGAAGGCATGGCCTCCGGGCTTCCGACGGCCTGGTTCCCTGTGAGTAGAGGCTTCTTTATGAGTTTCTGAGTCCATCCCTAAAATGCCCCTGGGCCCCGCAGCATCTTGGAGATGGGAGAGGGACTGGCTGGGAAGGAGAGACCGTTGTGGAAAGAGGAATGACAAGTTATTTAGTTTTTCAAGAATAGAGATCACATTACAGGGGATTCTCATTTATCCATTAAACTAGGGGTGTGGGTGCTGGGGAGGGAGACGTTGACAGGTCTAAGCTGGAATAGGGCTATTTAGATTTCAACAGCCACTTCCGCATTAAAGCTTAGTCACTTGGGGTTAAGGATCCTGCGTTGCTGTGGTGTAGGTCGCAGATGTGGCCCTAGCCTGGCAACTTGCATGTGCAGCAGGTGCGGCCCTATAAAGCAAAAAAGCAAAAAAAAAAAAAAAAAAAGCTTAGTCACTGGGAGAAAATAGAGATGAGAATGGATTCTTGAAAGGTGAAGGAAGTATAAGTAGCATAGGCAGTGCGTGGGAGCTGAAGGCTGGAGTGTGATGATTCAGCTCACTGTGCAATCCCCTAGCAGGAGGTATTCACAGTGTTGGAATCACCAGGTTAATAAGAAATGGAGAGGTTTTCAGAGAATGAAGAATCTCGTTCGGCCCCCCTGGGTGGTCCTCCATGCTGTGACCAGAATGGAGTCAGCCTTTGGGCTTGCTGTTTCAGACAGAGGCAGGGACTCATAACGAGACACCTGCATGCTCTCAGCTCACGTTGCTGATTGTGTCTACGTGTTCTCAAGTCAGCCTCTCCCTCCTGTCAAAGTGGGTGACCATGGGCCCTGACTGAACAGGCACCTGTGGGTTTTAGGAACCAGTGATTTTTGAAGATGTGATGCTGGGTTTTACCCCGGAAGAGCTGGGAATGCTGGACATCGAACAGAAGTCCCTGTACAGGGAGGTGTTGCTGGAGAACTACAGGAACCTGGTCTCAGTGGGTAAGGATGGCCTGTGTGTCAATAAAGATTTGCGCTTTGCAGCATAAACGTGGTGCCTCTGCAGTGTGTGTCAGCTTGGGCTCAACCTGCAAGCTCAAGGGTCAAGGTCTGTGGAGCCTGAGGGGCAGGACTTTACTTCGTACACGTAGGAAAAGGACAACTTCACAGAGAGTTTCTGAAGCATCACCTGGCCCACCCCTCAGAGGCACTGAATACTAGGGAGGTGGGTCAAACAGGTTTTCAGCTGCCAGAGCGGAGCTGAAACGAATTCGAAAGGACATGGCATCAGGTCTGACAGCTCAGGAGTATCGTTAAAGACGCAGTTCCTTTCCATCTTTCCCTGGTTAGCGTGAAGTTTTCCATTTTTAGGTTAGTAGATGCATGACTGACACCCAAGTATCAGGTCCATGTTCAAGGCAGAAAGAAAGGGCGGGGGCAGCCCTGGCTAGTTCTCTTTTTATAGCATCACACAGAGAAAGAAAAATGCCTAAGGGCCCTTGGTGTCTTGCTGGCCAGAACCAGGTCCTGTTGCCTCCTTTACTGGCTAGAGAGTCCAGAACCGCAAGCAGCTAGCTAAGGGGAGGGGGCAGGGGTATCAACCTGGCCTACATCAGAAGTTATGCCCCAAGGGGAGCTCGCGGGAACAGAATTGCTACAGCAGGGAAGTATTTTCTCCCAAACACAGGCCCCCAAGCCGTGTCTCTTTTCCCTTGGGCAGAACATCAGCTTTCCAAGCCAGATGTGGTATCTCAGTTAGAGGAGGAGGAAGAGCTCTGGTCGGTGGCGAAAGGAATTCCTCAAGACACCTTTTCAGGTGAGAACCAGGCACAAGGGATCCTGGCAGGGAATAGGCCGACTGGTTAGTCAGGATCTAGTGTCTAGAAATTGAGGTGGATGGGGAAACGCCCAGTGGGGGTGTTGTGATTAGTAGCTGCAGACATGCTGAATCAGGCTCTGTGTTTCCCTCTAGCCCGACTCAGGGTTCTACGCTTAGGTGACATGAGCATGTTGCCAGTGCCTGGTTGGCAGTGGAAGCTCCCTCGTCGTGCTTCAGTCATCATCTACTGCCCTTCCCTTAGGTAATCATCAGTAACTCGTGTGTGTCTCCAGCCAGGTTTTTAAAATATGTTTACACTTATGGCTATGTGTTTATGTTTTGAGGGTGTTATCATGCTCAGTGCAGACAGGTCTATTTCATTAATTTTAACAAATACAGTGCAGCCAACGTTTGATTTTTTTTCCTCTTGATGGACATTCAAGTTATTGCAAAAACTCTTGCACACCTTTTTTTTTTTTTTTTTTTGCACATTCAAGGTTTTTTGTACGTAGGATTTCTAGAAATGAACTTCACATCAACCAAGATGTAAGTAAAAAATATCTGGTAGCAACAGACTTCTAAGGTCCTTTGAAATACGTATGGCTGAACGTGCGGACTCCTTTTCTTCTTTATAAGATACAAGTGATTTAGAGTCAACTTTTTAAGGTTTGCACGTGTGATGGGAAAAGATAGATTCAGTTTAGTTCATATTTCCCTCATGGAGTTATGTATATTTTCATAAATTTACATATCATTTGTATTTTTTCTTTTGTGGGTTTGTATATTTTCCCTTTTTTCCCCATTGCTTTGTTTTTTTGGGGGGGCTCTATACTGTATTATGGATGTTAATATTGCAAGTATCAGGCCAACATTTCTCTTCTACCTTAAGTCTCCATGAAGAAATTCTGTGATTTCAGGTATTTTTTCCTTTTATTTATTTATTTATTTATTTATTGCTTTTTTAGGGCCGCACTTGCGGCATATGGAGGTTCCCAGGCTAGGGGTTGAATCGGAGCTATAGCTGCTGGCCTGTGCCACAGCCACAGCAATGCAGGATCCAAGCTGCATCTGAGACCTATACCACAACTCATGGCAATGCTGGATCCTTAACCCACTGAGCGAGGCCAGGGATCGAACCCACAACCTTATGGTTCCTAGTCAGATTTGTTATCTGCTGCGCCACAACGGGAACTATTTTTTCTTTTTAGATCTGTCTTTATTTCTCTTTTCTGTTTCATGTCATACCTAGACAGATTATACAAATGTTTTCTTACATTCTGGTATTTTGGGGTTTTATCTCTTTTGTGGTGTGGGGCACAAGGTTTTTCAACAGCATTTTCAGACTCAGTTCTTCTGATTATTGGAAATGCCATTTTTATCATGGATTTAATTCTCATGGTCATCATCAAGTGCAGGTCTTCTTGGCCCCTTAGGCTCCCTTGACCTGTTTGTCTCTGAGTAAATGCCATATTGCTTTACTTACTATAGCTTTGTAAGTAACTTGGATCAGTAGTAGTTCCTCTCATAATTAAAAAAAAAAGGCAAAAAGGACTTATTAGCTGTTCTCAAACAGATGAACACCATCAGCTTGTCAGGATTCATGGAGACAATCCTGTTAGGACGGTCATTACTTTTTTGGGGGGGCAGGCATGCGCATGGCTTGTAGAAGTTCCCAGGCCAGAGATCAGACCTGCTCCACAGCAGTGACCCAGCCTGCTGCACCACCGATGACCCCAGAACATGTATCACATTTGATTGGATTTAGAAGTTTCTCAGTGTAGAACTCGTCTCAGGTGAATTCTGGCACATGTGCACAGAGGGGTCTGCTCCTCTCACTGTGCTGATCAGGCCTTCCAGTGCTGCTGCTGGGCGTCCACTGTAGCTGCTGTTAATCCAGAACAACCCTCCCTTGTGGTCTTACATAGTTGTTGCAGATGAACCTGTTATGCTGCTAAATTCTCTTATTTGTAACAGTTTTGTTAGAGTCTGATGAATTTTCTTGGCACCAAGTCATTTTGCTGACAAGTACAGAGGAGAAGGCAGGGAGTTCTTGTGTGGTGCAGTGGGTTAAAGGATCCGGTGTTGGCGCACCTGAAGTGTAGGTTGCAGCTGTGGCCTGGATTCAGTCCCTGGCCTGGGAACTTCCATATGCCGTGAGTGTGGCCATTGGAAAAAAAAAAAGGAGGCACTTGTATTATTATTTTACATTTTTTGAAGTTATGAAATTACAGTCATCCTAGCCAGTACTTCAGAACACTTAGCTGAGAGTGAAGATTTGGATGATCTGACTTAAATGGGAAAGTTTCTGAGTTTTGACAGGTATATTGCTTGGTTCTGATTTATTTCTTTTTTTTTTTGTCTTTTTTTTTTTTTTTAACTTTATCTAGAGCCGCACCCGTGGCATATGGAGGTTCCCAGGCTAGGGGTCTAACAGGAGCTGTAGCTGCCGGCCTTTGCCACAGCCACAGCAACGCGGGATCCGAGCCACTTCTGCAACCTACACCACAGCTCATGGCAACGCCGGATCTTTAACCTGAGCAAGGCCAGGGATCGAACCCGCAACCTCATGGTTCCTAGTCGGATTCCTTAACCACTGAGCCACAACGGGAACTCCAATTCTGCGTTATTTCAAATCAGTTTTTATCTGGATGCAGAAGTCATCTCACCTTTTCCAATAAAGGAAAATTAGTAATGGCCCCAGTTTCCCCCCTTCAAGGTGATCATGGGTTTTTTTTTCATTTGAATTGTTAGCAGTCACATAATCATAGAAGTGCACTTGTTTTATTGTGCTGTTTGCATCTGCTAATTTATTTTTTAGGATTTTTGCATCAATATTGATAAATTGGGTTGGGGAAGTGGGTGGTTTTCTTCTTTGTATTTATTATTTTGGGGCATTTCTGTATCAGAACATATTGGCTTTGTAAAGAAAACTTGAGATTTCTGCCTTCCTTTGTTCTCTGCGCTCTTATGCAAGTGACTCTGGAAGTCTTCAGCTGTGAAGTCTGCATTGTCCCTGCTTTTTCTTTTCTGTATGCAACAGTCACTCCTTTCATTCTCTGTGTTGAAAAACTCCCCTCCCTTGTAGCCATTAGCACAGGTCACTAAACTAAACCTTACCAGAAAGGTTCCCTGCAACAAAGACACCTTGTATCTGCCCAGCATGGTTTCTGTTCCCCCTGGTTGACCTCCCACTCTATCCAGTCTTGGCTGTGGCAGGTCTGTGCCTCATCCTGTCTGGAACTTAAGTCCTATGTGGGCAAACCTTCCAGCCTTGCACCTCTGGATGATCTAGTGGTTTCTTATTTTCTTTTTTATTTTATTTTATTTTATTTTTGTCCTTTTATGGCTGCACCCGCAGCATATGGAGGTTCCCAGGCTAGGGGTCCAATCGGAGCTGTAACTGCCAGCCTACACCACAGCTCATGGCAACGCTGGATCATTAACCCACTTAGCCAAGCCAGGGATTGAACCCGCAACCTCATGGTTCCTAGTCGGATTCGTTAACCGCTGCGCCACGACAGGAACTCCGATCTAGTGGTTTCTTAAATCTAGCTGCTGTGGGGGGCATTAGGCACCAATGTTTCTGTACCTCTTAGGAGAGCTGGCTTGACAGGTGACAGGAGATTCAGGGTGGTACTCCAGAAGGAGAGACCATGTGCAGGGAGGCTTACCAGGACAGTCTTGCAGGCTAGGCCTAAGGCTGTAGGTGCCTAACACAGTTCTGCTGTGTCACAGTGAGTACTTTATGTGATGTCTTTACTGCCTCCCCTTTTATCTCACAGATATTTGTGTGTAAGGCCTCTCGTGTCCTATGCAGTATAAAAAGGAAAAAGTGTGCACTTAATAGTAAGTCAAAGGCCTAACATAACTCTGCCATTGCAGACTCCTTAGTCTAACAGATGACAGCCTTTGCAAACAAGCCACCCAGATGTAACTGTAAACACAAGTAAACAGTGGTACACACTGAGAAGATAAAGAACATGGGGTAGGAGTTCCCGCTGTGGCCCAACAAGGTGGGCAGTGTTTCTGCAGTGTCAGGACACAGGTTCTATTCCCGTGCTGGCACAATGTTAAAGGATCCAGCATAGCCACAGCTGTGGCATAGGTCACAGGTGCAGCTCAGATCTGATCCCTGGCCTGGGAACTCCATATGCCTTGGGGCGGCCAAAAATGAAAAGGGAAAAAAAGAGCACAGGGTAAAGTAGGGAGCAGTGGGGGACTCCTTTAGCTGGTCAAGGGGTACTGCAGGGGTCAGATGTAAGCCAATTTCTGAAGAAAAGGAAGTCAGAGGACATGTAAGAGTGGTGGTGAAGGGAGCTTCCGGGGGGGAGAAACACCACTTGGGGTTACCGTGAGGATGGAGCAGACTTGGCACGTTCGAGGAATGTAAAGTCACCTACTGGGTTGGGAAGAGGTAACGCTGAGATGTACTGACGTGGAAGTTGAGTTTACAGAGCACACAGGGCCTGCACTGTGAGGGGAGTTTAGTTTTCACTGAGTAGGTGTGTGGTGTGCTTTTCACAGCTCACTCTGAAGGCGGAAGGAACCGAGGCCATGGAGCATCTAGAGTGGAGGTGGCAGTGCCTGGCCTGAGGCAGTAGAATTTTTAGGTGGATTCAGTGGGGCTAGTTGAGTAATGACCCAAGATGGTAAAGGAAGCTGCCAAGAACTGCTCATAGGTGAAGGCTTCGAGGGATTTCCTAAGACTATCCTTTGTGAAAATGTGTGTTTGCTATATAGTTTTTTTAATGTATCAATATCATTTTAAAAATACAACAAAGGAGTTCCCATTGTGGCTCAGCGAACCCAACTAGTATGCTTGAGGATTCAGGTTCTGTCCCTGGTCTCACTCACGGGTTAAGGAGGCACTGCTGTGGCTGTGGTGTAGGTCACAGATGTCGCTCAGATCCCGCGTGGCCGTGAGCTGTGGTGTAGGTCACAGATGACGCTCAGATCCCGCGTGGCCGTGAGCTGTGGTGTAG
>PVHT020000439.1:4011602-4050586 GCA_004024745.2 Catagonus wagneri
GTCACAGATGTCGCTCAGATCCCGCGTTGCTGTGGCTGTGGTGTAAGTCACAGATGTCGCTCAGATCCCGTGTTGCTGTAGCTGTGGTGTAGGCCAACAGCTGCAGTTTCAGTTCCACCCCTGGCCTGGGAACTTTCATATGCCACAGGTACAGCCCTAAAAAAGCAAATAAATAGATAAATAGGAATACAATAAAGGAGAGATATTACTACTTAATTTTTGGCATTAGTCAGTGACATGGAAGTCTGGTAAAGGCATAGACTTTTGAAGTGTGGAAATAAAGGGGTTTTTTTGGGTTTTATTTTTATGTTGAAATATTTTAAGCAGTTACATGAACAGTACAGAGAACTACCTAATAAGCTTTCACCTAGATTCAGGTGTTTTTGGAACGGTGGCATATCTTGACTGGTTCTGTTAATGAAGAAGATTGTTTTGTTGAGAGGCAGAGAAAGAAATTCTTCTCAAGATTTCATCCTTTGTGTAGCCTGAGGGGACACAAATGGGCTATAAAGCAGACATGTGGGGGATACAGGAAATCAGTTGTTTTATACCGAGAGTAATTCTTTGAAGAACAAGACTGAAAAAATATGTTCAGTTTAGGAAAGCCTGTTTTCTGCCTAGCTCAGCTTTTATGAGAAAGCTCACAAGACACTTATATGCAAAAACCCTGAATGGAGGAAGTCCTTTTCACTCAAACAGGAGTGCTCAGAGTCTGATTTGAGAGAATTCATACTGGACAGAAAATTCCAGTTGTGTTCAGTTTGGAAAAATTCTTACAGCAAATAATTGTATCTGAGAACTCTGAAATCATGGGAACATGACTGCTGTGGAAAGGGTTTCACAAACAGCTCTTTTTCAGCATCACAGAAGTCATACTGGATAGTCCAGGAATGTAACCTGTGTTAGGAAGGCCTCAAGAGTCATAGAACCCGCTAGCAAGAAGCCCTTCAGTAGGAGTCCTCATTGTGTTCAGTATTAGAGGACTCATATGAGAGCAGAATCTCAATGTAATCTGTACAGGCAAATCATTAGCCTTAGCTCAGACCGTATTTGACAGAACAACAGAAAAACTTACACCGAAGAGAACCACACTGGATAATAAAAATGAAAACTCATCCTGTTTTCACACCGGAAAGGTCGTAAAGAAGGCAGACTACACCAAGCTTTGGTCACATAAGGACAGTGGTCCCTTGTTGTTCAGTCAGGACCGCTGTGGACACCAAAACCTGTGGCGGCTCAAGTCCCATACACAGAATGTTAGAGCACAGCGCTCACTTCAGCAGAGCATACACTAAAATTGGAACCATACAGACATTACTGTTATCCTTGCACAACTGACACACATCCGTAGTTTTTAAACAATATTAAAATGGTGTAGTACAGTCAGATGTGTGGGTCAACTGTACAAATATACAGTAAAACAGGACCTGTTTTGCCACCTCGGGTTCTATTATCTGACTTCAACATCTAGAACAAATGTTAAGTAGCATGGGGGAGAGCAAGCATCCTTATTTTAGTTTTCCTTGTATGTCTCCAGATGCTGAGACAGTAACTGAATTTCTAGTTCAGGTAACTGCTAAGTGAATAAATCATTGAAAAAATTTCAGGAGACAAGAGGGCATCTTCAAAGAGGAGACTCTGAACACTAGCCCAGGCTGAGCCAAGAGGGCAGGTAAGGGAGATCTTGAGATGATGTGATGAAGGACTCTGAGAGGGTCTTATCCTTGGGGACTGGGTAAGAGTCTCGAGTCCTGCATGAATATCAAACATGTTTTGGCAGGAATCCAGCCTATCAGGGTGTGGTCACAAACTGTGCAGTCTTCATTCAAACATACTTTATATTTTCTGTCACCATCCATATGTTTATTCTCTAGGACCCATGTAATCTTAATCCTTTTATTTGGGGATCTCTCTTCCTGGTGTCCAGATACAATCCCTGGAGTAATTTCAAGGCCTGACGGGCTTTAACTATCAAATGAATACGAATGAAAATAAACAAACTAAGCACTTGACTCAAATATTTGGGGGAGGAGGTACTCCCAAAAGTTCTGAAGAGAAATGAAAACAGGAATAAATGAGTCAGAAATGAAGAAAAAAGAATCCAAGAGCCCATTTTCTGGATAGAGTAAATAAAAGTCAAGTTAAAAACTTATACAGGAAAAAGAAACTCCTACACAGATACTCAGCAATATATGTAGTTGTTCCCATCATAGTACTTTATACAGCTGTCATAAGGAATAAGCCAGCTCTATGTACTGATGAAACAATCTCCAAGAGATACATATTTCTTAAAATATGTATCTTTTAACATACATATCGTAACACATAAAGATCGCCTTAAAGATGCACACATGAACACATGCAAGTAGGAACGTGTCAGTTGGTTATCACTGGGAGAACGCAGAAACTAGCAGAATGTGTCTGCCTCTTAAGAAAGAAACTGGGTGGAGTATGACTTCCCATTTTTAGAAGTGCTGCCTATAACTATGTTTGTAAAATGGAAACCTGTGTTCCTGCTGTGTTGCCAGTTCCTGACATAGCATAGCTGCTCAGTAATTATTTGTTGAGTACGTGAAAGAAAAAACAATAAGATGGAAAGCTTTCTAGAAGAGTGTAAAGATGGCAAAATTGGTCCCAGGAGAAGTGTTAAAAACCACCTTTTTTGGAGTTCCTGTTGTGGCTCAGTGGTTAAGGAATCTGACTAGGAACCATGAGGTTGTGGGTTCGAACTCTGGCCTCACTCAGTGGGTTAAGAATCCGGCGTTGCCGTGAGCTGTGGTGTAGGTCGCAGACGCGGCTCGGATCCCGCGTTGCTGTGGCTGTGGCGTAGGCCGGCGGCTACAGCTCCTGTTAGATCCTTAGCTTGGGAACCTCCATATGCCGCGGGTGCGACCCTCAAAAGACAAAAAAACAAAACAAAAACAACTTTTTCTTAGAACAAAGTGACCCGTTAATTGCGTCTCTGTATTGACCTGGGTGGTGAATATTTTCTAACTTCTGTTAAAAGATATTTTCCATGGAACATGAGCTATTCAGTGACAAAACACAGGGTGCTATGTTAATAGGTTCTTTCTGCAAAATACATAAAGCATTGTTCTCACTAAAACACAAAATGAGAAAAATACTGAAAAAGAAGAAATACTGGTAGCTCATTACAATTAACACCTTTAAAAAAGCTAAACCTCTGGAATAGTTAGGAGTTGAGCAGTTGCAACAGATCACAAAAATACAGAAACTAACAGCCTTGACTTATACCAGAAATAACCAATCTAACACCGAGGAAAGGTTTTGTTAATACTTTTTTGAAATGAACCTAAGAATAAATTGTTAAGAAATGAGGAAATGAGTAGGCTCTGTTTGAAGAAAGTTACATTAGAAGGCTATGGAAGACTTAAGTAAGTAGAAGTACCGACTTTTTAGGGCTTATAAAGGTCTGAAGCACATTGAAGTCCCTTTCCTGAGTCCTACAGTCATCCCAGCCAGCAGACTGCAGAGAAATGCTCTTGGAAGCCATTTTACCTGTGGGAGCATGAATGCAAGTTCCTGACCTGGTGGGTCTGGGAAGAAGCAAGTAGGGGTGAAAACCAAGTGTCTTCTTACCCCAGGGTCTGCTTAGGCTCCCAAGTAAGAGACAGGAACCTGGCAGCAGCAGTAGCCATCCTCCCATGACACAGGTGGGACGCAATTACAGTACCGGTGAGAGGTCCTGAAATTTGAAATGTGGATAAATCCAGACCGTAAGCTAAAAGGCCCACATGCCCCTGGGTGAAGTGTTCACCAAGGCACTCAGAAGCTGCACTGTATCAAAATATTGCTTGAGCACCTGCCAAAATACCAAGTATAGAGATGGGTCACCATGGTGACCAGGACAGAAAGGCCCGTCTCCCTGGGCTTGATTCATTCCAAGTAGCCACTAGCACATGTGGCTGATTAAATTTAAGCTGACTGAAAGGAGCTTACCAATTCCTTAGTCACTCTGTGGTCATCTTGCAGATGTTCATGGGTCACCTGCAGCTCATGGCTACTGTCCTGGCCGCTGTAGATACAGGACATTTCTGTCACCAAAGAAAGTTCCTCTGGGCAGTCCTGTTCTAGACAAGGTGGAGAGAGAAGTAAAGTAATGAACCAGATACGCGGAAGTGGCAGTCAGTGCTATGAAGAAAAATGAAACAATAGGATGTCTAGGGGAGTGGGGAAGCGTGGGTGGCCAATGTTTCAGAACTGGGCAGGAAGACAGCTCTGAGATGACTTCTGAACTGAGAGCTAGATGGGAAAGGAGATCCAGGTGGAGATTTTAGGAAGAGACTATCAGGCAGGCAGGTGACAAGTGCAGTGAGTTCCGAGGAGAAGTAAGATGGTGGCTGGGGGAAGCCCGCTTTGCTGTAAAGGGACTAAACAGGGTTTGGATCCCAGCTGCTGCCTTCCGCGGAGTATAGCCTTGGGCAGGTCCCTAGCTTCTCCCAGCATGGATCTCTTTTGCCTAAAGGTAGGAAGCTGTCCTGAGTGGGGCTGTTGTGGAATAAAACCCCGAGTCATAGGGTCTTCCGTGAAATGGTAGCTACTGGTGCTGATTCAAAGACTTTGATGTAAAGATGACCATCAGTGGCTTTGATAAATCCTCCTTTGGGCCTGGCTTTGGGGTTTCTGATGCACAAGAGTCAGCAGCCTTAGGAGACACATTTAGAAGGCGATATTGCAGGGTGCCCAGCAGAGCTGAGGAGTGAGTGATGGGGAGAGGAGGAGAAAGCGCGGAGAGCTGGGGGCATCCTGGACAAGGAGGAAGAGGGACTGGGGTATGCAACAGGATAAGGGGAGCTGACCCTGCCCATGTCCCCAGCAAGCTGGTAAAACGTCACTGTAATTAGTTACTATTATTTGTGCACTGGTAGCCCTGGTGCACTTGGTTAATCAGTCAGCATTTACTGGGAAACTGTGCACTGTGAGGGTGACAGCTTACCTGGAAGGGAGGCAGCAGAGAGACCAAATTTGAGAGAAGAAAAATTTAATTAGAAAACAGCAGCTTCTGGAGTTCCTGTCGTGGCTCAGTGGTTAATGAATCTTACTAGGAACCATGAGATTGCGGGTTCAATACCTGGCCTTGCTCAGTGGGTTAAGGCTTTCCTGTGAGCTGTGGTGTAGGCTGCAGACATGACTCGGATCCTTTGTCGGCCAGTGGCTACAGCTCCTATTAGACCCCTAGCCAGGGAACCTCCATATGCCGCAAGTGCAGCCCTAGAAAAGGCAAAAAGACAAAAAAAAAAAAAAAAAAGGGAAAAAAAGAAAGAAAACAGCAGCTTCAGAGTTCCTGTTGTGGCTCAAATGAATCTGACTAGTATCCATGAGGACGCAGGTTTGATCCCTGGCCTCTCTTAGTGGGTTAAGGATCCGGTGTTGCCGTGAGCTGTTGTGTAAGATTCAGATGCAACTGTTGTGGCTGTGGTGTAGGCTGGCAGCTGTAACTCTGATTCGACCCCTAGCCTGGGAATCTCCATAAGCCACGAGTGCGGCCCTAGAAAAAGGCAAAAAAAAAAAAACCTTAAAACAAGAAAAAAATGAGTTCCCATCGTTGCTCAGCGGAGACGAATCCGACCAAGAACCATGAGGTTTGCTGGTTCAATCCCTGGCCTTGCTCAGTGGATTAAAGATCTGGCGTTGCCGTGAGCTGTGGTGTAGGTTGCAGATGCGGCTAGGATCCAGCATTGCTGCAACTGTGGCATAGGCCAGCAGTTGTAGCTCTGGTTAGACCCCTAGCCTGGGAACCTCCACATGCCACAGGTGCGGCCCTAAAACGACAAAAAAAAAGAAGAGACAGTAGTTTCTATCAGCCTTTTCTACATGTAGTATCTGGCTTTAGGTCCCTAATCACATAGAGTGGGAAAACTGAGGCCCAAAAGAAGACACCTGCCCAAAAGTCTGTGAATTTGTTTGATAGCCCCCTGGTTAGATAGGGAGTTGCAGGTAAGGGGTGTGAATTGCTCAGATTCCCCCCTGGGGGCCCGGGTATTCAGATGGCAGATTGAAAGCCAGCACTTGGAGCTGCAGTTGATAGGGATAATTTTATGCAGCCCAAGCAGGTGGGTGGGTCAGTCAGCCCTGGCCCAGCAAGGGGAGGATACACTGTCAGCCTTGCTAGCTGGTAAACATGGCTTTTATTTTCTGTCAAGTGGGCAAATACTTTTCCTGGAACAGACAGCAGTGAAGATTACCTTAGAGGGCTTGGGGAGGGTCCAAGAGATGAGTCAGAGGGTAGAGGTGCCTAGAATGACACTTACCCAAGGGGCTTCCAGGTTTGTGGCCATCTCACTCACTGCATAGCACCAAGTAGGTGCTTTGTAACTGCAGAATCAGTGCCTGCCTGAAGGGCTGCTATGGCAGGGACAGCTGGCTGGCTGGCTGGGTGGCAGATATGCTAGGCCCTCAGGACCAAAAGGATCCACAGAGTTTGTGATATCCAAACCCAGACAGGCTCTACAGTGTAAAACAAGTAAGATTATTATTATTATTATTTTGCTGTTTAGGGCCACACCTGTGGCCTATGTAAGTTCCCAGGCTAGGGGTTGAATCCGAGCCACAGCAGCTCAGGATCTGAGTTGCGTCTGCTACCTATATCACAGCTCAGGCAACGCTGGATCCTTAACCCACTTAGCAAGGCCAGGGATCGAACCTGCTTCCTCATGGATACTAGTCAGAATAAACATCCTGGTGCCCCTAGGGATAAGAGGAGGAACTAAATATATGGTCAGTATTAAAGGAGAAGTAATTAGAAATGGGGTGAGGGTAGAGAGGGTGAAGTAGAATAAAACGAATCCAACTTTTTTTTTTTTTTTTTAAGGGAGAAAGCTGTAAATAAAAATTACTCTGGTTAACCAAGGATTAGAAAACGGAAATTTCAGAATTGATAGGCTAGGAGCCAACTATTAAGAATTAAGATTGTTAGGAGTTCCCGTCTTGGCTCAGTTGTTAAGGAATCCGACTAGGAACTAAGATTGTTATGCATGATTATTGCTCAAAATGGTGCCAGTGGCCCAGCATGAAGCCCCTGGGGGGTGCCCCCCCCCCCAATATCCTGTATCGGGGGCGCTTCTTAGGCTGGAGCTGATGAGACTCCGGTAAATTCCTATCCCTGGCTTCCTCAGAGTTCAAGCCTTTAGAGCTGTAATTGAAAGAAAAGAACTATGCTTTCAAATCGAGACGGGCGTGGGGGAGGATAAATCAGAGAATCTAAGGAAGGATACTAATTGCTCAACATGATTGCCAGTAGCAACTGTGACTGGCAAGCCCCCCGAAGAAATTAACTCAAAAGTTTATTTGGGAGAGAGTGGGGGGAAGAGGTTGGAAATGGGAGCTCAAATGCCTGTCATGGTTTTTATCCAAGAAAATGTCACCTTAAACGTAGGAAAGTAGCGGCAGCAGCCGGTAAGTGACAGCATAGCCCAGGACCTGTTTTTCAACCCTGGAGCGCCCAAGGCCAGTCTGGGGTGGCGAGGCAGCCCCACCCGGCACAGGGCAATTCCTGACCCCGAGCTGACTCACTCGAGTCGCGCGCCAGCAACGGAAACACCCGTGGTGACCGCCGACGTGTCGAGGTCTGTCGTCAGGAATTCGAAGTAAGGAAAACAGGCCTAAGGAGACAGAGATAGAAGGTAGGGGCGGGGGGCGAAAGTGGGTCGGAATCCGAGTGCTCGCGGCTCCGGGGAGAGCGGCCGCGCTGTCCACACCCAGTGTTGCCCAGCCGTAAGGACTTGCAGCTCGAAAGGGTGTATGTAGAGGCTGCGCCGGCGCCGCCCCGGACACGTTGCCGGGGAGTAGAGGGAGGGAACGCGAGCGGAGGAGGTCGGAAGCGAGAGCCCCATAGCAGGCCAAGTGGCCCTCAGCCGGCCAGCGTCTGCAGGGGGTCCCAAAGCCTCAACATGGCGGAGCCGGAAGTCCACGCCGCGGAGGCTCCTGGGAGTTGTAGTGCGTTTGGTGCCTGACGCACTTCCGCCCAGGCAGGAAGTCGTGACCCGCACTCCCGGAGCTCGGAGAGGAGTGGGCGTGTTTGTGTAGATGGCGTCGGCGGCTGTACCCTTCACCGCAGGGGTGGGGGAAAGCAGGGTCTGCCCCGGATGCTTACGCAGACGTCGTCTGTGTTCAAAGGACTCCGGCAAAAGCGGCTCCCTGGGTGCGCCCCAGAGCTGTCTGATTAGTGCGTGTGGTGGCAGATGTGGCAGATGCTTAGGAGGCCGCAGATGGCACGGACACTGCGTGTGCAGGCAGCTGCTGCTCCAAAGCGCTTCAGGAATCTTTTCTCTCTTTTTTGCAACACAGCTGCAGTTACTCCGCTGGAATGAGCAAAGTTCCTCTGTTCCCCAGGCGTAAAAAAGCCAGGCTCTGACAAGAATTTGCAGCAACGTATGAGTTTTTTGCACGTAGACAAGTCTCAGATGCCCTCTAACTTGATCTGTGACTTAGAAGTGTTTTAAAAAGAAAGAACAGAGGCAGGAGTTAATCGTTGCTTTGTGACAGTTCTTAATTTGTGGTTTTGGGAGTCATGTCTCTGGTTTAGGATTCTCTGGCCAGGTGGGTGCGTGGCTCTGGGACCTCTTAGCTTTTCTTGTCTTGGAGAGACAACCTGATTTGATCCTTAACAATGTTGCAGACAAAAGCAGTTTTGACCATCCAACGGTTAGTTGGTGATAAGTTAACAAAGGGCTGAGGTCAGAGGGGGATAAGAAAGGGAATAAAATTTTGAAATGAGAGATAAATCATAAACTCAGCAGGGGAAATGGGTTTTAAAGGTCTCGTTTTGCGTATAATTTCCTGTGTGCTTTTTCTTCTTCTTCTTCTTTTTTTTTCATCTCTTTTGTCGTTTTAGGGCAGCACCGGTGGCATGTGGAGGTTCCCAGGCTAGGGGTCTAATTGGAGCTACAGCTGCCGGCCTTCGCCACAGCCACAGCAACAGCAATGTGGGATCCGAGCCGCCTCTGCAGCCTACACCACAGCTTACGGCAACGCCGGATCATTAACCCACTGAGCAAGGCCAGGGATCGAACCCGCAACCTCATGGTTCCTACTTGGATTCGTTAACCACTGAGCCATGAAGGGAACTCCCTGTGTCCTTCTTATTTCAAGTGGCAGGAACATTCCTACCTTGCCATAATCCCCTTAAAACTGATATTCCAATTTCTTAATGCTAATGTTGGGATCTTTCACTTTTTTTTATGCCACACCCAGGGCCTGCAGGAGTTCCCAGGCCAGGGACCAAACCTGCGCCATAACAGCGGCTGGAGCTGTTGCAGTGACAGCACCAGATCCTTAATTTCTGAGCCTCAAAAGAACTCTGACAATTTTCTTGACCTGTTTTAATATTATCTGTGTCAGAGTTCCCGTCGTGGTGTAGCAGTTAACGAATCCGACTAGGAGCCTTGAGGTTGTAGGTTCGATCCTGGCCTTGCTCAGTGGGTTAAGTATCCAGCGTTGCTGTGAGCTGTGGTGTAGGCCACAGATGCGGCTCAGATCCCGCGTTGCTGTGGCTGTGGCGAAGGCTGGTGGCTACAGCTCTGATTCAACTCCTAGCCTGGGAACCTCCATATGCCGCGGGTGCAGCTCTAGATAAAGGCAAAAAAAAAAAAAAAGAACTCCTGTTTTCATTTCCGGATAGCTCCCAAATCATGAGTTGATTACTTTTGCGAAAGTGCCTGGCCATTTATTGTTAAGGCTTTGTGTTCATGCTGTAAAATCCTTCCCAGATAGAGCTGTGCTCACTGCTTATACTCAAAACAGCAAGGGTTAAAGGGCAGGTTTGCTTTTGACGCAATTTCTATTTTTATAAAACACAAGTTTAACTGAAAGTAAATCATAATCCACATTGTTCATCTTTTGTGCGTTGACTTTTTGAAGCCTCCAAGTCACGTGGAATGAGCATTTCTTCTTGGAGCCGTAGAGAACATTCTCGCTTCCTATGGTTTCATGAGCCTTCCTGAGCACTTCAGAACCACCCTGGTGTTCTGTTGAGCAAATGCTCTGCGGACTCCATGCCAGGACCAGAGTCTCTTTCCAAGGCATCTTCATTCTTGGCTCCCATGGAGTTGAGATCAGATTCTCTTCCTCTCATGGCTGCAGACATGTACAGCATCAGAAGTCTTGTTGACACTTATTCTTTTTTTTCCTTGTGTGTTGACATATAATTTATATAACATAAAGCTAACTCTTTCAAAGTGTACAATTCAGTTGTTTTACTATGTTTCACAAAGTTGTGCAGCCATCACGATGATCTTTTTTTTTCTTTTTCTTTTTAGGGCTACATTTGCGGCATATAGAAGTTCCCAGGCTAGGGATCGAATCGGAGCTGTAGCTGCAGGCCTATCCCACAGCCACAGCAACGCAGGATCCGAGCCATGTCTGCAACCTACACCACAGCTCACGGCAACGCCGGATCCTTAACCCACTGAGCGAGGCCAGGGATCGAACCTGCAACCTCATGGTTCCTAGTCGGATTCGTTAACCACTGCACCACGATGGGAACTCTGCTTTTTGCCGGTTATGAATAGTGCTGCTGTGAACATTTTTATACAAGGTTTTGTGTGGATATGTGTTTTCAAGTCTCTTGGATTAAAATTCCTGGATCATGGTATAACTCCGTGTTTAAGTTTCTGAGGAGCTGCCAGGCTGTTTTGCAGAGTAGTGCAGCATTTTCTCATTTCTGCTAACAGTGTACCAGCATTCCAGTTATTCCACATCCTCACCAACAGTTGTTACCACCATGTTTGATAGTAGCCATCCTAGTGAGTATTAAGTGGTATCTCACTGTGGTTTTGTTTTGTTTTAATAATAATGACTTTTATTGGAGTTCCCGTCGTGGCTCAGTGGTTAACGAATCCGACCAGGAACCATGAGGTTGCGGGTTCGATCCCTGGCCTTGCTCAGTGGGTTAAGGATCCAGTGTTGCTGTGAGCTGTGGTGTAGGTTGCAGGTGCGGCTCAGATCCCGCGTTGCTGTGGCTGTGGCAAAGGCCGGCGGCTACAGCTCCTGTTAGACCCCTAGCCTGGGAACCTCCATATGCCGCGGGTGCGGTCCTGGAAAAGGCAAAAAGACAAAAAATAATAATAATAATAATGGTTCTTATTTTTTCATTATAGCTGGTTTACCGTGTTCTGTCAATTTTCTACTGTACAGCAAGGTGACCCAGTCACACATACACGCATACATTCTTTTTTCTCACATTATCATGCTCTGTCATAAGTGACTAGATACAGTTCCCAGTGCTACACAGCAGAATCCCATTGCTCATCCATTCCAAAGGCAATAGTCTGCATCTATTAACCCCAAATTCCCAGTCCCTCTCTTCCCTCCCCCTCCCCCTTGGCATCCACAAGTCTATTTATTCTCCATGTCCATGATTTTCTTTTCTGTAGAAAGCTTCATTTGTGTCATGTATTAGCTTCTAGTTATAAGTGAAGTCACATGGTATTTGTCTTTCTCTTTCTGACTGACTTCACTGAGTATGAGAGTCTCTAGTTCCATCCATGTTGCTGCAAATGGCATTATTTTGTCCTTTTTTCTGGCTGAGTAGTATTCCGTTGTGTATATATACCATATCTTCTTAATCCAATCATCTGTCAGTGGACATTTAGGTTGTTTCCACAGTGGTTTTGATTTGTATTTTTCTGGTGGCTGGTGATGTCGCACAGCTTGTCCAGGGTTTGTTGGCCATCTGCTTTGCTCTGCTTTTGACTTACAGAGCATTCTGAGGCTTCTCTGGACCCTCAATTTGATCCTTTTCCTGCTGGGAATCCCCTGATGAAGATCGAGGTGGTCGAAGTCCTCACACTAAACCAGGAGGCGGCTCAGCCACGGAACGCCCAGATCCGGGCCCTCTATGCTGAAGACGAGGGCCCGGGCCCAGGCATCCTCAGGGAGCCTACTCAGCGTCTGGGTCAGCATCTAGGTGACCCTGAGACCGCTCGACAGAGGTTCCGGGGGTTCCGCTTTGAGGAGGCAGCTGGGCCCCGCGAGGCCCTGGCTCGGCTGCGGGAGCTGTGCCGCTGGTGGCTGCGGCCCGAGGTGCACTCCAAGGAGCAGATGCTCGAGCTGCTGGTGCTGGAGCAGTTCCTGGGCTTGCTGCCAGGGAAGCTGCGGATGTGGGTGGAGTCGCAGCACCCAGCGGACTGCCAGGAGGCAGTGGCCCTGGTGGAGGATGTGACCTGGATGTCGGAGGAGGAAGGTGAGTGTGGAGAGGGTGGGGGAGCAGGAGCCCCGCCTTCCCAGGAGGGTGTGGGAAGGGTGGTGCCCACCCCATCTAGGCCAAGGGCATCCACCTCCCTGCCCGGCCCTGCCTCCTTGCTGCCATACCTGCCCCTGCTGTCTTAAAGCGATGGGAAGTGTTATTCTAAAGCAGTGGGCACCGAACCCCAGATTCTAAGGGCAGATGGCACCATCCGCTGGAGCTTTTGAAATTCCCCGGGTTGGGAGTTCCTATTGTGGTGCAGTGGAAACAAATCCGACTAGTGTCCTTCAGGATATAGGTTTGATCCCTGGCCTCGCTCAGTGGGTCTCGGGTCCAGCATTGCCATGAGCTGTGGTGTAGGTCACAGATGCAACTCAGATCCTGTGCTGCTGTGGCTGTGGTGTAGGCCGGCAGCTGTAGCTCCAATTTGACCCCTACCCTGGGAACTTCCGTATGCTGCAGGTGCGGCCCTAAAATACAAAAGACAAGAAAAAGATTCACCAGGTTGTGGAGGTCCTGCTGTGGCTCAGTAGGTTCAGAACCTGACTGCAACAGCTTGGGTCACTGTGGAGGCGAGGATTCTGTCTCCAGCCTGACTCAGTAGGTTAAAGGATCTGTTGTGTAGGTTGCAGCTGTGGTTCGGGTTCAGTCCCTAGCCCAGGAACTGCCAGATGTCACAGGTGCAGCCATAAAAAAAAAAGAAGAAGAAGAAAGAAAGAGCGGGAGATTCTCAGGTTGCAGTGTGCTGTTGATGGAGGCTGGAGAACAGGGACAAGTCTAGAAGCAGATCTGCCATCCAGAGCTGTCACCATGCATGCTGTGAGGCCTGGTGCCCTGGGCAGGGGTGAGAAGCGTGTTGGGCCAGGAGGAGAGCCCTGGTGTGGGACGTTTTTGGGAGCCAGCTTCCAAGAGACTTGACTTCTGTCAGGCTGAGTTCCATGGAGCTCGGAAATTCTTTGCTCACCTGCAATCTGTGCCAGGTGTCCAGATGTTTCTTGAGTGAATGAATGATGACTGATGGACAGTGATGCTTGGGTGGGGAGGGGAGAAACGTGAGGCTGGATGCAGAGAACAGGGCCTCTGGAGAAGTAGGGAGGAGCTGGCCGGGCAGCAGCAGCAGTGGTCTCTTCGCCATGCACTGTGGTCAGCAGGTCGATGGCCCCAGAGAAATCCATGTTTGAAGACCTTGAGCCCCGCATGGCAAAAGCGACTTAGCGTGTGTGATTAAGTTAAGGATCTTGAGGTGGGGACATTATCCTGGTTCACTGGGATGAGTCCAAAGCCATCATGAGGGTCCTTAGGAGAGGCAGGCGGGAGGGGCAGCGTCAGAGCAGATGTGACAGCTGAGGCGGGGTGGCACACGGAAAGGGCCACAAGCCACGTATTTTAGGGAGCCTCCGGAAACTGGAGAGAGCAAGAAATATTTTCTTCCCTAAGCCTCCAGAAGGAACACAGCCCTGCCAACATGTTGATTTTAGCCCCTGAGGCTCGTGTCAGACTTCTGATCTCTGTGATTGTGAGACAGCAAATGTGTGTTATTTTGAGGCTCTGTCATGGCGACTTGTCACAGCAGCACCAGGAAACTGAGACAGGTGCCAGGAGATGGCTGTGGAGCTCGTGAGATGAAAGTCGGTGAGCCCTTTCGCCCCTTGGGGGTGAGTGGAGACAAATAGTGTCACAGAAGGTGACGGACGAGGCCTTCCAGGGAGCCTGAGAGTCCTGCGTCCGTGACCAGCATGTCCATTTGGGCCTCGTGGGTGTGACTCCACACAGCCTTGCACAGAGGGGCCACAGGAGAAGGACAGTTTTTTGAAAAAGTCCCAGGGTGCCCCGGATCCAGGCATGGCTACGCCCGGGGGCTGAGTGTCTTCAGGACTTGTTCTCTCCGGTGTCATCCTCCTGGGGGCTTCGCTCAGAGGCCCCCACGTTTCCATGATGGCTGGCCACGTGTGGAATTTCTCATGCCTAAATGTCCTAACAGATGCCTCTTTGGCTCTGACTGGCTGGCTGTGGCCCCATGTCCGTCCCTGGTCCAGTCACTCTGGCCAGGAGGAAGCAGCAGCGGGCCGGCCTGGGTCACATGGTGTGTTCCTCTCTCTTTTTTTTTTTTTTTTTTTTTGTCTTTTCTAGAGCCGCACCCGCAGCATATGGAGGTTCCCAGGCTAGGGTCTAATCGGAGCTACAGCTGCCGGCCTTCGCCACAGCCACAGCAACGCGGGATCCGAGCCACGTCTGTGACCTACACCACAGCTCACGGCAACGCCGGATCCTTAACCCACTGAGCAAGGCCAGGGATCAAACCCGCAACCTCCTGGTTCCTAGTCAGATTTGTTAACCACTGAGCCACGACGGGAACTCCCTGGTGTCTTCCTCTTGATGGCGGGAGTGGCATCATCTTCACAGAAGCCCGCGGACCCTGTGGCGACGTGTAGGGAAAGTCAGACATTAAAGAGCTACAATGGAGGGGCCGTGTGGCTCCAATGGAGGGCTACTTCCTAAGGTAGAAGAAACCTGGTAAAATTTGCATCAACAGGGGGCTGGGGGGGTTGGTCCCACCCTCTGTGGGGCAGCAGGACAGAGGGAAGGAGCGTGGAGGATGCAGAGGCCAGAAAGGGGGCCTCTGTCCCCGAGGAGAAGGCGTGAGGCCAGCTGCAGAGATGAAGCAGCTGAAATAGTCCTGGGAGAGGGAGGGAGTGGGGCCAGCAGTGTGGACACCAGTGCCCTGTGGTCTCTCTGTGGGGATTTGGGCGTGGGCTGTGTGATAAGAAAGGGGGGCTGGACAGGAGAAGCCGTGGGTGTGTGCTGGCCCCAGAGTTCAAGACCGACGTGGGCTGTGCGCGCCCTGGCCAAGCCCGCCTGGCACAGTGGCTGATCTCCTGTGCCGTCTGCTCCCAGCTCTGCCCGCCCAGGGCCCCAGCAGCTCTCTCCAGACCACAGCTCAGCACGAGGACGACGTGGCCGCCTGGCCAGCGAAGGCACCACTGGGGGTGAGTGGGTGTCACCCTTTCCTGCTCTGGTCCCGGCATCCCCGCAAGCCTCCCACAGGCTGGGCCTTTCAGAGTCTCTGAGCGTGAAGGGCAGGCCTGCCCTCCAGCCACCCTGGCATCACTGGAGACCATGAAGGGGCGCAGTAACTGGGAGTCAGGAAATCCGTAACCGAGGGCAGGGGCAGGAGTTACCACAGCCAGGCCTTTACCCTTCACAAACTTGAGGGTTTGTAACTGCAACAAAGCCTGGGTTTTGCTTCAGGATAACCCAGACCTGAGGTGTAGACGAGACAGAACCGGCCCTGTCTTGCTGACCTGAGGCTTACAGGGCAGCCCCTGATGGTGTGTATGCGGCCTTGGTCAGGGCTTACACGTGGCCGTAGCACAGGACTGAGTCTATCGGCTCTCGTGTGACAGGTGGTCTGGGACGGGCTCCAGGCATGGCTGTATTCAGGGGCTCCAGCCTCCTGTCAAGCAGGTTTCTGTCCCTGTGGGGAGGAGTCCAGGCAAACGGTGCCGGGGAGGCCGCCTCCTCCCAGAGTCCTGGGCAGCCCCGCAGAAAGGACTGACCTCTGTGCAGCGGGGCAGCTCCCCAGCCCCAGGCACCCCTGCCCCGTGGGGAGGCGCTGTTCCCAGAGGACTTGCTAGGCGGGGCGAGGCTGGCTCCAGGGCTGGTCTCCTGTGGAGGCAGTCTGTCTGTGGCACTGGCAGTTCCTTGGGAAGTCGCGGCTCTGCCTCCAGCCTGGGCCCCAGACGCTGGTCTTTGTGAGAATGGACCCGCTGTGTCTCTTTCAGGCCCCGGTCGGTGACCGCGAGCAGAGCCCCAAAGCCGGGCCATCCGCAGCCCAGCGAACTCCCTTGGAATGGCCGCACCAAGGACTCCCAGACCCTCTGGCTGGGACACAAAGTGTGACATTGCAGGAACCCGTGACCTTCCTGGACGTGGCCGTGGGCTTCAGCAGGGAGGAGTGGGGGCTGCTGGAGCCGACCCAAAGGACCGAGTACCACGACGTGATGCTGGAGACCTTGGGGCACCTGGTCTCCGTGGGTAAGGCGCCCACGTCTCCCCACAGGGGCGCCGGTGGCGGCGACCGCCTTTCCTGGGTCCAGCGCAAGGCCTGGACGTGCCTTCAGGGGCCCCCTGCACGGCCCAGGGCCTTTAGCTGACTCCGTGGGCCCGGAGGGGCGGACGCCGTGTGCGCAGAGGCGGCCTCGGGTGCCAGGGGCTGCTTTGCTGTCCCTCCGCGGGTGGACGGCGCGGCTCCACGCGCTCTCCCTTCTGCCCCGCTGCCTTCAGCCTCTCCCAGCCTGCGTGGCGCCACCTGGGGGAGAAGCCAGCTTCTGAAAGCTAACGATGTCCACCTGTGTCGGCGCTGTATCCACACCTTTGGGTTTCTTTCAGGGTGGGAGACTCCCCTGGAAAGCAGACAGGTAACTCCAAAGCCTGACGTTCCTGGGGAAGCACCGGCCCGAGGCCTGAGAGCGGAGCAGCCCGCCGGGGCCGGGGCCCAGCCCGCTGCCTCGGGGGATGCCTTGCAGCCTGGCGCCCCGCGGGACCCGGACACAGCGTCGAAGCCAGCGGCGCTCGCTCCGGAACACACCCTCCCTCGGACGCCGCCCGCAGAAAGCCGCAAAGCCCAGGCAAGCCCAGGCCTCAGCACGGGCCGCATCTCCCTTCAGAAAACCCTTCCTAGGAGAGGCCTGCGCCGGCGCGGCCCACGCGTTAGAAAGGTGACGCCGAATCCTGGTGTACGACTGCCGCCCAAGAGCGGCAGCGGGGCCAAGGCCCGCGACGGCGGCGGCCGCGCGAGGAGCGCCGGCCAGAGCACCTCGCAGATCACGTTTACGCGGATCCACAGAGGGAGCCCCGTGTGCAGGTGCAGCGAGTGCGGCAAAACCTTCCGCAACCCCCGCTACTTCTCTGTGCATAAGAAGATCCACACGGGAGAGAAGCCCTACGTGTGTCAGGACTGCGGGAAGGCCTTCATCCAGAGCTCGTCCCTGACGCAGCATCAGAGGGTTCACACCGGGGAGAGACCCTTTGAGTGCCCGGAGTGCGGGAGGACGTTCAGCGACCGCTCGGCCATCTCCCAGCACCTGCGGACCCACACGGGGGCCCGGCCGTACCCGTGTCGGGACTGCGGCAAGGCCTTCCGCCAGAGCTCGCACCTCGTCAGGCATCAGCGGACCCACACGGGCGAGCGCCCCTACGCCTGCGCCGAGTGCGGCAAGGCCTTCACGCAGAGCTCGCACCTCATAGGGCATCAGAAAACGCACAGCAGGTTAAGGTGCAGGAAGAAACAGCCCGCCGCATAGCCTCGGGCAGGCCGAAGAGACGTTGGCCTTGCCGCCTGGTGCGCCGCGCCGCGCCAGCGGTCCGGGTTGGGGTACAGCCTGAATGGAAGACGGGTCGAGCGATGGAGTTCTCAAGACCAAAGGATGACGCGGAGGCAGCCCTGCGTGCAAGTCAATAAGAAAACCAGCTGGAATACCTCCGTTGGAAAAGCAGATTTAATTTCTCACTCCGTTGATTTGGTTGTTCATTAAAATTGATATTAAGGAAACATGAAAATGCTTCTACTGTAGGGTTTTTTGTTTTTTTTTTTTTTGCCATTTTTTCATTTTAGGGCCGCACCCGCGGCATGTGGAGGTTCCCAGGCTAGGGGTCTAACAGGAGCTGTAGCCGCCAGCCTACACCACAGCCACAGCAACGCGGGATGGGAGCCGCGTCTGCAACCTACACCACAGCTCACAGCAACGCTGGATCCTTAACCCGATGAGCAAGGCCAGGAATCGAACCCGCAACCCCATGGTTCCTAGTCGGATTCGTTAACCACTGAGCCACGACGGGAACTCCACAGATCTGTCTTGAATTTGATTCCTGGCCTGGAAACCTCCATGTGCTAGAGGTGTGACGGGGTTGAGGGAGGGGGAATGAGGGATGTTAAGCGAAAGGGGGTGGACCGTGGGTAGACCTGGGCCCTGGGGTCGGTGGGTAAGGGGAGTGGGTGGGAGGCAGGTGAGGTAAGCTTCTGGCAGTATGATCAGTAGTGGGGGGCGGTGGTTGCAGGAACCTCCTTCGTGTGAACGGATCTGTCAGGGTGATTTGTGTAAGGAGGCTGGATGGTGACTTGGAGGATGATGAGGGATGGGAAGTGATACATTCCAGGAGGGCCAGGAGGGCCCTAGTCTCTACTCATCACTGTCACTACAGGAAACGTGAAGGTGACGAACGCTCGCTTAGGGAGGGAGTAAAGCTATAGATGACTTAATACCAGGTTATGGAATCCAGTCTACTGCTTCAGAAGGCCCCAGAAATCTTCTGACATGATTGGAGGTGTTCACGCTTTCCTTAACATTGGATGACATGGTCAGGACTCAAATATGCAAAACTGGTGGTTCCCAGTCTTTCCCCACCCCCATGTAGTTCACACCAGTACCCCCACCATTAAGTTCCTGAATTTGCCACCAGGGCCCAGGGTGTGTCTGAATATCCTGGGGGGCGGGGGAAGGTAGGAGGCAGAATGATGGCCCCAAAGATGTTCACTGCTAAAACCTGGAACCGGCGAATATGGTACCTCTCGTGGCCAAAAGGAGTTTGCAGCTGTCATTACGATATGAAATGTGCCACGATGGGAAATCCAGCTTTCAGTATCTTCTTAATGCTCACATTAGCACTCCCAGGTTGTCAGTCTTTTTCCTGACTTGTGGACGAGCAAGAGAAAACTCAGAGTAACTCGTCCGAAGAGACAATGTGAGAGTGCCAGAGCTAGAGATGTATATGTTTTTAACCATTTGCTCAACAAGCAAGTCCTTGAATGCCAGCAGAAAAGAATTCTAAGGCCACAGGGTAGTAATCCACCAGTCCCGGGAACTTAGATTGCAATTAGAAAAATATTGCTAATGGAGTTCCCGTCGTGGCTCAGTGGTTAACGAATCCGACTAGGAACCATGAGGTTGCTGGTTCAATCCCTGGCCTTGCTCAGTGGGTTAAGGACCTGGCATTGCCTTGAGCTGTGGTGTAGGTTGCAGACACGGCTCAGATCCCGCGTTGCTGTGGCTGTGGCGAAGGCCGGCGGCTACAGCTCCTGTTAGACCACTAGCCTGGGAACCTCCATATGCCGTGAGTGCGGCCCTAGATAAGGCAAAAAGACAAAAAGAAAAAGAAAAAATTGCCAACGGAAGATCACAGAAGGTAAAACTGAAACCTAAAGAATTAAAGCAGTCATTCGGGGCTCTAATTAGGGTCAAATAAGGACTTTGGGGTATGAGAGTGGAGCGTTTTCCGAGGAGGAGTGAACTAACGGAAGACCGCTTCCTTGAGATGTTCGTCCACCAAAGTATATGGTGTTCATTCTTTTCCCATCTCTGCATCATTCACAGTTTCCACCACTTCCAAAATATTTGTTCATGGTATTTGGGTGTGTAAGTACCTACTGGAAGTTAGTGTCATGTTTGAAACAATCACTCAAGGGACACTTTAAAAAATTGGAGGTGTGTGTTTATGTCTAGAACTAGAAGTATAGGATTTAACTTGTACTGGAGAGAAACCCGATGGACCTAATTATGTGGTAAATCCATTAAATGGAGCGCTCCTCTGTTTGCACATTAGCGAGCTCATAGCCAAGACACACCGTGTAATGTAATCAGTGTGGGAAGTCTCACGGTGGGTGCTCCAGCGTGTCGGCATGAGAGTTTGTGCTGGACTGAGACCCCCTGAACGTCAGGAATGTGGGAGAGCTTTTGGGAGGAGGTCTTAACTAATGAGGCACTGGAGGACTCATGCTGAAGAAAACTCTTCTGGTATGTAATCAGTGTTGGAATCCTTTCTATCAGACCCTTGATTTTAATGTGTATCAAGGAAAGCCATCTGGGGAGAAGCCTAATGAATGTAGTTAATACAGGAAATCTTTCTTTCAGAGCTCTGACTGTATTTCACGTAACAGAATGCACACTGAAGAGAAAGAAGCCTTGTGAGTGTAATCAGTGTTGGAAATGCTTCAGCTGGAGTTCTCACTCTGTTATGCATCAGAGGACTCACACTGGCGAGAAACACCGCAAGTGGGAAAAGTCTTTCAACTGGAATTCTCACCTTGCTGAACATTAAAGAATCCACATTGGAGAGAACCCCTACAAATATAATCAACTTGGGAAATTTTAGACACATCTTTTATGTTACTGTGAATCAGAAAATTCCTTTGAGTGAATAACCGCATGAATATACTGTGGAAAAGACCTCAGTAAGACCACCTTACCTATGGAACACTAAGGAATTCCTAGCGAAGGAAGCCCTGTGCAGACAATCAGTGCAGAAAGCATGTTCCTTTTCCCATGTAAGGTAACAGAAGCACATGGTAAGGTTTAGAACCTGGATATGGGGGGGTTGGTATCGTTCTGCTTAGCACCGAAAGTTCCAGAAATACTAGGAGCAGAGTCTGGAGGTGTCTCAAAGGGGGCAGGGCCGAGGAGGACATCCTGCCAGAAGGCCTCTGCCGTTGCTCCCCTTGATCCCAGCCCTTTTCCTTGCCCACGCCTACTTCTCCAGCTCTGCCTTGCCTGAAGTCCTGCCGTCCAGGGCCCTTTTCTGCTCAAATTAACCACCATTGTTTTCTGGCGGTTGATACCAAGGACATCCCAACTGACTGGTTCAGAAGATGTCAGGAGAGCTTTAATGTCCTGCGCAGAGTCAGTAGGTCCAGAAAAGACCAAAAGACCCTCCCCTACATTAAGCTGAGAGGATCCCGTTGTTCACTGAAACCAAGCTCTCGGCAACAAGGAGCTCTGCCATGTTCACGCTGCGCCACCCGAGGGCCCCCCTTAGGTGATAAGACGGCGTGAGGCTCTGACTTTCTTTCCTTTTTCTTTTTCTTTTTTTTTTAAGACTGCACCCGCAGCATATGGAAGTTCTCAGGCAAGGGGTCTAATTGGAGCTGTAGCTGCCAGCCAACACCACAGCCACGGCAACACTGGATCGACCAGGGATTGAACCCATGTCCTCATGGTTCCTAGTCAGATTCATTACCCCTGTGCCACAACAGGAACGCCCAGGACCTGCATCTTGAAGGTGGGGCAGAAAGTTGCTTTGCGTTTCCAGGGATGCTAAAAGCAACAGCTATTGGGCAGTTGATCAGCTGGTTTTCTGGAGTTGTTGTTCAGGAGGGGTGTTCTGCGTTCTGCCGCTGGCCCAGGCTGACGTGCCTCAAATTCCAGGGTCCTGTGGGAAGGAGAGAAGTAGAGCTACAACTTGTTCACATCAAGGGAAAAGCTTCTTGTTCCAACAGATCAGTGGGACAAAAAGTTCAGCTAGTCATGTGTGAGACAAAGAAAGAGAAAGCGTCTGGTCTTCACTGGATAGACAAGGGGACATCTGTGAGTTTTATCTAAGGCGGGGGAAGGTGGTTATTTGCAGGAAGAAGTTTCCAGGAGCACAAGGGTGTTCGCTGCTGTTGCGTCCCAGGAATACAGAGCTGGGAAGTAGGTTCAACATTCTCACGATGCTGGAGAGAAAGCTGGTGGTGGAAGAATGTCACCACGGCAGCACCGGCGATGAGACAGAATCAGAGGGTGCACTTAGAGGCTGGTGTTCACGCACACAGGGCGCAGCAGGCTGCCAGCGTCCACACCTCGGCGCATGGTCCCCATGCAGCAGAGCAGCCACTGAGCGCCAGTGGCCAGGATGTCGCTGCTGTCATCCTATGGGAACAGCCACAGCAAGCAAGCACTCCTTTCATAACTCACACCAAGGGAAAGAGAAGCTGGCTTGAAAAGCTGAAAAGTCCCAGAGGGCAGGAAAGGAGGCGTGAGCACAGGAATCAGTGTCCTGCAAGGCTTGGGCACCCCTGGAGTGGGGTGAGGGGCTGCCCAGCAGGGCGCCGTTTTGTGCCTGGAACTGGGAGCACAGCCCAGCCTGCGGGACCCACTGGCGGGAGGAGAGCTGGCCAGCAGTGTGCCCTCTGGTCCTGGTGGAGTCCTGAGCTGCTCCCCTCATCCTTGTGAGGTTGAGGGCTTCCTGCCCGAGGCACCAACACCCAGCTTGGCCACCCTGACCTCGAGGGCTCGCCCCGCGGCTGTGAGGAAGCTGAGCGTCCCAAAGTGAGGAGCCCAGGACCACACCACACAGGAGCTGAGGGATTCTGGAGTTTCCGGGTCAGGCTGGTCTGAGACTAGCAGATACTCAGGAAAAAAAAAAAAAAAGCTCTGCAGCAAGATGGCCTTAGTTCAAATCTAGGCTTTGCCTCTTGCCAGTTGTGCTACTCGAGCTAGTTACTTAACCTCACTGTGCCAAGGGAAGGTCAGTATAGTGTGTTATCTTACAGGGCTACCAAAAGGAGTCCCCAGACCCACAGGGACTTTACGGGGCTGGTAGTTAGTAAGCGCTTTATCTATTACTATTATGACTGCTATCACTAGCTCCTCTTTCAATCCTCAACAGTTTTTAAGGGCTAAGTAACAAGAGGGAAAACCCTAAAACACCCTGGAAAAGAAAGGCAATGAGGGATGGCCAGCACTACTAGATAGTAAACCGTACTGTGAAGCATCTGCAATTTTTAAATTGCAGTATTCGCACATAGATAGAGCAATTCAATAGAAAATACAGAAATGGACTAAATTGCATATGGAAAGTTAGTGATAAAAGGAGAACCTCAAAATAGTCAGGAAAGGCATTCCCCATTATGACTAAGTGGGTTAAGACCCTGACTAACATCCAGGAGGATGCAGGTTCGATCCTGGGCCTTGCTCAGTGGGTTAATGATCCAGCATTGCCGTGAGCTGTTGTGTAGGCTGGCAACTGCAGCTATGATTCAACCCCTAGCCTGGGAACTTCCAGATACTGTAGGTTTGGCTGTAAAAAAGCAAAAAACAAAACAAATCCAGAAGTAATTAAAAAAAACTGATAAATTTGATGTTAGGAGTTCCCACTGTGGATCTGTGGGTTAAGAACTGGAAATAGTGTCCGTGAGGATGCGGGTTCAATCCCTGACCTCGCTCAGTGTGTTAAGCATCCAGGCATTGCCTCAAGCTGCGGTATAGGTCACAGATGCATCTCGGATCTGGCGTTGCTGTTGCTGTGGTGTAGGCCAGCAAGTGTAGCTCCAATTAGACCCCTAGCCTGGGAACCTCCATA
Source organism: Catagonus wagneri (assembly GCA_004024745.2). Classification (NCBI taxonomy): domain Eukaryota; kingdom Metazoa; phylum Chordata; class Mammalia; order Artiodactyla; family Tayassuidae; genus Catagonus; species Catagonus wagneri. The sequence goes on from PVHT020000439.1 coordinate 4,034,920, forward strand.
TATGGTGGGTGTGGCACAGGAAAGCCAAAAACAAAAAAAAAAAAGATTAAAACAAAAAATTACAATTTTCAACTCTAATCGGAGTTGCAGCCACTGGCCGATGCCACAGCCACAGCAACGCAGGATCCAAGCCATGTCTGTGACCTACACCACAGCTCACGGCAACACCAGATCCTTAACCCACTGAGCGATGCCAGGGATCAAACCCTCAACCTCATGGTTCCTAGTCAGGTTCGTTAACCACTGAGCCATGACAGGAACTCTGAAAAATTCCAATTTTAAAATAAAAATTTATGATTTGCAAGGTGAAAATTGCTCTTAAGGAACTTCCAAAGCTAGAGTGAGACCAACAACCACATAGAAAAAATGACTAAAGTTCTTGTTCACAGAACAAGAAATGAAATAGCTCTTAAATGTATTAAAGGTGCTTGTAATTACAGAAATTCTCATTAGAGAAATGCAAATTAGAACTACATTGATATACCATTTCTTTCTTTCTTTCCTTTTAGGGCTGCACCTGCACCACATGGAGGTTCCCAGGCTAGGGGTCTAACAGGAGCTGTAGCTGCCGGCCTTCGCCACAGCCACAGCAACGCGGGATCCGAGCCGCGTCTGCGACCTACACCACAGCTCACAGCAACGCCGGATCCTTAACCCACCTTGCAAGGCCAGGGATCGAACCCGCAACCTCGTGGTTCCTAGTCGGATTCGTTAACCGCTGCACCACGACGGAAACTCCTGATATACCATTTCTTACCTATCAGATTGGCAAAGATTCAAGTTTGATGCCACACCCAGCTGATAAGACTGTGTGGAACAGGCCCTCCCAAAAACTCCTGGTGGGCTGCAAGAAGGTATAACCCCAAAGTAGAGGAATATGGCAAAATTCCTTTGACCCAACAATCCCACTTCTAGGGATCTAATCCAGATATACACGGGCAAAGACGCAAAATCACGCAAGCAGAGAAGTATGGGTTGCAGCACTGTGTGGAATAGTAAAATGCTCAGTAGATCTTAACGGGTCATCAGTAGTGGCTGATAGATGGAACTGCGGTCCTGCCACACGGTGGCGCCCTGGGCAGCTGCCAGCGCTGGAATCAAAGAAGTACATCACAGCACTAAGCGTGCTGTGGGAGCTTAGTGCGGGGGACACATTCAGAGGTATTTGCTAATGTATTTTCCTTTTCTTTTATTTTTTTTGTCTTTTTGCCGTATCTAGGGCCGTACCTGCGGCATATGGAGGTTCCCAGGCTGGGGTTCTAACGGGAGTTGTAGCTGCCGGCCTTCACAGCCACAGCAACGCGGGATCCGAGCCATGGCTGCAACCTACACCAGAGCTCACAGCAACGCCAGATCCTTAACCCACTGAGCAAGGCCAGGGATCGAACCCGCAACCTCCTGGTTCTTAGTCGGATTCGTTAACCACTGAGCCACGACGGGAACTCCCAAGGAGGATCCCATTATTGATTCAGGTTCCTTCCATCTTTCTGCTCTGCCATTCTCAGAATGTTGACTTTGCTCTTGGGCTGGTTTACCCATGGTGCTGACATAGCGGTACTGTTGTACACAATACACGCAGATAACTCTGATCCAGAGGCAAAAAACAAGGGGACACACTAGCGTCTTTTGTTCATTTTTAAGAGATAGGGAGCAGCTTGTCCAGAAGTCCCCAGCAGACTTGTCATTTCTCCTTGGCCAGAATACCCTTGCCTAATTTAATCACATAGCTGTGAGACCAATCAAGATTCTTCTTTTGGAAGTTAGGTTCAAGACTTTCTGGAAGAGTCTACCAATTGAAGGGTCACGTTAGGAAGTATGAAGGACGCAAAATAATAAGGGGAGGGCCCTTGGGTAAAGCAACCAAAAAGCAAGGAAGACTGGTCCCAGGAGCACCCCAGACACAAGACCACAATCCAGGAGCTCAAGGATGCCTGAGGATGAGTAGAGCCAGAGTGGTTCCAGCCATTTGGCCGGCTTGGGAAGTTTTCCTGTGGCCTCTCTCGCTCCATGAACAGCCAGGGAAGGTTAGAAGGTGTGTGGGTCTCTGCCCTGCAAGGCAGTGAGACTGAATAGAAATGGCCGGACCATATACAGCAGAACGCTGACCAACAACATTCCTAGCAACAGGCCTCAGTCAAGACTTGGTCACTAATTGCCAGCTTCCCTGTTTTTGGGCCCCGCCCCCTTAGGGAAAACCAGAGAAAGCCAATTAAGCTCCGGTGAACAATCACATAGGACGACCAATTCTAGTTAGCTGGCCTCCAACTACAACTCTCCACCAAGAGCCACCAGGACACAGCTGAGGCCTTTCCTCTTGTCGCTGTCAAGCTTTCCCTCTCCTCTGCCGGCCTCTGAGCCTCCGGACGCCCTTGTTACAGCGGGCTCTGAGAAAACACGTTCTGTGGGCCTCATCAGTGGGCTCCCTTTACTTCCACGGCAGGTCTGAGCACTGCAAAGGCCAACGAGGAAAATACGAGGCCGCGCAGGGTTCAGAGGCGAAAGTCCGCCCTCGACCTGTGTCGTAGACGCCCAGAAGAATCAGAGCATCCGCTAACCTGGGGCCGAGGGACATGGACCCCTGGGGAGCAACGCTCTCAACCACAACACGAGCCGTTGTAATAGAAAAAAAGGAGGCTTAGACGCCTAAGGCCTCGACACTCCCGCGGCCACCAGGGGAAACCGCGGCTGCAGAGACTGGAAGAACGGCCACCGAAGCGAGGGAAAAAAACAATAACAAACAGCCGCCCGGCGCGAGGCTTTCTGGGACTTGTAGTTCGTCGCGCTAAGCGCGCGCACTTCCGCCAACCACCGGAAGTGCCGCCATTGACCGCGAGTGCAGGTGAACCTGGCCCTCGGGACGCTGCCCGGTGGCTCCGCTGTGCTCCAAAAGCGACTAAGATACAGACAAGGTTTCCTCCACTGGTACGTGGACTTTGAACTCATTTTGAAGAGAAAGTATCTGTTGCGCAGCTGAATAAAGAATTAGGGGTAGTCCTGGCAGAGCAAATGGCTTTGACTGATGTGTTGGGGGCCCATGTTGGCTGTCTTTGGTGATGCCCCAAGTTAAGGACTCTGTGTGAAAAGGGTCCGGAGATGTGAAGAACAGGGATCCAAAGTTGCCTTGTTTATAAGGGCTGGAGTTTGGATTTCAGAGCCTTGGGAATAGAAGCTTCGAGGGGTGGAGATAAAACAGTGCAAGGAGCGGCGCCAAGGGAGTAAAGAGTGAGGAGGAGGAGTTCCCGTCGTGGCTCAGTGGTTAACGAATCCGACTAAGAACCATGAGGTTGTGGGTTCGATCCCTGGCCTTGCTCAGTGGGTTAAGGATCCGGCGTTGCCGTGAGCTGTGGTGTAGGTTTCAGACGCGGCTCAGATCCTGCGTTGTTGTGGTTCTGGTGTAGGCCAGCGGCTACACCTCCGATTAGACCCCTAGCCTGGGAATCTCCTTATGCCGCGGGTGCGGCCCTAGATAAGGCAAAAAGACAAAAAAAAAAAAAAAGAGAGAGTGAGGAGAACTCCTGAGTTTCCACTTGTAGTGAGGAGGCAGGATGGAGGCCACTGTGCAAGAGATGAGGAATCCGTGGTCACTCGCAGCTGTGTTGAATTGAGGAGTCTGTGGGTGAAAGAATTAATCAATAGTCAGTCTAGGGAGTTCCCATCGTGGCTCAGTGGTTAACGAATCCGACTAGGAACTATGAGGTTGCGGGTTCGATCCCCGGCCTCGCTCAGCGGGTTAAGGATCCAGCGTTGCCGTGAGCTGTGGTGAAGGTTGCAGACACGGCTCGGATCCAACCAGTGGCTGCAGCTCTGATTAGATCCCTAGCCTGGGAACCTTCATATGCCGCGGGTGTGGCCCTAGAAAAGACAAAAAAGGAAAAGAAAAGAAAAGGTGAGTCTAAGAAAGAAAGGGAAAGTTCTATTCACTCCAACCCGAGGATAATCCAGCAAACAGTCTTTAAGCAAGCTCTGAAGGCTGTTCCACCCTAGAGGTCACAGCACAGTCGCATATGTTTCTGAAATAAAGAGCTAAAAAAAAAAGATAATGTTAAAAAAATTATAAATGAAGATAAACAGAAGTTCCTGTCGTGGCTCAATGGTTAGCGAATCTGACTAGTATCCATGAGTACCTGGGTTCCATCCCTGGCCTTGCTCAGAGGGTTAAGGATCAGGCATTGCCATGAGCTGTGGTGTAGGTCGCAGATGCAGCTCGGATCCCGAGTTGCTGTGGCTCTGGCGTAGGTCAGCAGATTGGACCCCTAGCCTGGGAACCTACATATGTGATGGGTGTGGCCCTAAAAAAAACAAAAAGACCAAAAAATAAAACAATTAAAAATAAAAAAAAATTTTTTTAAAGAAATAAAGACCTATATGTCAGATGATGAATTGACAGTTTATACAATCCAGAACTGCAGAATAAAGTGGGGAAGGCTCATTGTGACCCCCTTGCAAAGAAGGAGAAGTTCCCTGTGGCACAGCAGATTGCAGATCCAGCATTGCCACTGCAGTGGCTCAGGTCGCCGCTGTGGAGTGGGTTTAGTCCCTGGCCTGGGAACTTCTGCGTGCCACAGGTATGGCAAAAAAAAAAAAAAGGCCGGAGTTCCCATCGTGGCGCAGTGGTTAATGAATCTGACTAGGAGCCATGAGGTTGCAGGTTTGATCCCTGGCATCGCTCAGTGGGTTAAGGATCTGGCGTTGCCGTGAGCTGTGGTGTAGGTCCCAGACGCGGCTCGGATCCCCCGTTGCTGTGGCTGTGGTGAAGGCGCAGGCCAGCAGCTACATCTCCAACTAGACCCCTAATCTGGGAACTTCCATATGCCGTGGGTGCGGCCCTAAAAAGCAAAATAAAAAAAGAAAGGCCATCTCCTAAAGAGGCTTGGTTAATGCAGATGCACAAGGCACACTAAAGAAAGAGGAAGGAGGAGCCCTAAATGAGCAGACAAAACATTTGTTTAAATTTTGATTGACTTGTTGTAAGACATGAATTTTATTTCGTCAAGTCTTTGGAGGTATGGCTGGTTGTAGAGGAGGGAATGGCAGTGGAAGGAAGCCTGGGAGAGAGGTCTGGGCTGGACATGAAGCCTGGGCAGCACTTGCAACCCCATCCTCCACTGGCAGCGAAAGGAAACTGGAAAAGGAAGGAGGAAGAGAGGCCTCCTCCCTACCCCCGCAGCCGGGGGACCCCTGCTGGGCCAGCCCGCTCCTGGGGCCAGCATGAGAAAAAGCAGTGGAGTTTTGTTTTGTTTTGTTTTTTGTCTTTTTGCCTTTTATCTAGGGCTGCACCCGTGGCATATGGAGGTTCCCAGGCTAGGGGCCTAACAGAAGCTGTAGCCTCCGGCCTTCGCCACAGCCACAGCAACGCGGGATCCGAGCCATGTCTGCAACCTATACCACAGCTCACGGCAACGCCGGATCCTTAACCCACTGAGCAAGGCCAGGGATCGAACCCGCAACCTCACGGTTCCTAGTCGGATTCTTTAACCACTGAGCCACGAAGGGAACTCCCAAAAGCAGTGGAGTTTTATGTCCAACTGTGACCAATGTAATTAAATCCGCTGTGCTCCTACGTTGTATCAGCACTGTGTCAAACTCTGTAAATGCAGCTCATGTAATCATCACAGCGGCACCACAAGGCAGAGGCTGCCTTACTCCTGGACGTCTGCTGAGAGGTAGGAGGTAAGGAGGCCTGTTCAGGGTCCTGTTGAGGCAGGTGGTGGAGCTGGGACTTGGAAAGGAGGCAGTCTGGCTGCAGAGGGAGTATTCCCATCCCTCGCCCTGCGATGTCTGCAGACAGGGAAGAAGAGGATCAGAGGGTGGAAGTGGATACATGTAGAAGGAGGTGGCCTGCGGATGAACAGGAATGTCAGAATGAGAGTCTTGGGCCTTCTTCCTTTTCCCCTTTTTTTTGTCTTTTTGCCTCTTCTAGGGCCGCACTCGCAGCATATGGAGGTTCCCCGGCTAGGGATCTAATTGGAGCTACAGCCGCCAACCTACGCCACAGCCACAGCAACATGGGATCCAGGCCACGTCTGCAACCTACACCACAGTTCACGGCAACGCTGGATCCTTAACCCACTGAGCGATGCCAAGGATCAAACCCACAACCCCATCGTTCCTAGTTGGATTCGTTAACCACTGAGCCACGACGGGAACTCCACCCTTTTTCTTTTTAGTGGTGCACCTGAGGCATATGGAAGTTCCCAGGCTAGGGATCGAATCGGAGATACAGCTGCTGGCCCACACCACAGCCACAGCAATGCCAGATCCGAGCCCCATTTGCGACCTGCACCACAGCTCATGGCGGTGCCTGGTCCTTCACCCACTGAGTGGGGCCAGGGCTCGAACCCATATCCTCATGGATACTAGTCGGGTCCTTAACCTGCTGGGCCACAATGGGAACTCCCTGGCCAGCCTTCTTAGTGTGGTGTACATCTGTGTGTGTGTATGTGCGTGCGTGTGCACGCAGCATCGCTGTACTTTTGGTACAGGCAGGGTGAGAGGTAGTCAAACATAGGGAAGAGTTTGGGGCATGATTCGGGAGGACTTTTACCTGGCTGTCTAAGTGGGGCTGTCACATGACCGTAGCCAAGCTGCTAGACGAGCAGAATGGGGAACAGTGACACATTAAGGAAAGCAGGGGTTGGAGTTCCCATTGTGGCGCAGTGGTTAACGAATCCGACTAGGAACCATGAGGTTGTGGGTTTGATCCCTGGCCTTGCTCACTGGGTTAACGATCTGGCGTTGCCGTGAGCTGTGGTGTAGGTCACAAACGCGGCTCGGATCCTGCGTTGCTGTGGCTGCGGCGTAGGCCAGTGGCTACAGCTCCGATTAGACCCCTAGCCTGGGAATCTCCACATGCCGCAGGTGCGGCCCTAAAAAAAGCAAAAAAAAAAAAAAAAGAAAAGCAGGGATTAATAGGTGTGCCCCCCGGGCAGTGGGACAGCCTCTCAGCGGCTGCAGCAGGAGGATACCCCCACTTCAGAGGAGTCCTCTGGGGTGTTTCTCATCCTCTGCCCCCATCCAGTCCCATTCCATTTTCATAAACCATCTGAGGTTTCTTTGGGGTTTTTTCTTTTTTTTCGGCTGCGCCGGTGGCATAGGAAAGTTCCCAGGCCGGAGACTGAACTCGCCTCACCGCAGCAATCCAAGCCACAACGGTGACAACGCCAGATCCTTAACCTGCTGTGCCCTGAGAGAACCCCACCATTAGGGTCTTTTTTAATTGTACAACTTATTGTTTTGGCACTGCCTCCACCTCCTCCTGTTTAGTATCTTGAGATGACAGGAAGAATTGTCCCCTTCCTTACTCGAGTGTTAAGGGACTGTTGTGTATCTGTGGGCTCATGGTTCAGACACCCCAGCACGTGCCTCAGGGCATTTACCTTGAACCTGGAGCAGCACAGGCCCAGACTCGGGCACGCTGGCTGTCTCCGCAACCGGGGAGCCGGCTCGGCAACCTCAGCTGACCTCAGAGCCGTGAACAGGGAGACCACGTGGTCCGAGCCCCAGCTCCCTGCCCCACACTCCGCAAGGGAAGCTCCCCAGCTGGCACTGCACCCTCTCCTTTGGGGCTGAGATGGACGTGAGAGCACGGAGGTACCGAGGTGGGGCTGACTGCCTAACTGTCCCCGCAACCCCAGCCCTGCCTCCTGAGGACCTCTGCCCTCTCCACGACGCTTCTCCAGGTGTGAGGAGGAGATGGAGCCGCGTCCTTGGCAGATCCCACCCTGGGTGAGTCGGGGCCTCTGCTCCTGTTGCATCAGTCTCTGTGGCTGTGAAACGCGTGGCGGGGCAGCAGCTGTCTTCCCGGGCTGCACACACGGCAGCTCGGTGATGCTGCTCTCCGCCTTGCGGTGAAGGCTGCGGGCCTTGTGTGAAGGAGCCGCACGCTCCTAGGACCAGCCGCAGCGCTCGTGTCCCAAACCTGCTTCCAGGCCTCTGCTTCAGACGCTTTGTCTGTGCTCCTTGCTGCCCGAGGGGACGCAGAGCTGAGCCCCCGTAGACGGGCAGTCACTCTTGCTGAGGCCACTCGGGAGGGCGGCTGGGCATGTCCACGTAAAGCACTGGAGTCCCCACGGACGGCTCGCTCTGCAGCACACAGCGGTTGAGGGGCGGGTCCCTGACCTTGTTTAGGACCCCGACACCATGCAAGTCTGTGCGTCGCAGGTGCCGGGACTCAGTTCCACCCACGCCCTGTGAGACTCTCCAGTGTGAAAGGCTGTCTTCACAGTCACGTCCTGGCAGCTCATGTGGAGAAGTTTAGGGACGCATCCAGGTGTCCAGCTACCAGCTAGTGAAGCCGAGATGCCAACTTGGCCAGGACCTCAGGGCCAGAGCGTGTGACCCCTTGCCTGCTGGCCTCTATTGAGTGCAGGCTTTATCAGCCTTTTCTATTAAGGGCCGAGTGGGAATTGTTTTGTGCTCTGCAGGCCACATACAGCTTCTGTCTCCTATCCTTATGTGGCCTTTTTTTTTTTTTTTGTCTTTTTGCCTTTTCTAGGGCTGCACTTGCGGCATATGGAGGTTCCCAGGCTAGGGGTCTAACAGGAGCTGTAGCCGCTGGCCTTCACCGCAGCCACAGCAACGCGGGATCCGAGCCTTATCTGCAGCCTACACCACAGCTCACAGCAATGCCGGATCCCTAACCCACTGAGCAAGGCCAGGGGTCAAACCCGCAACTTCATGGTTCTTAGTCAGATTTGTTAACCACTGAGCCACAACGGGAACTCCTATGTTGCCTTTTAAAAAGGAAAAATCCTTTCTCAGCTGTATTAGTCTCCTCAGGCTGCTGTAACAAAGTACCACCCGCTGAGTGGCTTGGACAACAGACATTTGTTTTCCCACAGTTCTGGAGGTTGGAAGTCCAAGATCAAGGTGCCAGCAAGGTTGTTTCTGGTGAGGACTCTTCTTGGCTTTCAGATGGTGTTTTCTCTGTGTCTCCCTAAAGTGGGGAGAGGGGCTTCTGGTGTCTCCTGTTGTAAGGACAACAAGGACACCAGTTCCATCGTCTTAGGGCCCTGCCCGTGATCTCCATTAAGCTTAATTTCTTCCGTAAAGGCTTTGTGGGGTAAGACTTCAACATGTGGATTCATGAGGAAAGAATTCAACCTGTGGCATTAGCCATCTGAAAATACCACACCTGGACTTCCCTTCATAGCTTAGTGGTTAATGAATCCAACTAGGAACCATGAGGTTGCGAGTTCGATCCCTGGCCTTGCTCAGTGGGTTAAGGATCCAGCGTTGCCGTGAGCTGTGGTGTAGGTCACAGACGCAGCTCGGATCCTGCGTTGCTGTGGCTGCGGTGTTGGCTGGAGGCTACAGCTCCGATTCTACTGCTAGCCTGGAAACCTCCATATGCCGCGGGTGCGGCCCTAGAAAAGACAAAATAAAAACACCACACCCTTAATTTGTCCCATGGCCCATAGTGAGCCGACCCCTGATCTAGAACATCCTCTTTGACTGGCTTCCAACCTGTGGTTTTGTAGGGAGCCTGGGTGTCCAAAAGGGCTCCCCTTTGTTTCCTAGAACAGAAACAAACAGGGAGTTCCCATCGTGGTTCAGTGGTGTCAAACCTGACTAGTATCCATGAGGACGCGGTTTCAATCCCTGGCCTTGCTCAGTGGGTTTAAGGATCCAGCATTGTCTTGAGCTGTGGTGAAGGTCAAAAAGAGAAAATGAGGTGTGACCAGTGGTAGATGAGATACTCAGAAAGAAGGGAAAGCACCACGGACCTGGGTCTGGGTCTGACCTTAGCACAGGCCCTACGTCGGGCCCCTGGGTTCTCCCTCCCTGTGTTGTTCTGTCCCCCAGCGGCCGCATCGGGACAGCAGGGCTCCATGTTTTTGTTTGTTTGTTTTTATCTTTTTACCTTTTTTAGGGTCGCATTTGCGGCATGTGGAGGTTCCCAGGCTAGGGGTCTAACAGGAGCTGTAGCCGCCGGCCTTCGCCACAGCCACAGCAACGCGGGATCCAAGCCGCGTCTGCAACCTACACCACAGCTCACGGCAACGCAGAATCCTTAAACCACTGAGCGAGGCCAGGGATCGAACCCGCAACCTCATGGTTCCTAGTCGGATTCTTTAACCGCTGCGCCACGACGGGAACTCCAGGCGAGGCTCCATGTGAACACCGGTGCTGTTTCGGTCTCCTGTGAGCTTCAAGGACGTGGCTGTGACCTTCACGTGGGAGGAGTGGGGACAGCTGGACCCAGCCCAGAGGACGCTGTACCGTGAGGTGACTCTGGAGACCTGCAGCCACCTGGTCTCCTTGGGTAAGTCGGGCGCTGCCCATCGCTGGGCCCAGAGCTGTGAGTCCTCTCTAGGGTGTGCCTGGGCTGGGTCGAAAGGTGCTTGCAGTGAGTCCCTTTGAGACGCAGGTCCAGGTATTGCTGCTTATCCCGCCTCCGGGCAGGTCTGCGGCTTGAGGTTCAGGGCGCGGGGAGTTTGCTGGGGCGGGTGTGGGGCCCTCCTTGCCCATCCAGTCTGACCCTGGGCGGCGAGGGCCGAGCCTGTCTCCAAGCAGAGCGCCAAGCCCTGCGTTTTCCTCCCCTGACCAGGCCTTCTGCTCACCAAACCAGGTGTGACCTCCTGCCTGGAGCGAGGGGAGGCCCCATGGGGGGGCGGAGCGTGTGTCTCCCCAAGGTGAGAACCGCCCGGGGCCCAACCGTTAAGGTCCCAGGAGCAGGGAGGCTGCCGGGGGCGCTTGCTCGGGTGCCCCGGCGGCCACGTCACGTCAGCCTGCAGAGGACACATGTTGCTGTCAGGACGCGTCTCCCTCCTGGGTTTCCCTCTGTCCGTCTTGCCTTTGGTCTTCAGCCCGCGGCTTCTCATTTCATTCCCAGATCCTGCCGCCTCTTCTCTTCCAGCCCCTCGTGCTCTGCCTGGGGGGCAGCTCTTCAGGCCTCTCCTTTAGGCCTGGTCTTTGCTCTGCTGTTCAGTGTCCACGTCCCTCCGTGTTGGATGTTCCCACAATCTCAGGCTGATTCCAAGGTATGGTGAGAACTTGTGCATCCATGCCTTCCAGAAGGATTCCTCCTAAATCACCATTCCGGGACCTGCTTTTCCACCTCTCCCCAAATCATATCCCCCACTTCCTACCCTGTATGTCAACCTAATTGGAGTTTTTTTTTCTTTTCTTTGTCTTTTCTTCTTTTAGAACTGCATCAAGATACAATTTGCCTAGCATACAAGTCACCCACTTAAAATATGCAAAAGCTAGGAGTTCCCGTCGTGGCTCAGTTGGTTAACGAATCGGACTAGGAACCACGAGGTTGCGGGTTCGATCCCTGGCCTTGCTCACTGGGTTAAGGATCCGGCATTGCCGTGAGCTGTGGTGTAGGTCGCAGACGTGGCTCGGATCCCGCGTTGCCGTGGCTGTGGCGAAGGCCGGCGGCTACAGCTCCTGTTAGACCCCTAGCCTGGGAATCTCCATATGCCACGGGTGCGGCCCTAGAAAAGACAAAAAGACAGAACAAAACAAAACACGCAAAAGCTTTCAGTATATTCTCAGCATGTGTGTCCATCACCGTGACTAATTGGGCAGCTTCTCACTTTTTGTTGTTTTATTTTAAGTGATAAACTTTATTTTTCAGACCAGTTTCACACTCACAGAAAGTACAGAGTTCCTGTAAAACACCTCTCCCCATGCAGTTTCCCTTTTTAATATCTTGCATTCCGTTGTACATTTGTTACAGTTGATGAACAGCTGATAAATACTATGAAATCAGTGTTTACAGCATTTGGTGTTGTACATGCTGTCGGTTTGGACAAATGTGTAACGTCATAGCTCCACCATTATAGGTCGTACAGAGTAGTTTCCCTGCCCCAAAAAATCCTCTGTGCTCCTCCTTTTTCTCCCTTCCTCCACCCTAACCCCTGACAACCACTGATTATTTTACTTTCTCCGTAGTTTTACGTTTTCTAGAAGGTCATGTGTTGGAATAGTGCAGTACGTGGTCTTTTCTGACTGGTGTTCTCACTTAAGAAATAAGCAACACGTATGTGCTTCACGCCTCTGATAAACCCCAGCCTAGAGGTGTTGAGTTTATCTCACGTGTTCTTGCTCCTTCTTACCCTGTAATTGTCTTGCCTTCAGCCTCTGTTATTTCTTTCTTTTCTTTACTTTTTTTTTTTTTTTTGCCTTTATCTAGGGCCGCACCTGAGGCATATGGAGGTTCCCAGGCTAGGGTCTAACAGGAGCTGTAGCTGCCGGCATTCGCCACAGCCACAGCCACGCGGGATCCGAGCCGCGTCTGCGACCTACACCACAGCTCATGGCAACGCCGGATCCTTAACCCAGTGAGCAAGGCCAGGGATCGAACCCGCAACCTCATGGTTCCTAGTTGGATTCGTTAACCACTGAGCCACGAAGGGAGCTCCCTGACTTAATATTCTTAACACACCATTTCTACCATCATATCAGGCTGCCAAGTGTCAAATGAAAACATTTCTTTCTTTCTTTCTTTTTTTTTTTTTTTTTTTTTTTTTTTTGCTTCTTGGAGCCGCACCCACGGCATATGGAAGTTCCCAGGCTAGTGGTCGAATAGAAGCTACAGCTGCTAGCCTACACCACAGCCACAGCAATGCAGGATCCGAGCCACATCTGCAATCTGCACCACAGCTCACGGCAACGCCAGGTCCTTAACCCACTGAGCGAGGCCAGCGATTAAACCTGCAACCTCATGGTTCCTAGTCAGATTTGTTGCTGCTGTGCCACGACGGGAACTCCAGATGAAAACGTTTCTGACCACAAGATCTGCCTCTTGAAGGTGGGCCAGAAAGAAGCTTTGCATGCACAGCAATGCTGAAAACACATCTTAGCTACCCCAAGATTTCCTTCCTTTCCTCCTCCTCATCCCCAAACACCATCTCACTTCTCTTCATGAGCTCTTGTTTCATTTGAAAAGTTCTCATTATCAGGCAACACTACCAAAGGGGCACGGCCGAGTCTTGGGAAGGAGAGCTGTGTTGGCTGCAGGTGATGCTGGGCCTGGATGAGGACCTTGCCCAGAGGGCGGGACGGGCTTCGTGTGGTACGAGGGAAGCATCCTCCCGGAAGCCAAATCATGGCTGGAAACTGTAGTTCATATTTTGCCAAACGGAGGGTCCTTGTCTCTGTGGCAGGTGTGGAGAGCGGGGCCTGCGAGTCTGGGTAAAGACTTCGGTGTGACTAGATTTTGGTGTCTGCATGACTGAAAAGGGCAAAGTGGCAGGTAAAGGCAGAATCTTGGAGGACCCAAGTAACAGTCTTAGGCCTGACGCCCATGGTACTCTTTGTAAGAGGCCCAGTGTTTGCAGCAGAGGGAACAGTCCCCTTTAGGACGGTAACAAGGCTGCTGGAATCAGCAGTACTGTGTGTGATGGTGCCTCACATGCCAGACATCATGTGCGGTTCACACACTGGTTCATTTCCACCTCAGAATAACCCTTGTAAACTAAGCATTCTTATTCCTGGATTAACACCAAGAAAAAAGCCTCAGGAGTCGCCAGCTGGGAGTTCCTGTTGTGGCTCAATGGGTTAAGACCTCAACTAGTATATGAGGATGTGGGTTCGAGTCCTGGCCTCACTCAGTGGCCGTGAGCTGTGGTGAAGGGCACAGACACAGCTTGGCTCCCGTGTTGCTGTGGCTGTGATGTAGACCTGCAACTGCAGCTCCAATTCGACCGCTAGCCTGGAAATTTTCATATGCCACATACAAGTACGTACAAGTACAAGTTCAGCCCTAAAAAGAAAAAAGTCGACAGTTGGTGGGGTCCACTCAAGTGACCCAGTCTGGCCAGGAATGCTTGGGGGACCGTAGCACTTGTTCTGGGGTGGTTAAAGACACTTTTCTTTGTTTGACGGCCTGGTATGATGGTAGAAATCATGTGTTAAGAATATTGTCAGGGGAGTTCCTGACATGGCACAGCAGTTAACAAATCTGACTAGGAACCATGAGGTTGTGGGTTCGATCCCTGGCCTTGCTCAGTGGGTTAAGGATCTGGCGTTGCCGTGAGCTGTGGTGTAGGTTGCAGATGCGGCTCGGATCCCGCGTTGGTGTGGCTGTGGCGAACGCCGGCGGCTGTAGCTCTGATTTGACCCCTAGCCTGGGAGCCTCCATATCCCACAGGTGTGGCCCTAAGAAGCAAATGGAATATTTTCAGGGTTTCCTGCTGTGGCACAGTAGGTTATGGTTCTGGCTTTGCCACAACTGTGGCGTAGGTTACAGCTGCATCTCAGATTCGGTCCCTGGACCACAAACTTCCATATGTCACAGGTGTGCCCCCCGCCCACCCCAAAAAAGAAAGAATATTAAGTCGGTGTTGGTGTTTGGGATCCCGTTTCATGATCCAGCACCAGGAAGTAGGCAAGACTGTGGATCATAAGATTGAGGCATTCCTCGGTCTGTGCCAGCATCACCTCATTCTTTAAGGCTTGCACTTCCAAATCTCTTTGCTCCATGTTCACGTTGCCTTCTCTGTGTGTATCAAATCTGCCTCTGCCCGCCTCTTATAAGGACACTTGTGCTAACATTTGGGGCCCACCTAGGCAGTCTCCCCATGTTAAATCCTCAGTACATTTGTAAGGACCCTTTTTCCAAGTAAGGTACCATATTCAGAGGTCCCAGCAAAGAGCATGGAGGTATCTTTGTTGGTGATTGATGGCTATATACATTCAGACCCCAATTTTTTTTTTTTTTGGATTTCTCCTTTAATCTAAACCCTTCTCTGGTTATTTTGTTCCAATGCTCCCTCTTTGGGAACCAGTCCCCCTGAGTCATCTCTTCACTGTCTTTGCTTATTTTTTGTATTTTACCACTGGTTTCCCATTTGCTGAGCCATCCCTGTCTTTTACCACATGCGTGAAATTACAGTCCATGCAATGGAAACAAACCCAGAGATACCTGTCATACTTGGTCTCCTTCATCCCACACTCCTTTCTCAAGAAGCTTCTCTGGTAATTCAGGCATTCTGGATTTCTTTCAGACCCGAAGTCTACCCTTGAACAGAAAGAGTCAGCTTCCAAAGAGGATATTGCCATGGAATTTCCATCCCATCACATGCAAATGAAACCCTGTGTACAGGAGGAGGGCCCCTGGCTGGTCTCATTAGAAATGCAGCGTTCCAGGGAGCAGCAAACGGAGCATCAGAGGGGTCCTCAGAGTCCAGTGGTGCTGACCTCAGAGGGACTCTTTGCTCAAGGGCGGAGTTATGTGAGTTTAAGCATCCTACCTCCAACATTACCCATAAGAACACATTTCCATAAGATCAACTCACATGTTAAAAAGTTGGAATGAGGATTAAGATGGCGGAATAGAAGGACTGGAGCTCAACTTCTCTCCCAAATAACAGCAAAAATACAGCCAAATGCCGAGCAACCTTCAACCAAATGGACTGTAAACTTCCAAAAAAGATACTCTGCTCCAGAAGACACAGCGCAGACCACATCAAGAGGTAGGAGGGGCGATTACGCGATAGAAGCAACCCCATACCTCCTGGGTGGGAAGCCCCACAGACTGGAAAGTAACTGCATCACAGAGACTCAGCTACAGGACTGAGAGTTCTGAGCCTCACGTCAAAACCCCACGCCTGGGGATCGGGCACAGGGAGAAAGAGCCCGGGGAGCAGCTGGCATTGAAGGCCGGAGGGGCTTGTGTGCAGGAGCTCCACAGGACTGGGGGAAACAGAGACCCCAC
>PVHT020000439.1:4060773-4088756 GCA_004024745.2 Catagonus wagneri
ACGTTTCCAGGCCAGAACCTGTGTCTCGGCGGTGACCGGAGCCACAGTAGAGACAATGCCGGATCACAGAGATGTAGTGTATTGATGCTGGCAAGTTATGTCTAAATGGCTGACAGATTTGGAGTTCTCATTGTTACTCAGTCGGTTAAGTACCTGACTAGTATGCATGAGGATGCAGGTTCGATTCCTGGCCTCACTCAGTGGGTTAAGGATCTGGCATTGCTGTGAGCTGTAGTGTAGCTTGAAGACTCGGCTTGGATCCTGCGTAGCTGTGGCTGCAGTGTAGGCCGGCAGCTGCAGCTCCGATTGGACTCCTATCCTGGGAACTTCCATATGCCTGGGAAGTTTCCATATATATAAAAAAAAAATTGTATAAATGGCTGGCAAAGTGTGTGTGTGTGTCTGTGTGTGTGTGTGTAAAGAGAGAAAGAGAAGGATAGAGGGAATGTGGCAAAATATTACACTTGATGAACCTTCATAGAGAAAACAGGAATTAACTGTACTACTAATGTGTCTGTTGAAATTTCTCTGAAACTTTTCAAAATAAAAAGGTGAATGAGGAATTCCCATTGTGGCACAGTGGTTAATGAATCGGACTAAGAACCATGAGGTTGCGGGTTCAATCCCTGGCCTTGCTCCGTGGGTTAACCATCCGGCATTGCCGTGAGCTGTGGTGTAGGTTGCAGACACGTTCGGATCCCATGTTGCTGTGGCTGTGGTGTAGGCCAGCAGCTGTAGCTCTGATTTGACCCCTATCCTGGGAAACTCCATATGCTGCAAATAAATAAATATATAAATAAAATAATGGGGAAAGAGCATGCAGATTGATGCACGTAGAATCGTGAAGATTTAGCACAGTTATGACCAGGGGGAAATGAGCCCATTGGCTGATTCTAAAATAAATACAAGAGCTCTTCCCCCGGAGAAGATACAGACCCAGAACCCACACCACTTCACCCTCTGGAGCCCTTCTGCTGAGAGGAAGGCAGTAGACCCTTCCAGACCTCTCTGCCCACAGAGAAAGGAAATCTCAGGAAATTTTTTCGGGCTCCCAGTAGTGGCCAGATTAGGTTTCCTGGAGGCTGCTGGATTTGTGGTTCCCACAGCCACCTGCTCTGGTGATGATGTCTGACACAGGCACCTCCTGGTTGGGTAGACCCTGTGGGGTTGGGCCCTGGGTGGTGTGGCAGGAGTGACGCCCAGCAGGGAGCAGAGCTGGTCACTGGACTGGAGCCGGGTGATACTGGGGCAGAAAAGAGATGACAGGGATGGAAGAGGGCTGTGCCTGGTTCCTAGCATACAGTAAATGGTCAAGTAAATATTTGTACTGGTTTGACTGCATGTGATGAACATCTGTTTTATCTTACTTCTTTCCTAATAGCCTTTTTTTTTTTTTGCCACACCCATGGCATGAGGAACTTTCTGTGCCAAGCATCCAACCTGTGTCACAGCAGGAACCCAAGCCACTGGCAATAAGGGATCCTTAACTTGCTGAGCCACCAGGAAACTCCAAATAAACTTTTTTGTGTGTGTCTTTTTAGGGCCGCACCTGTGACATATGTGAGTTCCTAGGCCAGAGGTCGAGTAGGCGCTGCAGCTGCCCGACTACACCACAACAAGGGGAGATCAAAGTGGCATCTGCGACCTAGTTGGAGCAACGTGGGGTTTTTAACCCACTCGGTGAGGCCAGAGATGGTTTATAGTCGGATTCGTCTCTGCTGCGGCAGAAGAACTCCCAAATATAATGGACTCCAACAGACCCACAGAAATGACCCATTGCAAAGGGAACAGCCCAAATGGAGAAACAGAACTCGATCAGCTCTCAGAAAATGTGTCCCTCCGAGTCGGTAGTCCATTAAAACCGCTTTTATTAACAAAATGTTCTTATAATTCTGAAGCATAGAACTCTTTTAAGCACAATGGCAGTATACGATCCAGAGAGAAACAACCTGTGCGTTTCCGACTGGGAAGGGCAGGCCGGAATTTCAGCTCCGGCCGTCGCATTCCAGGGTGCAGACTAGTTTTTGCTAAAGGGGCCGCGGACTACACAAGAACAAGGCTGCAGGACGGATTGGCTGCGAGATCAGAGGCACAGCAACCGCTCCGGACGACCTCCGCCCACTAGGCCCGCGGCACGGCGGCCTGAGGCCCCCATTGGCTGGAAGGCGGGGGCGGAGGCTCCCATTGGCCCACAGCCGGGACAGCCCTCGGCCGAAGGGCAAGCGCTAGGAAGCTCTCATTGGCCCGAAGCTCGAAGGCTCCCATTGGTCAAGGCTTCAGGAACGAAAGTTCCCAATGGTCGGGCGCTGAGGCGCGCCGCTCGGCCTTCTGGGAGCTGTATTTGCAGCGTCGCCCGCGCAGCCGCCATTGTCCGGCGGGAGGCGAGTCCCCAGATCTTTTTGGCGGGTGGGTGGCTCTTGGGTTTAGGGTCGCCTAGGGCGCCTCTTCTCACCTGTCTACCCAGGATGGACCCCGAGGAGGAAGCGGCGGCGTTGGCGATGGCTACAGGATCCCCGGAGGAGCGGCTTCAGGTAGGCCGTAACAATAATAGTAACAATAACAACGACGGCGGCGGCCCCCGGGCCAGGCGTCTACCTCAAATGTTGACCCTTGAGCCCTCGCAGCGCACGGAGCGGCGTCGGGCGTTGTCCCCCCAACCCCTGGGTATACTGGGAGACGGAAGCCCAGGTCGGGGCGCCCTGACTAATCCAGCTGGTTAAGGAGGGCGTTGGGCTTCGAACCCGGGTCTTCCAGTCCTCGAGTGCGCATGCGTCCGGTTCCAGGCTGCGACTTTGGGTCGTTCCCGAGGACCAGGCTCGCCCCGCCGACACCCTTCCCCCGGGGCTCCGGAGGCCGACCACTCTGAGGAAGTGTGATAGTCACTGGCGTAGAGACGCTGCAACGGGCAGAGTCCACCGACCCCCACCCAGAGCCCAGCTCCCCAAAGCCCCTGGCCCACGACCGGGACGCAGCCTCCGGGATGAGGACAGGTGATCGTACACCGCGTTAGTGGGGCAGGAGCGATTACAGGGTCCGACTCCTGCGGGGCTGTAGGACATCGCAGTGCCCGGCAGCCTGTTTGCAAGGCCATCTGGGAAGGCGCCTGCTTTCTGGACAAAGTGTCCGCTGCCAGTGTTCTCCACGTAGTGCTCTCTCTTCCTGGCAGGAGCCTGGGAGAAAGTCATAATTCCTGAAGCTCCTGGACTTTCTTTTTGTTGCCTGCGGGAATCTGCATGTCTTTCAGATTTGGTATGCAAAATGAGGCTGGATAATCCTGAATGTGCACGTGTTCAGAGATGTGTTGTTGCAGATTGAGGAGAAAGACAGCCAGGCCCTAGTTTACTTTTGCTGTGCTTGGGAGTGGGGCGCAGGGAGTGAGCAATGTCAGAACACCAGAACTGGACAGCAGTTAAAGCAGTAAAAAGGTTGTATTCAGGAACTGCTGCAATAGGGGGAAAGAGACTTCAGTATAGAACTGCACTTAATTCCAAATACAAGAAAAAGTGGGGATTTATAGGAGGTTGGGAGGTAATTCTTGCTAGACTGACCTAAAACGGGATTTTTGCTTAAGCAGGCCAAGTGATGGCATGTTACCTGGAGGATTATGGGGACTTTGAAGAGCTATCAAGAGGGATCGGATATGAAGGGTGGGAGCCTGACTATAACCTATGGGACAGGATTTTTGGTAAAACTGAGGGATGCAAAAATGGATGTGGGGGAGTTCCCTTCGTGGCTCAGTGATTAACGAACTGGACTAGGACCCATGAGGATGTGGGTTCGATCCCCGACTTCCTTCAGTGGGTTAAGGAGATCAGGAGGTCTAGGCTGGCAGCTGTATCTCTGATTCGACCTCCAGCCTGGGAACCTCCATATGCCTCGGGTGCAGCCATAAAAAAGCAGTCCCCGGCATGGCTCACCGGAAGTGAATCTGGCTAGACTCCATGAGGACTCAGGTTCGGTTAAGGATCCGATGTTGCCATGAGCTGTGGTGTAGGTCACAGACACGGCTTGAGTCTGGTGTTGCTGTGGCTGTGGTGTAGGCCAGCGCCTACAACTCTGATTCGACCCCTAGTCCAGGAACCTCCATATGCCTTGTGTGCGGCCCTAAAAAGCCAAGGGGGGGAAAAAGACACAGAAAATTCAGTAGGTTGGTGATCTGGTGTTGTCGCTGCAGCAGCTTGGGCGGCTGCTGTGGCGCAAGCTCTGTCCCTGGGCTGGCAACTCCCTTATGCTGTGGGCGTAGCCAGAGAAAAAGTGGATGCAGAAGCCCAGAGGTCAGGGATCAGTTGAGAAGATGGTTCAGATGAACTAGACTAAAAGTTTGGTCAAGGAGAAAATCTTTGTTAGCGGTGAGAACCTTAAGAGGGTGTATGTTATCTGTTGCTCTGTGGTAGCTTTAAAACAGCAGTAGGAGTTCCTTGTTGTGGCTCAGTGGTAACCATGAGGATGCAGGTTCGATCCCTGCCTCACTCAGTGGGTTAAGGATCCGGCATTATTGTGAGCTGTGGTGTAGGTCGCAGAGTTGGCTTAGAGCCTGCGTTGCTGTGACTATGGTATAGGCCAGCAGCTGCAGCTCCGATTTGACTCCTAGCTTGGGAACTTCCATATGCCATATGTGCGGCCCTAAAATTCGAATAAATAAATAAATAGGATTACAGTTTCTGATAATAGGACTTTTGGAATGACTTGGCTGGTGGTTCTGACCCTGACTCATTACAGTCAAGATGACAGCCTGGACTGCTCATCAAAGACTTGATTGGGGCTGGAGGATCCACCTCCAAGATGGCTCATTTATGTGACAGTTAGCAGGTGGTCTCTGTTCTGTGGGCCTCTCTGTGGAACTGCCTGGATGTCCTCAACGTGGCACCTGGCTTCCCACAAATGAGTGATCCAGGAGAGAGCTAGGTGGAAGCCACAAATGACCTGGGGTCAGAATTCACACGCTACAGTATACTATTGGTTACATAAATCAAACCTGCTCAGTGTAGGAGGGGACTGCAGAAGGGCTGGGATCACTGGGGCTGTCTTGGAGGCCAGCTATCACAGAAGGCAGAGACCTGCAGATCCACCCTTCCTGTCACGGCTCCAGGGGAGAATCTGTTTCCGCCTTTTCCAGCTCTTAGAGCTGTAGGTAGACCTTACATTTCTTGGCTCATGGCCCTTTGTCTTTTTTTTTTTTTTTTTTTTTTTGATTTTTGCTTTTTAAGGCTGCACCTGCGGTATATGGAGGTTCCCAGGCTAGGGGTCCAGTCAGAGCTACAGCTGCCGGCCTACAGCAAAGCGTGATCCAAGCCGCGTCTGTGACCTACACCACAGCTCATGGCAATGCTGGATGCTTAACCCACTGAGCGAGGCCAGGGTTCGAACCTGCAACCTTATGGTTCCTAGTCCGATTCGTTTCCATTGTGCCACAACGGGAACTTCTGTAATTTCTTGAATATTTTATTTTATTTTGTTATTTCCTTTTTTTAACTTTTTTTTTGTCTTTTTCTCATTTTAGGGCCACACCCGCGGCATGTGGAGGTTCCCAGGCTAAGGGTCTAACTGGAGCTGTAGCCGCTGGCCTATGCCAGAGCCACAGCAGCGCGGGATCTGAGCCGTGTCTGTGACCTACACACACCACAGCTCATGGCAATGCCAGATCCTTAACCCACTGAGGGATTGAACCTGCAACCTCATGGTTCCTAATCGGATTCGTTAACCACTGCGCCACGATGGGAACTCCTCTTGAATATTTTAAAATCGTGTTTTTCTTAAAAGAAAATACCATTTTATTTTATTTTACTTTGTAGGGCCGTACCTGCAGCATATGGAAGTTCCCAGGCTAGGGGTCAAATAGGAGCTACAGCTGCCAACCTGCACCACAGCCACAGCAACACGGGATCCAAACCTCATCTGCGACCTACACCACAGCTCATGGCAACTCCAGTTCCCATACTCCCTGAGCAAGGCCAGGGATTGAACCCACATCTTCATGGGTACTAGTCAGATTCTTTTCCACTGTGCCACAACCAGAACTCCAAAAATACCATTTTAAAATGGAAGTATTTGGTGTGTAATTTTTTTTTTTTTTTTTTGTCTTTTTGCCATTATCTAGAGCTGCACCCGTGGCGTATGAAGGTTCCCAGGCTAGAGGTCTAACAGGAGCTCTAGCTGCCGGCCTTCGCCACAGCCACAGCAACGCGGGATCCGAGCCGCGTCTCCGACCTACACCACAGCTCACGGCAACGCCAGATCCTTAACCCACTGAGCAAGGCCAGGGATCGAACCCGCAACTTCATGGTTCCTAGTCGGATTCGTTAACCGCTGTGCCACGACAGGAACTCCTTGGTGTGTAATTTTGACTTGCATTCCCTTAGTGGTAAATGTTAAGCATCCTTTCGGGTGTTTATCAGCTATTTGTGTATTTTCTTTTATGTCTTCTTAAAAAGATAGGCCCTTCACCCATTTAAATTCGATTATCTTTATCATTGAGTTTTACTGTTCATATCTAGATACAAGTCATTTATCAGATATGATTTGCAGTCATCTCCCATCATATGGGTGTCCTTTCACTTTTTTGATAATGTCTTTTGGAACACAAAAGGTTTTAATTTTGATGAAGTTCAGATTTATTTTTATTTCATCACTTGTGCTTTTGCTGTTACATCTAAGAATCCTTTGCGGAATACAAGATTTTAAAAATGTATCCATATGTTTTCTTCTAAGAGTTTGATAGTGTTTACATTTATATCTTTGATCTATTTTGAGTTAAATTTTGTATATGGTGTGAGGTAGAAGAACAACTCTATTCTTTTGCGTGTGGCTATCCAGTTGTCCTATAGAAAGTGTTCTATAGCTACTTAATCCCTGGTTTAGCCCCCAAGGAGTGGATCTTTGTAGTCAAGGAAACAAGGAGGCAGAGGTGGGTACAGCTCTGTGGCCTCTTGAGGAGATGGCAGAGCCGAGGCTTCGATCCAGCTTTTGATCACGGCCATGGTCAGCCCACAGAAGTGTTTCATTTGTGGGAAACTTTTTAAATGCACTGAATCAACTTATAAACATTTATAGTTTTCACCTTAAAATGTGACCTAATTTTCAGCTTCTTGCCACAGATTGGAAATTCTGACCACATGGAGCCTGTATTTCCTCCACAGTCAATTGGTCTGAGTCCCAGCTGCCTCCTCAGACAGGGTGCATATTACCCATCACTTCCTGCATCACCTCTCCTAGGTGAAATGCCCTTGTCGGCTCTTAAACGGGCCACTTCAGTCACTTGTGAGCCTGCTTGGTCCCTGAAAGCCAGTGAGTTTCTGACTCCAATTGCACACCCTTTTCAGGGAGGATAATAAGCCTTGCTTTGAAGCTGAGGATTTTTTAGCACGTCAGCTGTTGCTGCATAACAAACTATCCCAAGATTTAGTAACCATTTTTTTAACCCACAAATCTGCAAGTCATATAAGTTTAGACTGGTCTCTGTCAGCACCTTATCTGTCGGAGATCAGTTGTAGGTCTCCGTGGTTGGCGTTGGTCTTGCCTGGATACTTTTTTATGTCCTTACCATCAGCCCACACTCAGACACAGCAGTCCGGTAGGTGCCCAGTGAGACCTGACTTGCCTTGCTCAGAACGTGCTCTCTCGGGACACTGGCCTGCTTGTCTTCACAGTCCCTGTTACTGCTCCTCTTCCCGAGAGCACCAATGGAGACAATCCAGCTGACTGAGTGTGTGTGATGTTTCAGGAGCCGGTGACCTTCCGGGACGTGGCCGTGGACTTCACCCAGGAGGAGTGGGGGCGGCTGGGTCCTGCCCAGAGGACGCTGTACCGAGACGTGATGCTGGAGACCTTTGGGCACCTGCTCTCTGTGGGTGAGGCCCGCTGCCCAAGCTGACGCTCTGATGCCTGCAGTGACTTACCCTTCGTGGGTTATGGGTGGTAGGCCTGGTGTGAGGGCTTGACCGGGGCTAGGGATCAGAGACCTTAATTCCCATTCCCTCTGGAACGTGCAGCTAGGGGGGTGTCTGCCCTTTTCTGCCCCAAAGCAAAACCTTTGTTTTGCGCGTCCTGTGTTCTGACAGTCAGGAGTCTAGGGTTGGAGCCTGGGCTGCTGCTTTTTCTCCAGAGCAGACCCACCACCACCGCCTCTTTTGTCTTTCTCTCTTTCCAGGGCCTGAGCTCCCCAAACCTGAAGTCATCTCCCAGCTGGAGCAAGGGGCTGAGCTGTGGGTGGCAGAGAGAGGAATCGCCCAGAGCTGCTGCCCAGGTGAGAACCCATCAAAGGGAACCCCTAGCAGAAGCAGCCGTGCCACGTGGAAGGGGTTGTATCGGAGGCCCTGAGAAAGGACGCAGAGGGGCACGGCTGAGGGGGCGAGTCCAGAGGGAGCCAGGTGCCGGCTTCAGAGCCCTTCCCAGCGGAGTCGCCCTGGACATGCTCAGTGCCTCCGGCAGCAAGTCGTGACAACACATGAGAAGTGTTGGCTACCAGGGAAACGCCCTCTGGGCTCTGTGCCAGGGTTTTTATTGGGGGCTGGTCACACAGGCACCCCCCGACTGGCACAGACCAGGATCCCAAACTCCCAGAAAGCAGGTGTGGCCAGAAACCATATAGTTGGCACCAGCAGTGAACCTCTCTGACCGGTTAGGGTGGTGGCAGCCCTCCCGAAATCCGAGTTCCCAGACCCGGCCAAGGCCAGCCCTGAAAGCTGGCCCTCTTAGCTAGCAGCCTCAGGCCCACTCTGCACAGGGTCTGGTCCCTGACCTCCTTCCCGTTGGTGTGCTCCCCCTCTCCCCTCCAGCCATCTGGGGCCCACTGCTTCCTCCCTCTCTCAGCAGCTTCTCAGCCTGCCCTTCCCGCGAGGTCGTTTCCCATGTGTCCACTTGCCCTTCATCTTCCCCATTTCATTCTCGCACGTGCACATTCTGTAAACCCGTTCCCTACACCATCTGTTCTCTTGGGCACAGGATCATATTCAGCCATAAATACTGAACACTGGGCTAGAGCAGCTCAGAAAAGACAGCAGCATTTTCCTCCCAGAGCAGCACCTCGGAGGAACTGACTCTCCTGGCCTTTCCTTGGGGTCGGGTGTGGCATTTACTGTTTTTTTTTTTTTTTTTTTTTTAATAAATGCTAATATAAAGGATACAAATGAACACGTGGATGTCACAGGTGAGAGGCTGAAGCCTCTGGTCCTGAAACTACCCGGGGCCCTTCAGGAGTCACCTCCCTAGCAGAAAGCTATATGATCAAGGTGGGTTATCACAGTTAACAGCAGGGCCTCCTCGGAGTTCCCGTCGTGGCTCAGTGGTTAACGAATCCGACTAGGAACCATGAGGTTGCGGGTTCGATCCCTGGCCTCGCTCAGTGGGTTAAGGATCCGGCGTTGCCGTGAGCTGTGGTGTAGGTCGCAGACACGGCTCAGATCCTTTGTTGCTGTGGCTGTGGCGAAGGCCGGCGGCTACAGCTCCTGTTAGACCCCCAGCCTGGGAACCTGCACATGCCACGAGTGCGGCCCTAGATAAAGCAAAAAGACAAAAAAAAAACAAAAAAAAAACAGCAGGGACTCCTCACCTCTCTCCCTACGGAAGCCTCACCCCAGCCTCTAAGCAGGACACAGTAAATATTTCAGGCTTTGCGGGGCCAGTGTGCGGTCTGTGTGTGTTTCCTCTCACCGCTATAACAAGTCCCCACAAACACAGCAGCCTAAAACAGCACACACATTTATTACCTCCCAGCTGGGTCGGACCTGACAGTTTATCTGCTCTGGGCCTCACGAGGCCAGGGCAGGGCGTCTGCAGGTGAGGCGGGGGGGTGGCAGACGTGCTGGGAGACTCGGAGATTTCGCATCCGGGCGCCATCAGGTTGTTGGCAGAACCCAGTTCCAGGTGGTGGCACAGAGGTTGCCGACTTCCCAAGAGCTGATAGCTTCCACAGGCACCCACGTTCCCCTCTGTGTCCCCTGCCCAGCCGTCCTCTCCCTTCTGCTTCTTCTGCTTTCAGAGGCTGAGGGGCTTGCTTTGGGCCCGCCCTGTAAGTCAGCAGCACCTCTATTTTGAGGCTTAAGGTCAGCTGAGGAGGGGACCTCTCGTCACAGAATCCCATGACAGCAGTACCTGGATGACGGGACAGCCAGGGCACAGCCTTAGAATTCTGTTTGTCTCATATTTTTTTCCTACAGCCCCGGAAGCCGTTGGTAGCTTGGGGGCCGTAGTCGCCCAGCTGCTGATGTGGGCCTTTCTGGCCATGGCAGGTGCTTGAGAAGTTTTTGTTGAATCAGTGAATGAGTGAGGTTGTGTGTGCGGAAAGGGCCCTGGAGTTGACAAGGGAGCAGAATTGGGAGCCAGGGCGAGTCATTAAGACACAGGCCTGGAGTGTGTTCCCCACTGCAGGTGTTCTCCAGCCCCTCACAGCTGTTTGGTTTTCTCTCAGGCTGGGAGCCTGGACCCGAAGGTGGCGCGGTGCCCCAGGAGCTGGGCCCTCCTGAGGAGAAGGGGCCGGAAGGCTTCCTGAGGCAGGCGGCCTGTCCCGCCACCCCAGGGAAAGACTGGGCCTGTGAGGGCCAGGCAGCCGGGCCCGAGAAGGACCAGGGTGGCTTGAAGCGGCTGGACTTCGGCCTCAAGGAAGTGCCAGTTCAAGGCGAAAGCTATGAAAGTCTCAGACTTGGAGAGAGCCGTGTCCTGAGTTCGAACCTAAGCCCGGTCCTGGAGATCTCCAGGACAGAGCACCTGTGTGCTCGCGACCCGCGGGTTCCGGACGCCGAGCAGCAGCCCGCCCCGCCGGGGGAGCAGGCGGGCCCCTCGGAAGGACTGCCGGGTGACGGCCAGGCCCTCTTGGGCGCGGGCGCCGCGCGCGGCCGGGCTCAGGACAAGCCCTACAAGTGCGCGGACTGCGGGAAGGCCTTCAACCACAACGCGCACCTCACGGTGCACAAGCGGACGCACACGGGCGAGCGGCCCTACAGCTGCCGGGAGTGCGGCAAGGCCTTCAGCCAGAACTCGTCCCTCGTGCAGCACCAGCGCATCCACACGGGCGACAAGCCCTACAAGTGCCCCGAGTGCGGCAAGTCCTTCTGCCACAGCACCCACCTCACGGTGCACCTCCGCATCCACACCGGCGAGAAGCCCTACGAGTGCCAGGACTGCGGCCGCGCCTTCAACCAGAACTCGTCGCTGGGCCGCCACCGGCGCACGCACACTGGGGAGAGGCCGTACGCCTGCAGCGTCTGCGGCAAGGCCTTCTCGCGCACCACCTGCCTCTTCCTGCACCTGCGGACGCACACGGCCGAGAGGCCCTATGAGTGCAACCGCTGCGGGAAGGGCTTCAGGCACAGCTCCTCCCTGGCGCAGCACCAGCGCAAGCACGTGGGCGAGGAGCCCCTCGAGGGGCTGCCGAGGCTGGTCCTGGAGGCGCCGGCCCTGGCGCAGCCCGGGTGGCCGGAGCCTGGGGCGCCGGGCAAGAGGGCGCCCCGCAGCGACAGGCCCTTCAAGTGCGGCCAGTGCGGCAAGTGTTTCGCTCAGAGCTCGCACCTCATCCGACACCAGATCACGCACAGCAGAGAGGAGCCCCGCGGCCGGGGTCGGCCGCGCCTGCAGTCCGGCCCGAGCCCACCCCTCGGCCGGCAGCAGCTCCCGCGCTCGGGCCAGGGCTCCAGGGCCGGGCCGAAGCCAGGACAGCCTGTGAGCAGGGCCCTCACCCTGTTTGACATCGGCAGAATCACACAGGAGAAAAGCCCCGTGCACGTGATTGGGGTGGGAGAGCCTTCTGTGGGCACGCCGGTGTTGCTCGACCTCGCAGAGTCCACGTAGGGAGGAGCTTCTGCAGGTGACCTTTGAACCACGGGCACAGGGATGTGGTAAGTCCGTGTGGTGGGTTTTTGGAGAGGGGGCAGGGGCGCAGAATCCCTGTTGTTTCCTCAGGAAACTATCCTTCCCGAACACCCAAGGTCAGTGGTTCTCCAGCCCTGTGTCCCCAACCACAGGTATTTTGTATTCTTTCCTATTTTACTTGGAAATGAATTCGTAGGTGGTGTAATCTACAAAGGTCAGAAAATCCGTGTGTCCCAGTTTCTCTAAAGGAAAATTAAAAAGGAGAGTGATTTACAGCAGGCCGACGCGTGCTGAGATGGTGCAGTGTCTCTCGCTGTGATTTCTTTGTGCCGGGACCTGGGACCTGGGCCTGTGGCTTTGCCCGCTGGTACCCAGGCTGTAGGGCTGGCCACGGAAACATTGCAGGAGGCATTGCTGTATGGGCCTGATTTTCCAAAGTGATGACTAACTCTTGAAAAGCATTTGAACGAAACAAAATGCCATTACCTTTCTGAAACATTTTCTGTAGCATCGTAAATGTGCGGGAATTAATTTGTGTTTGTAAGTGAAGGCAACCCAGGGTTTCAGTTCATACTTTACAGACAGGTGGTTTCACGCATACATACCTGGTGCGTGGGAGCCAGCTCTGCTCTTCAGAGTTATTGGAACGTTTGTGGCGGCTGCACTCTTGCCCAGATGAAATGACAAGGAACCCCTCTGTGAAATTCCATAGCATTCTTTGAGGGCATCACAGCTCTTGCTGAAAACCATGGCTTTAGACGCGTTGCCTGTGTTGGAGATTTTCAGTCACGGTGGTTTTGTTCCCCATGAGACATTTGGTGATGTCTGCACACGTTTTGGTTTTCACAGCCAGTAGAAGGGACCTGTGCCGCTGGCACCCAGTGGGAGAGGCCAGGGATGCTGCTCAAGGGTCTAGAGAACCCCAGACAGCCCCTCAGCAAAGAGTTATCTAGCCCCGAGACTGAGAAACCAACCTTCCCCAAACTGTTTGAGCAGGGCTGTGATCGCAGACCAGACCTTTGATTTGTTTCTCTAGTTTTTGGCTGCCCCCACAGCGTGTGCAGATTCCCGGGTTAGTGATCAAATCCAAGCCGCAGCTCCAGCACTGCCACACCCTTAACCCACTGCACCACAGCAGGAACTCCTGTACATTTGATTTTTACCAAATGATACCCTCAGCATATGTACAATGTGTTTTTTTAAGTGATTTTTTTTCACCGTTTTGCAGCTTTCATAGTTGGTCTTAAGGAAGGACGAGAAGCCACTTATTTTTCTGAGTAATCTATTGCCTTTTTTTTTTTTTGTCTTTTTGCCTTTATGTAGAGCCACACCCGCGGCATATGGAGGTTCCCAGGCTAGGGGTCTAACAGGAGCTGTAGTCGCCAGCCTATGCCACAGCCACAGCAACACGGGATCTGAGCCACATCTGCAACCTACACCACAGCTCACGGCAACGCCGGATCCTTAACCCACTGAGCAAGGCCAGGGATCGAACCCACAACCTCATCATTCCTAGTTGGATTCATTAACCACTGAGCCACGACTGGAACTCCTTTTCTGAGTAATCTAAATTTTAGCATTTTATTTTGGGCATTGCATGTAAAACACGGATAGTATATTTTCACTTGCACCCCTACCTGCCACGGGAGTATTTCACATCAGCCCCAGAAATCATGTTATTTCATCCATTTTTCTGAACATATCTGAAAAAGTAAGGGCTTTTTAAAATTTTATGTAATCATGTTGTTCTGTGGGGACAAAAACTATTTTCATAATTATACTGAGCCATCATTTGTTGATGTTTGCATTGACCAAGCAAAAGCAACAGTGGTTAAGAAAACTGCCAGGGCCTGAGTGGTATTCAAGGAAGTGGCCCAAGGTTGTTTGTATTCTTCCTCCCCTGGCGATGAATTAAAGGAAGAAATGCTGGTTTCACCTAATGATGTCTGTGATGGGAGTTCCCACTGTGGTACAACAGGGTCGGTGGCATCTCTGTAGCGCCAGGATGCAGGTTCGATCCCCGGCCTGGCACAGTGGGTCGAAGGGTCCAGCATTGCCGCAGTTGTGTCTCAGAGCTGATCCCTGGGCAGGAAACTCCATATACCGCAGAGCGGCCAAAAAGGGAAAAAAAAAAAGAATGTTTGTGATGAAGCAGGAAAAATTACAATTTTATTAAATCTCAGGTAAAACTATGTTACCATTATATCTAAACAGAGATAGCAGTAATTCTTCTATATCATCAAATATCTAGTGTTCGGATATTCACTGGATATCCGAACATTAGATACTCAACCTCATAAATTTTGTTTTGAGGTTGCTCATAAATTTTGTTTCGGGAGTTCCCGTCGTGGCTCAGTGGTTAATGAATCCGAATAGGAAACATGAGGTTGCCGGTTCGATCCCTGGCCTTGCTCAGTGGGTTAAGGATCTGGCGTTGCTGTGAGCTGTGGTGTAGGTTGCAGACGCAGCTCGGATCCTGTGTTGCTGTGTCTGTGGCGAAGGCCGGCGACTACAGCTCCTGTTAGACCCCTAGCCTGGGAACCTCCACATGCCACGGGTGTGGCCATAAAATCACAAAAGACCAAAAAAAAAAAAATTTATTTTCTGTTCTAATCATGATCTAAACAAAATTTACACAGTGCATTTGGTTGATATTTGTGTTTTTCTAGGTCTCTTAATCTATAGGTCTCCCATCTTCTTTTTCTTTTTCAGTCTTTCATATGTGGGGAAAACAAACAACAGGGTAGCCCAAATTTGCTCCCCGTCCCGAGCCTGCCCGTCAGACCACCAGCCTGGTGGAATGAGTCCTGATTTGGTGTCGTCACCACCGGGCTGTGCCGAGGAGCCTTGCGAAAGCTGTGACTCTCCCGGTTCCATTCTCAGAGCTCATCTGTCGAGCACAGCTCCCTGTCTCCAGTGGGGTCTCTGCCGAAAGAGCCTGACAACCCTGCTCTCAGCTGTCAGTGCCAAGGAAAGCCGGACTGCTGAGAAACTGGTTTGTTTTTATACGATGCAGGACGTTCTAACGTGGCCATTTTTATGTCCACAATTGGAAATATCGCCTGGATCGTTTTTATTGCTTTCCTCCAGTTTTACTGCTGGGGACGCAAAGCCGTCTGACCTGGTCCAGGCTGTTCCTGACATAAGAACATTATGTTTGAGGTGTGATCCTTGGTATCTCAGCACAAAGGCTGCAGGAACCAAGGGTTTAAACCTGCCTGCTTTCTAAGCTAAAGTGAAAGACATCGCAGACTGCCCACAAGCGACATGCCCGTCCTGCCGGGACTTTGAGTCGTCTGCTCATTGTGCAGAACACGTGCCTGTGTTGGCTGAGCCACCGCAGTCGCATTCTAGGAAGTTAACTACAGCTGTAAACGTGAAAAATCGGTCCTGGTACATCGCAACTTACAGAAATTGTTCCTAACAATATCGTGCAGAAGGCACATGGCCTGGCAGAGCGCCGAGTCGGATGGAAGCGGCGTCGCCCCGGAAGGGACAGCAGCCGTTCGGAGAGCTGTGTCGGGATGACGGAGCAACGGCACCGCCGCTGCCGAGACGTCACGGCTGCGAGTCGAACCCCGTCAGGACCTTCTCACGTCCGTTCCTGCTCTTCGGGTGCTGTGAGTGTCAGAGCCACTGCGGTTCCCACTGGAGCAGAGCTGGCCTCCGGGACGCAGAGCCAGCCTTGCAGCTCGTCTGCAGAGACCCCCCCGAAGCCTCGGGTTCGTTTCTCCACACTCCCCTTGCCTGTGGGCTCCTCCGTGACCTTCCCCAGTCAGCTCTCGCGGACAGCAGCTCTGTCTGCAAACCTCGCCCCACACCATCCTCCATTTTGTTTCTTGGCAGATGACCTTCTAGTCACATGGCTAAGAAAAGGGCTGTTTTCAGACAGACAGTGCCTCCCCGCTCTGCGAGGTGGTGCTGTTTTATTCATAAATCACAGAACAGAATTGCACAGCTAGGAAGCGGAGGCAGAATCTGAAGTCCACACCTAGTTAACAGTGGCTTGAAGAAGTCGGGCTTCGAAGACTTTGATGCCAAGTGCAGGCTCGCTCCGTTCACCACACAGCAGCCCAGTTAGTCAGGAAATGAGCTGTTGGGACTCAGAAGGCAGCAGACTAGTGCCTCAGGCTCTGTCTTCTCCAGGCAGAATTCATGCTGCTTTTACAGCAGGGAGCAGAGATGTGTGTGGCGAGTTATTGCAAACTTGGTGACCATGCCGACCAAGGGCGTGAGCCAGCAAGTGGGGGCTGGGTCACGAGGACTGCAGCCCAGGGAGACTGGCCACGAGGACCGCCGCAACGCCCACTGTTGACAGCGCAGGACCGCTCTGGGCCGCACGCCCAGCCACCCAGTACAGCTCCACCCACAGTCTCGTGGGCGAGGGGGTGGGGATCATTCTGGCTCCATCCCGCTCAGCAGGGTGATGAGGGAGTGATCGTGGAATGGGACTGACCAGCTGGGAAGGTTCTTTGAAATTTTTACTAAGAGATACAGCTCTCTGTTCTTACCTACAGCTGTTTGAACCTGGTGAAATCCCTTCTGCAGTGAACTTTGAAGGCCCCTTTTCTCTCCAGGTTGAAGTAGGACTTGGTCTCCAGGTTGGAAGGGATGTGGGGTTACCTCAGTTGATAGGCAGTCCTGCTGGAAGCAAGCTCACGAACAGAGTTTTAACATAAGTAGCAGTGATTAGACATGTCAGGGCGTTTACAGGTCCCCCGCCGAGTGGACACCTGGAACGGCCCCCCGTGCGGCATGTCAGAGGGCCTCACTCAGCTGCTTCGGGGCCATCTGACCCGCAGCAGGGCAGCCGGCCAGGCCTTCTCCCGGGTGAAAATTAGTCTCCTGACATACTTTTGCAGTGCTCCTCTCATTTTCTCTGTCTTTCCAATTGATTGTGGTCTCCACAATGAATGTGGCTTCCAATTTGCAGGGCTGTAGACACCTGTTGGGTTATGCTCAGGACAGAAGCAGGCCTGTTATCACTTTGAAGGGAGTTCAGTAGCCCAAACCAGGGGATAATTTCCTCAAGGAGGGCTCTAACCACCTCGGGGGCCTTTCTGTCTGAGTGGGGTATGCCTGCTCCCATCCTGAGACAGTATCCAGTACCCGCCCACACTGGCAGGTATCTAAAATGTCCTGCGGCTCCAGCACTCGAGTAAAGCCTGTTTGCCGTCCTCAGTGGGGCAGGTTCCTGCATCGGGCCCTGTCTGGGCAGGTCTGCAGTCTTCAGGTTCCTTTTAGTGGAAGTCACGTAACTGAGTGACTCGCCGGTGGTTCTTTATGGGTTCAGCCCACGTACACAGGTAAGGTGGCGACTCTCCTGTGATGGGCTCTGTTACGGACGCGCCGCAGCACAGGGTCCCCGAGGGCCCCGGGGACCAGAACGGTAGCTGCACACCGCTTTGCCAGCCGGGCGAGGTACGGGCAGGTGTGAGCCCCACGCTCTCCTTTTCTGAATGCACTGGCTGGCATTTTGGCAAGGCAGTCTGGGAGAACCGGCCTTGTCACGGCTGGGTGATCCCCTCTGCTGCTGCCTTGGCCACGTGCTCGGCTCTCCAGTTGCCTTTTATTACGTGAGTTTCACCCTTTTGGTGGCCTGGGCAGTGCATTATGGCCACTTGTGAAGGCTTATGGACTGCTGCTTTTTGTGTTTTTAGGGCCGCACCCGCGGCATGTGGTGTTCCCAGGCTAGGGGTCAAATCAGGGCTGTAGCCGCCTGTCTGCACCCACAGCCACGGCTATGCCAGACCCGAGCCGTGGCTTCTACCTGCACCGCAGCTCACGGCAACGTCAGAGCCTTAACCCACTGAGCGAGGCCAGGGATCGAACCTGCGTCCTCACGGAAACTAGTCAGATTAGTTTCTGCTGAGCCATGACTGGAGCTCCTGGACTGCTTCTGATAGTGGTGGGATTTCAGGAGAACGTTCTATGTCTTCATTGTTTGAAATGAGGCGCCTGTGGCGTGGTGACTGCGTAGCGAGAGGCTGCGTCTACACTTAGGCGTTTCCCTTCAGTGAGCAGTGGGGTCCTGTCAGAGCAGTGACCTCTGCCTTCTGAGCCAAGCTCCCGGGGGCAGGGCCTTAGCTACAGCGGTGCTTTGAAGGGTCACCACCGCATACAGCACGGCGCTGCCTCAGTCCACGATCCTGCTCCCATCGGCAAACAGCTCCCTTTCTGGCTCTGCCGAGGGCTGGGCCGTCGGGTCCCGTCCGCGGAGCACAGCAGCTCGATGGCGTGTAGGTAGGCGTGTTCCAGGGGGGGTGCTGCGGCAGGGCTGAAGTGACCTCAGGTCAGGTTGGGATCGTCTAAGAGAATGGTTCGGTACTTTTCCTTCCTGCCAGAAGTCAGCCGGTAGCCCCCTTTCGTCCCGTGAAGACCTGTTGAGGGAGGTACGCAGAGGTGGATTGCCCCAGGCTAAACTCGGCTTCCCGAAGCAGGTCCCGTGTGGCTGCCTCAGCTCGAAGGCAGGAGGGCCGTGCCGTCAGTCTGATGCCGTTGTTCAGAGTAGGCATCGGGGGGAGGGGTATTTCCCAGAGACTGAATGGACACCCCGAGACTTGGGCCCTGTCTTTCGTGGACATACAGCTTGAAGGGTTTCTCTGGTGGGCCCCAAGCCGGGGCTGAGGCTGCTTTTATTGTCTCAAAGGCTACTTGGCGCTCTTTAGTCCCAAGTTTTGCAGACGGGCTTTGCTATGAGCTCATAGTTCAGGATCCAAATCCTACAGAACCCCGCCATTCCCAGAAACCCTCTCAGTTGTCTGTGAGTCTTGGCTGTTCCCAAGCCTGCGATTGCCTGTGGTCTGTCAGGCAAAAGACCCCACTGTCCTTGGGAAAGGACAAAACCCAGATACATGACTACATACTGGGCCTTTTTCTGGGAGACCTTATATCCACAAGTGCCCAAACAGTGAAAGATTCTGAGGGTATTCTTTAGGCACTTGTCATATGTAGGGCTTGCCATGAGAAAATCATCCACATGATGGAGTAAGAGGCCTTCATTCAGTGTGAAGTTTCTAAGGTCCCTGGCCAGCTTGTCCCCAGACAAGGGAGGGACAGTCCGTGAGGCAGAACTGCAGTACTGCTGCGTCAGCGGTGTTTCCGGGTCCTGCCGTTCGAAGGCAAACAGCTGCCATGCAACAGGGATGCAGAAAGATGTCTTTTGAGTCCAGAACTGAGAACCAGCTGTATTCCCTGGGAATAATTAAGTACCTCGTGGTGCAAATCTTGGACTGTTTCATTAATAGCCCTCAAGTCTTGGACAAAGTGGTACTCTGCTGAGTCTGACTTTTTGGCCGGGAGAATAGGGGCGTTGCACAGGGACCTGCAAGGTTAGTCAGTGCTATTTCCAAAGTTTTTCAAGAATTGGCTGAATTCCCTTTTGGGCCTCTTGCCTCAGAGGATATCATTTAGATTAGATGTCCCAGCGTTCTTGGTAGGTGGCATTTGTATTGACCAGGTGATTGTGACCTTTCCCGGGGTGCCATCAGCCCACAGTCTGGCGCTCCTACCTTTTCATTGACCTGGGGGAGAGGGTGAGCTCTCCTTTTTGGGGCGTCTATGAGCGCCATCTGTTGGCTTAAAGCCTGTCAAGTTCTGACAAAAAAATTACTTTGGTGCAGTCCAGATCTTTGCAAGTCTTCCATTTCTCATTTTGATTTTTTTTTTTCATTTGGCTTTTGTCATTTTAGGGCCACACCCGTGGCATATGGAGATTCCCAGGCTAGGGGTCTAACAGGAGCTGTAGCCGCCGGCCTTTGCCACAGCCACAGCAACGCGGGATCTGAGCCGCGTCTGCAACCTACACCACAGCTCACGGCAACGCCGGATCCTTAACCCACTGAGCAAGGCCAGGGATTGAACCCACAACCTCATGGTTCCTAGTCGGATTCGTTAACCACTGCGCCACTACGGGAATTCCTCATTTTGGATTTTGGGTCATGTTTTCTAGGCAAAATCTTTTTTTTCTGTCCTCACCCCGGAAGTTCCCCGGCCAGGAATGGAACCAGAGCCACAGTGGTAATGATGATGCCGGACCCTTAACCCACTGAGCCCCAAGGGAACTCCCAAGTCAGATGAGAAACTCTTCAGGAGAAATTATGATAAACTAGGGAAAATATATTTTGTTTGGGGTTTGGGGGGGTTTGTTTCTTTGTTTGCTATTTTAGAGCCACACCCACGGCATATGGAGGTTCCCACGCTAGGGGTCAAATCAGAGCTGTAGCCACCAGCCTACACCACCGCTAACGGCAATGCCAGATCCTTAACCCACTGAGCAAGGCCAGGGATCGAACTCGCATCCTCATGGATCCTAGTTGGATTTGTTAACCACTGAGACACAAAGGGAACTCCTGTTGTTGATTTTTTGGCTGCAGTTGCAGCATATGGACGTTCCCAGTCAGGGGTCAAACCCATGCCACAGCTGTCCCTAACCTGCTGTACTGTAAGAGAACTCTGGAAAAGACATGGTTTTATCTGTTTGTAAAAGTGATGCAAATTCTTTATAGCAAAACCTAAGAATTTATTTAAAATTTAGGGGAGTTCCCATCGTGGCTCAGCGGAAATGAATCTGATTAGGAACCAAGAGGTTGCGGGTTTGGTCCCTGGCCTCGCTCAGTGGGTTAAGGATCTGGCGTTGCTGTGAGGTGTGGTGTAGGTCACAGACACGGCTCGGATCCTGTGTTGCTGTGGCTGTGGTGTAGGCCGGCAGCTACAGCTCCAATTAGACCCCTAGCCTGGAAACCTCCACATGCCGTGGGTGAGGCCCTAAAACAACAAGAGACCAAAAAAAAAAAAAAATTCCTCATACTTCCACCATCCAGAGAAGGTCATCACCTTAAGATTTTTTTTCTTTTCTTGTAATTTTTTTCTTGAAATAAATGTGTATACATGTAATGAATACTAAATTTTATACGCACACAAAAACATTTGTATAGTTATTTTGTGTTTAGAACATCGAAGTCCCATCTAGTTCTCTTGTAATATATGCTACTTAGTATATTTTGAACATTTCGCTCTGAAAAATGGATTTCATGTAGCTTTTTAAACTACCTTTCAGGATAATTGTACCAGTGTGACCTCCAGCCAGCATCTTACCAGCCTTGACTTTTTTACAAAAGGAGAAGTGTTTCATACACACTTCTGAGGGATGATTATGAATTGATACAGCCTCTGTGAAGAGCACTTTGTTCTTTGCTGTCTAAATTACAAACCAGCCAACCCTTTGTCTCAACAAGCCGGTTGCTGGTTATGAATTCTATGTGTCCAGACTGTTTTTACATCGTTTTTTACTGTGGTACTGGTTTCAAAAGTAAAACTTGGGAAGCAACCTCTGTTCACCACAGGGAACTTGCAAAGTGGTTTACAGTGGGGTGAAGAACTGCACAGACTTTAAAATGGGGACTGTGTTTAGGGTCTCCTGTGGGAAAGAGCCCCCAGATACACTGTTAGTGAAAAGGCCTGAGACGCTTGGCGTGTATCTGAAGGGCGTGCAGAGTAACCAGACCTGCTGGCTGCTTGTGGGGAGGGGCAATGCAAGGAGAATTATGAAGAATAATTTTCATTCTATATCTTTTGATATTTTTGGAATTTTGAAACATGTAAAAGTATACCAGCTTAAATAACTTTAAATAAAGCGAAACTGTAGTTCTTTCAAATTAAGCTAAATTTGATAATGTGTTACATTGTTCACTGTCTCCTACTCCCCACTTAAATGTCCACAAGACTGTGTGTCTTGCCCACACCTGTTATATATATATGCATGTGTGTGTGTGTGTGTGTGTGTGTTGAACTAACAAGACCAGCTGAGTGTGTGAGTGTGAGATATCCTGGACTCCATGAAGTTTCCTGTAAGCTAATTGTAGCACATAAGTTTCTAAGTTATATTAAACTCCTGTATCAGCCAACCTAAAGTATGAAAACCCACACACAAATTGTGGCTAACCACTAAGTCCGCATCCCTTCCTTTTTTTTGTTTTTTGTTTTTTTGTTTGTTTTTTGCTACACCTGCAGCACGCAGAAGTTCCCTGGCTAGGGATGGAACCTGCACCGTAGCGGAAACCCGGGCCATAGTGGTGACAACACCAGCACCTTAACCCGCTGGGTAGGAGCCTCTGGTTTGCAGCCAGTCGCTATCAGAAGTACAGGTGACAGGAGTTCCCGTCATGGCTCAGTGGTTACCAGATCTGACTAGGAACCATGAGGTTGCAGGTTCGATCCCTGGCCTTGCTCAGTGGGTTAAGGATCCGGCGTTGCCGTGAGCTGTGGTGTAGGTTGCAGACGCGGCTCGGATCTCGCGTTGCTGTGGCTGTGGTGAAGGCCGGCAGCTACAGCTCCTGTTAGACCCCTAGCCTGGGAACCTCCATATGCCGTGGGTGCGGCCCTAGATAACGCAAAAAGACCAAAAAAAAAAAGTACAGGTGATAATCTGGACTTGAAGTGGCATCTGAAGTGGGGCTTGGGGGCAGTTTTGTAGGACTGAACCCTCAACCTGTGGAATCTGATATTACTGTCGCCAGGTGGATAGTATCAGAGAATTAATTGGTTTGGAGGAAACTGCCCCCAACCCCTTTTGTCGTCCCCCCACTTGCCACATGGAATTGGGTGAAGAATCCCAAAGAAGGTAAATGATGCTGAATTCATACAAATGGAAGAACCATTTATGTATTGAGATATGCGGAAGTCATTCTGGCTTAGTATGATTTAGCTTGAACTTTGTGCTAACTGAAACGGCCTGTCTTAAGCTCTGTCACACATTTATTGTACATCTGCTTTAAAGAAAAGAATGCATTTAAAAATCACAACGGGTAGTTCCTGTTGTGGCTCAGTGGTAACAAGCCCAACTAGTACCCATGAGGATGCAGGTTTGATCCCTGGCCCCACTCGGTGGGTTAAGGACCTGGTGTTGCCGTGAGCTGTGATGCAGGTCACAGATGCAGGTCACAGATATAGCTGGGATTCAATGTTACCCTTGCCGTCGTTTAGGCCGGCACCTGCAGCTCTCATTCAGCTCCTATCCTGGGAATTTCCATATGCCACAGGTGCAGCCCTAACAAAAGCAAACAACAACAAAACAAAAGTAAAAATAGAGTAACTACAGTTTAGGCATCCAGAATGTAATGGGGTGGGCATTTGGATGTGGTTTCAGACATGTTCCTATGTCACTGAGAACTTGAATTTCCTTTTTTTTTTTTTTTTCCTTGGTGTTTTAGGGCCGCATTTGTGGCATATGGAGGTTCCCAGGTTACAGGTCCAATCAGAGCTACAGCTGCCAGCCACAGCCACAGCAACGCCAGATCCAAGCCACGTCTGCGACCTAAACCACAGCTCATGGCAACACCGGATCCTTAACCCACTGAGCAAGGCCAGGGATTGAACCCACAACTTCATGGTTCCTAGTCACATTCATTTCTGCCTTGCCAGGATGGGAACTCCAGAGCTTGAATTTTCTTAACTTAGCAGACTCAAGGACACCACCAGCCATTCTCAAAACTACTTGCCTGGAGTTCCTCTGTTGAACAGCAGGTTAAGGATTGGTATTGCCTCTGCAGCGACCCCAGCATCGCCACAGTTGTGGGTGTAGGTTGCAGCTGCAGCTCGGATTTGATCCCTGGCCCAAGAAATACCATATGCCACCAGTGCAGCCAAAAAAGGAAGTCACTATCTGCTGGCAAATGCCAGCTGCAACCTTATGGTCTCAAGATCTCCCGCTTGCAACAATGCAACCATTTCCATCCCCACCAAATCCTTGCCTAACAAGCACCCTTATTTCCTGCGAGCTCCAATCTTTTTGTTTGTTTTGTTTTTTAGGGCTGTGCCCAGGACATATGGAGGTTCCCAGGCTAGGGGTCGAATCTGAGCTGAAGCCTCCGGCCTACACCACAGCTCGGGACAACGCGGGATCCTTAACCCACTGAGCGAGGCCAGGGATGGAACTAGAGACCTCTTGGGTGCTAGTCGGGTTCGCTAAGGACGGGAACGTAAGTGGGGTTCTTTTGTGTGTGTTTGTTTTGTCTTTCCATTAATCATACGTGTACATGTGTAACGAGAAAGAGGGAAAATGTTCATAGGCTGCATATCTAAAAGGACATAAAGAAAACTGCAAGTCCGTTTAGGCTGGGTCCTCCAGTCGGAGCAAGTTCGCAGCTCTAGTGCCTTGAGTGCTCTTGGACTTCATTTCCCAGAAGGCCACTCACCCTCTGGTGGCCTGTTCCAGGCGTGCAGCGCGCATGGGCTGCTGGGAGCTGAAGTCCCTAGCACCCTGGCGCTAAGCGGAAGTGCCCTTGGAGAGAGTATGAGGGGCGCGCAAGTGGCAGTGCTTCACTTCGGCCTCAGCGGTCAGTCCGCCGTGCGCGTGCACTCGCGGGGCCGGCGTAGAGGTGCTAGTGTGAGGAACCGGGAGCTCCGCGTGTGCGCTTGGTGAGGTCCGAGGGGTCGCACGGCCGGGGTGGCCCGACTGAGGGGGAACGGGACGCTGCGAGTGCGGGATTTGAGGGTGAGAGTGAGACCGGTGCCAGCCGGTGCCAGTAGGCGAGACCTCAGGCTTGTGTCCGAGGGCGACCCTGCACGTGTGCCTGCCGGCGGGCTGTGACACCGACTGTGTGTGACCTCAGGTGTGTGCTTGTGCCCTATGGCCCTTGTGTCACTCCCTAGCAGACCCTGGCAGCCGTTAATCTACTGTCTCTGTTCTGGAAGTTTCGTATAAATGGGGTCGTGGGATATGCGCGCTTCTGTGTCTGGCTTTTCTCACTGAGCGTCCTGTTTCCCATCCGCGTCTGCCGTGTATCGGTCTACTTTTATAGCTCAGGAATGGTCCATTGTGTGGATATACCACAGTCTGTTTACCCTAGCGATGATGTGTGAATTCGCGTACGAGTTTTTGTGTGGACGTGTTTTCAGTGCGGGGGACTGAGGCCGATGGCCCGTCCCAGGGTGGCCGCAGCCGCTCCCCTGCTGCCTGTGCTCGCCCGGCCTGGGCCGCGTGGTTACGCCAGGAGCCTGGAGCCCCGCTGCTGTGTGAGAAGCAGACTCCGGGATCAGGGCTCCGTCCCTTCCTGTGTCCTCTGCAGCCTGGGTTCACGGCCTGGAACCCAGACCAAAGCGCTGCCTCTCCTGAGGTCAAGCAGCCTGGAGTCAGAGCCCGTGCAGGTCGTGGGGCCCCAGGCACCGGGAGGCAGACGGCAGCGTGGTGGTCACGGGGCTGGACATTTTCAGAAACCAAATCTCCCTCAAAATACACCTGCTCCCGCCCCCCTCGCTCTGCCGCGCCGCCCTCCCCAGCCCGGTCCAGGCCTCCGCCCCCGCAGGTCTCTGCCGCCCTGTGCCCCTTCCATCATCGCCACGTGACCCGAGGGCCCTTAACCCTGACGATGAGGCCACCCCTCCCCGTAAACCATCTGTCACTGCCCAGGTCATCAGAGCGGGGTCAGGAAACGTTCCCTGTAACCCAGATAGGAGATGTTTTCAGCTTCGCAGTCGAAGAAGCAAACCAAGGATAGCATATAGTTTCTTTTCTAGTGAGAGAAAACATACATCCCTAAGGTTTTTTCCTGATGTAATCTAGAACTTTGTTGAGGGTCACTGAAATCTGAATTTCATGTAACGTTTGTCTTCTTTTCACCACCACCCCGAACACTTAAAATGTAAAAACTATGCTTAGATCACAGACTGTACAAAAACCGCCGTTGGGGCCAAGTTTGCTGACCCCCCGATTTGTAACAAATTCACATTCCTTTCCATGCCTTCTGCCTCCAGCATGACTTAACCTCTGCGTCTGTCCCGAGCCTCCCCGGCAGCTCTCTTGGCCCATCCTGCGCCTCCTCCACCTCACCGGCCCCTCAGTGGGGGACAAGCTGAGCTACTCAGAGGCCTTCCCTGGCCACCCACCCACCTGATGCGTTGTGTCACTCGCCATGTTTGAATACTTTACACATGTTCCCGTTCCTCACAGACTGTAAGTTTCACGGTGTGGTGCCTGATCTATGGAGTATTTGTTAAATGAGCGAACAAACAGCCTTCCAACAGAGGCACTGTCACCCCATCTTACAGATAGAAAGCTGAGGCCTCGTGGGAATTGAACAGCCCAAGGCCTCCCAGCAGAGAGTGCTGAAGGTGGGTTTGATCCTAGATCTGACCGC
The DNA here is from genome assembly GCA_004024745.2 of Catagonus wagneri. Classification (NCBI taxonomy): domain Eukaryota; kingdom Metazoa; phylum Chordata; class Mammalia; order Artiodactyla; family Tayassuidae; genus Catagonus; species Catagonus wagneri. The sequence continues at coordinate 4,086,711 of PVHT020000439.1, forward strand.
TTAACCACCATGCTCCCTGTTCCCAGCTGAGAAGGACACTGGGTGGGCCAGGGCCCCAGGGCCTGCTGACCACTCACCCGTGTGGGGAGGGACAGGAGGCCCCGGTCAGCCCTTCCCTCCTGGGAATCTCTGTCAGGACCTGCATTCAGGACAGCTGGGACGACAGTTTTCAGTGTTCTTCAGAGCAGGCCCCATGTGACGTTTCCACTTTCTCCCCAACAATCCCGGAACGAGGGACCCTGACGTGGGACAGGTGCTGCGGCCATCCATAAACCCACGAGCAAGGAGCTGGGGCCTCAGACTGGTACCCAGCGTATCTCTCACTTTGTGTGAAGGTGAGGGACAGGCACAATCCGTACACTGTAAGAAGTCCCAGCGGTAACCGCGTCCTGGCTGGCGCACCAGAAGGGACCTGCCGCGGTCCTGAAGCGCCCTAGAGCCGAGCTTTCCCGTGGGTGGCTATGAGCCATGTGCACATAGTGAAATACGGATAAAACAGTCACCGATCCAGTTTCCTGGCCACACCACCTGCATGCCTGCTGCTCGTGAGCCACGTGGGGCTGGTGGCTGCCAAAGCCCCTCCTCATGGCAAGTCCTAGAGCCTGACCCGGACAGGGGTCTCACCGGTGTGTACACTGGTCGAAACTCCTTGAGCTGAGCACTCACCTCTCTTTTAAAAATTGTCTTTCAGAGTTCCCATCGTGGCTCAGTGGTTAGCAAATCCGACTAGGAACCATGAGGTTGCGGGTTCGATCCCTGGCCTCGCTCAGTGGGTTAAGGATCCGGAATTGCCGTGAACTGTGGTGTAGGTCGCAGACGCGGCTCAGGTCTGGCCTTGCCAGCAGCTGTGGCTCCAATTCAACCCCTAGCCTGGGAATCTTCATATGCCAAGGGTGTGGCCCTAAAAAGCAAAAAATAAAAAAGTTCCTCTCGAAGGAACCAGCCCCATCAAGGTGGTGATTTTAGCCCAGTGGGACCCATTTTGGGCTTCTGACCTCCAAAAACATATAGCAGTAGGTTTTTGTTTTTGTTTTGTATTTTTTGCCTTATGTAGGGCCGCACCCGCAGCATACGGAGGTTCCCAGGCTAGGGGTCTAACAGGAGCTGTAGCTGCCGGTCTTCGCCACACCCACAAGCCACGCGGGATCCGAGCCGCATCTGCGACCTACACCACAGCTCACGGCAACGCCGGATCCTTAACCCACTGAGCAAGACCAGGGATTGAACCCGCAACCTCATGGTTCCTAGTGGGATTCGTTAACCACTGAGCCACGACGGGAACTCCGACAGCAGTAGGTTTTTGTTGTTCTGGGCACTGCATTGGTGGTAATTTGTACAGGAATGAATGATGGGAAACTGATACAGCCTCGAGACACACACCAGGCCAGTTAGCAGAGCCAACTGCACCAGGAAGGACATAAGGGTCCACAGAAGCGATAGCGCAGACACCAGGAAAACCTGGGGCTCCCTTCGCTGGCGGGAGGCGCGTTCTGCTTGGAGGACGGAGGCATCGGGAAAAAGCCTTGAGACGCCAGTGATGTGAAGCTGGACTGTGCAGAGGGGGTGGGGCTCAGTGGGAAGAGGAGCTGCCAGAGAGAAGGCCTTCGGAGGTGCAAGAAGGGAGAAGCTTGTGGGCTGAGCTGGCATCTGCATTAACTGACGGGGCTCAGCAAGTGCCCGAAGCTATCTGCAAACCAAAAAGAGAGGCCTTGGAGTTCCCTTCGTGGCTCAGTAGTTAACGAATCCGACTAAGAACCATGAGGTTGCAGGTTCGATCCCTGGCCTTGCTCAGTGGGTTAAGGATCCGACGTTGCCGTGAGCTGGGGTGTAGGTTGCAGATGTGGCTCGGATCCCGCGTTGCTGTGGGTGTGGCGAAGGCCGGCGGCTACAGCTCCAATTAGACTCCTAGCCTGGGAACCTCCATATGCCGCGGGTGCGGCCCTAGATAAAGCAAAAAAAAAAACAAAAAAAATAAATAAATAGAAAAAAATAAGTGAAGCATGAATGATGTACACCAAGTTTTTTGGGTTTTTTTTTTTTTTTTTT
>PVHT020000439.1:4089756-4120184 GCA_004024745.2 Catagonus wagneri
CTCTAGCTACACCGACAAAGAGAAAGGGAGAAGGGGCAGGATCTCAGTCATGAAGGGTGGCTGACATCAGAGTTCCCGTGCGGCTCGGTGGGGCAAGGCTGTTGTCACCGCCGTGGTTCTGGTTACTGCGGTGGCGCGGCTGCGACCACCGGCCCAGGGAACTTTCACATGGTGTGGGTGTGGCCAAAAAAAAAAAAAAATGAGGTGACTGTGGACACTCATCAAATACAGGCATATTATGAACAACTCCATGCCAGTAAGTTGGGCCTCTCAGATGAAATAGGCAAATTCCCTGAAAAAATACAACTGATAAAGTATTTGTCGATGACGCTAACCTAGCACACGTCCACCGTGTGCCGGCAAGTCAGGGACAGCGCGGAAGAGCCGAGAGCATGTCCTCGCCTCCCACAGCCTCAGGCTCTGTGTGGGAGACCTGGCCTCCACCTGGATGCCAGAACTACAAATTGCGCCTCCCTGAGCTGCCCCCCAGTTCAGTCAAGGGGCGCCTGGAGCCTCAAGCTGGCTGCCCACACCTGCTGGGGATGGGGCAAGGCGACTGGGGAGTAGTAGGCAGCTTAACGGAATTAGGCATAGGAAGGGAGTCTTGAAAATGTGGGCTCAGGAGTTCATCCTCAGCCCCCCTGCCCTCAGGATCCAACCCAGAGCTAGTCGGCCTTGAGGACGCAGGATCCCAGCCCGCTTCCCTCAGCCCCTGCAGTGGGGCTGCCGTTGGCCAAAGACGCATGTTAAGGTCTGTCTTCACATTTATTAATTCCCAGAATGGCCGAGGGAGAGCCATCCACTTCCCCTCCCTCCAGGGGAAATCCGGCTTCCAGCTTCAGCAAGAGCGATCCGGCCGGGCTGGCGAAAGAACTTCCCGAGGACACCTTCGGCAGCCTGCGGGATCAGCTTCCTGGACGGGTGAGGGGAGAATGGTAGGAAGGAGGCTGCCGGCGCAGGGGAATGGGGCTCCCCTGCCTGCAGTTCCCCACGTACCCCGGCAGACTAGGCCCACTAAGCGGCCTCGGAGGAAATGCAGGGAAGGGCCGCAACCCAGCCCACCCGCCTTCACCTGCCACTTGCAGCTCCACTGGGTCGCTGAGCTCAGACACCAAGGAGTGGGGCCAGGAGGAGCGGTAGCGGCAGCTGTACTTGCCGGCATGCTGGGGCCCCACGTAGGTCAGCACGAGGTCTGCGGAGGGCCGGTGGGCCCAGACCACCTCCAAGGGCTCCTCTCCTCCGGCCCGCAGCAGCTCGAAGGTGACGTCAGGCACCTGGCCCTCGCAGTGCAAGATGGCATCGCGGCCTGGAGTCACCGCCCCGCTCCATAGAGGCCGGAGCTGCGGCCTGGGCAAGGGTCCTGGACCAGCAGGAGGTCGGTCACCTGAAGCCCCTTGCCCCAGGCGGCAGCTGCCCAGGCCCCCTCCGCTGCCTGCCCCACTCCAGCCCAGGTGGTGGCCTCTATCGTGGTCACTGCACTGTAACCCCCTCCCCAGGACCTGCTGAGTGCCCCAGACCCGGGCCTCCTTAAAGACTTCCTGGAGTCCCCAGCGCCTGCCACTCGCGGCCTCCGGACGGGTGAGAAGAAAGGATCCAGGGGAACAGCGTCCCCGGCATAGGGCACAGCCCAGTCAACGGTCTGGAGGTAGGACCTGTGCCCAGGGCTCTGCCTGGCCTGCGCCCCCAGGGAGACCCGAACGAGGAAGTCTGAGGGACACGCAGACGGCGTGGGCTCGGGGAGAGTTGATGTCAGCCCAGACGGGGGTGGGGGTCATAATCTGATGACAGTGGGCAGGTGCGTCGCACAAGGAAACTAAGACAGGGGCCGTGCAAAGCCGGCGGGGATTTGAACCGTAAAATCTGGGTCCACCCTCCGCGATCTCCACCAAAGCGCTGCCCGTAGCACACGCCCTCGCTTCGGTAGGAAATGAGCCAAAATGCAGGACGTCCCGGGACCCTCCGCGGCTCACCTCCCACTACTCTAAGGGGCGGGCTCTGCGGCCCGGGCGCTTTCCCCCCGCCTCCCCGGCAAGGGTTGGCACCAGGTTTTGCGCATGGGCAGAAAGGTCTTCAGACCGCCGTGCCCGCGGCTCACCGTCCACGCGCAGCTCCACCGGCGCGCTGGGCGCGGAGCCCGAGAAGGGCGGTGCCGAGTCCGTGTAGACGCAGCTGTAGTTGGCGGAGTGCACCGCCGAGACGTTGTGCAGCTCAAAGAGGGCCTCGGTGCCCTCGGGGCTCAAGAGACCGTGCACCCGGCGCCCGCTCGTGTCCTCGTGCACCAGAGCGAAGCGCACGCCGGAGCGGGGTGCCTGGCACCGCAGCTGCACCAGCGAGCCCGGCGCCGGGCTCAGAGCCGTGGGCTCCGCCGAGAGCTCCGGCGCGGGGAGGGTCCCTGCGGGGAGGACGCGGACTGACCAGACGCCCCGGGAGGCTGCCTCCCAACGCGGGGTCGCGCCTCACGGCCCAGGGCTAGGCTGACCCTGCCGCTGGAAAGGCTCGTATCCGCTCCCTCCCGGTTTAAAACCGCCCCGACCTCCCGACCTCCCGGTCGCCGTCCTCTCTGGACGCTCACACACATTCCTACGCTGTGCGTTATAGGGTGTCCATAAAAGCCGACCAGGGTGAGGTCGAGTTTTCTCGGAGGAGCACCCGCAAAGGCCGGCAGGCACTCTTGGGGTTTTACGCCCCTAGTCCGAATCCTGGGCGGGTCCTGCAGCCCCAGGCCGGCCGCCCTCGGCAGATAGGGCTCTGGGACCACTGGTACCCCATAGGCTGGAGGGGACCGCGTACAGGGAGCGCCTGCACGGCCCCCACCAGCCTTGCGTGTTGACGCAGTTACTGCAGAGCCACGAGGCGGGGCTCACTATTTAACCTCGGTTAGGAACGCTGAGGCCGGGCCGCTGAGCCTCGCAGCAAAGACAACCCTTCCCCAGGTCGGCCCTCCCGCTGTCCGCCCCCCGGGCAGGGCGCCCCCGCCCTCCCAGCCCCGCTGCCACGTCTCCCAGGCGTCCCGGGCTCACCGTCGCTCAGCACCAACTCGACAGGCGCGCTGTCCAGGGACCAGGGCGTAAGATCTTCACGCAGACTGTAGCGACAGGTGTAGACTCCGCGGTCCCCCAGGGCCAGCGTGTTCAGTTGGAAGAAGACGCGGTCCGGGCTGGTGCTGGCCCTGGGAACCAGCAGCACCTCCTCGCCCCGCCGCAGCTGGAATTCCACGCCGTTCAGGGGCGCCTTGCAGGTGAGAGACGCGCCCGAGCCAGGGCTCAGGACCGCCGCGGACTCTTTGCCGATGGTCAGCGTGGGTGGCGGCGGTGTGGCTGCATGGCAGGCAGGGTCATGAGCCCAGGACAGCCCAGCTGTGGGGCCCTTCCTTGGAGCCCAGCCTCCAGACCCCTGCCCCGGGAACGCCCTGCCCCGGGAACGCCCTTCCTTGCGGCAAATTCCTCCGCAATCATCAAGGCCAGGCGGCGGAGCGGACACCGTTGCCCAGGCCCGGGCCTGGGCAGGGAGCTCAGCGTTGGGAATCGAGGTAAACGCAGCTCTGTCCTCTGGGCACGTCCTCCCCTAGGAAGACCTCAGGGGCAGCCCGGACACTCACCCAGCTCCTCTACCCTCACAGTGGCGCTGGGCTCAGAGGGGGTGCCTGCTGCGTGCGTCTGGTACGAGCAGCTGTAGTTGCCAGCCCCGGGGACTGGAAAGCTGGCCTGCGTGTCCTCTGGGGCCTCAGCCACCTCCAGGAACTGGTCGTCGCCTTCCCGCCTCAGCAGGAAGGTCACACCGCGAAGCCCTCCGCGGCACAGCAGCTCCGTGTTCAGGCCCGGCGTGATCCAGGGCACGGGCTTGGTGGAGAGCAAGGGTGCGGGCAGGGGCTCTGCGGGTGAGGCGGGGTCATGGGTTCTGCACAACTTGGGAGGTGGGGGGGCTCAGCTGGGTCTGGACCTCCACGCGCATGGAAACGGAGGGCCAGCGGATGGGAGGCACTGCTGGGAGGAAGGGAGGCGTAGGCCAGCCGAGAACACACGACAAAGACACATTAAGGGCCCTACTCTGTGCCAGGCCCCGCTAAGCACTTCCTGGGGATTCAGTCACTGGTTCCTCACAGCCTTCTAGGGTCAGTACAGACATCGTCTGCATTTTACAGACAGGGAAACTGAGGCTCAGAGATGTCACCTGACTTCCCAAGACCACCAGTTTGGCGGGGAGGACGGGGGCGGGGGGGCACAGAAAAAGCAGAGTGAGGATGGCGGCAGGGAGGCCTGTCCCCACTGCCCCACTCACCTGCTCCAGTCACCTCCAAGAGGTTGCTCAGGCCAGTCCACCCGCTGCCCAGGCCGGAGCGGCAGCGGTAAAGGCCCCGGGTGTCACCGGTCACTGCTCCTAGCGGGAACCGGTGCTCCAAGGCCGGCAAGCCCAGGTGCACCGGGTCCTGGGCCACGCCGTCTTTGAACAGCTGGAAAGCCAGGGTCAGCAGGCGGCTGTGGCATGTCAGCGTCACGTTGGCCCAGGGTTCCAGCAGCGATTTGGCCTCTGCCCACAGGTTTGGTCTCGTCTCAATGGCTGTGTGGGGACAGGAGTCAGTGCTGGCCACCAGACAGGTGCCCGCGCCGCACTGCCCGCCGTGCCCAGACCCAGCTACTCACATACGGCCTCCTTGGTCACTGGGCTCAGGGCGAGACCTGCGGAGACGCGCCGGTGAGGCCCCCGGCTCTACCTTCCGGCCCCACCCCTGCCCCAGGAACCCCAGGCCTAACGTCTCACCCCAGAGCAGCAGGAGGGCCACCCGCGCAGACATGGTCAGCCTCAGCCCAGCCTGGGGAGCGGCTGCCTGTCAGGTGATAAAGCTGAGCGGCAGGGGGGCGGCGCGGGGCGCTGACCTCTGGGCTTGTTTGTCCTTCCCAGGAAGCTGGGCGCTGGGGGGTCAGGACAAAGGGCAAAGCACGGCTTCGGGAGTCTCTGCCACAGCAATAATCAATAACTACGGAGAATGAAACAACTAAATAAATAATAAAGAATAAAATAGCATGGAGTTCCCGTCGTGGCTCAGTGGTTAACGTATCCGACTAGGAACCATGAGGTTGCGGGTTCGATCCCTGGCCTCACTCAGTGGGTTAAGGATCCGGCGTTGCCGTGAGCTGTGGTGTAGGTCGCAGACGCGGCTCAGATATGGTGTTACTGTGACTGTGGCGAAGGCCGGCAGCTGTAGCTCTGATTAGACCCCTAGCCTGGGAACCTCCATATGCTGCGGGTGTGGCTCTAGATAAAAGGCAAAAAGACAAAAAAAAAAAAAATGAATACTAAAACAAATAATGCAATGGGTACTGTAGGTATTAACAAACACTTTTTTTTTTCTTTTTAGGACCACACCTGCGGCATATGGAGGTTCCCAGGCTAGGGATCAAATCGGAACTGCAGCTGCCAACCTACACCACAGCCACAGCAACACAGGATCCCAGCCACGTCTGTAACATACACTACAGCTCACGGCAACCCCAGATCCTTAACCTGCTGAGCAAGGCCGGGGATCTAACTCGAGTCCTCGTGGTTACCAGTCAGAGTCATTATTGCCTAGCCACAAGGGGAAGTCGACAAGTACACTTAAATAATAGAGTGGAGTCATAGTTAACAAATAAAATAACCAATAATTAATAAACTTATTAAAGTAAAACATTAAATTAACTAGGGTGCTCTCTCGTGGCTCTGTGGGTTAAGTGTCTAGTGTTGTCACTGCGGTGGCTCAGGTCGCTTGGGTTTGATCCCTGGCCTGGGAACCTTCACGTGCCGTGGCCTCAGCCAAAATAATGATAACATTAATTAATTAAAACACCGTTAAACGTAGATGATGCAATAAATGATAAGAAATTAAGAATAAAGGTAATAAAATAATATTACAAATACATATATAATATATAAACAAATATCTTAAAGTAACAAATGAATATTTAAATTGATTTTTTTTCTTGTCTTTTTAGGGCCGCATCCATGGCATGTGGAGGTTCCCAGGCTAGGGGTCTAACAGGAGCTGTAGCCACCGGCCTACACCACAGCCACGGCAACGCTGGATCCTTAACCCACTGAACGAGGCCAGGGATCAGACCTGCAGCCTCATGGATACTAGTCAGATTCGTTTCTGCTGAGCCACGATGGGAACTCCTGAGTTGATTGTTTATGAATAATAATTGATAATAAAATAAAAGTAATTGATAAAGTTATGAGGCCCCCACTGCTGTGTTCTGCACGTGGAATTGGGCAGGGGGTGGTGGTACTGGCACTCTTATCGGAGGTGGAGGAAATGAGGTGGGGCCTGTCCCGGCACCCCTGCGAGGTCTCTCATCTCCTTCCCTCAGCAGCCGAGCAGCGCTGGGGTCCCCACCCTGCCTCGGGGAGGCTGAGGTCGGCGGGCAGGGCCCAGGCCCAGCGTGACCCCTCTGAGGTACACCCCAGCCCAGTGCGTCTGTCGTGTGCTGGCCAAGGCGGGGTTCACCTGTGTCTGGCTTCTCTATACTTGGCGTCAGTCGGACCTCCTGCCGGCACATCCTGGCTCTTGCCTGGACCTGCAGTTCCTTCCCCGTAGCAGGTGAGTTCCGCAGTGTGGGACCCAGCTTGGGTTTGCAGGCAGACCTGCGCCCAGAACCTGCAGCTCAACCCGTGCTTCCGTTGGTCTCTGTGCCCGCGGTCACTTGCGTGCTGTCACCTGCTGCCAAGAGACCAGGCATCCCCTAGGCTCCCCGCCTCCCTCAGTCACAGCCTGATGGGACAGGATGGGAGGCGTGAGCACGGCCTGTCGTCCCTACCCTGCAGAAGGCGCGGGAAGGCTTCTCAGGGAGGCGAGCCCTGGCGGGGAGCATCCGGGCAGAGAGGACGGCCCGTGCAGACTGCGAGGCAGGATGAGCGGAAGGGCCAGGGCGGTCGGAGTGGGCGGCCCAGGGCAGAGGGGCCGCGATGGAGACCAGTCACGCTGGGCCCGGTGGGCGGTGCAGGGGCTTTGGCTTCTGCCGAGTAGGGACTCGCCAGTGCCTGGTTTCCCTTCCATGCTTTCTGAGCACCTGCTGCCCCACCCCAAGCCAGCACCTGGAAGAAGGCCATGTGTTCCAAGAGCACCTGCGGAATGAGGAATGCCTTCCTCGCAGAAGGGACAGAGGGCCAAGGCCTGAAAGTCACTCAGATGAGGACTTGATGACCAGAGGCTCAGAGCAAACATCACCGAACGCTGGCGGAGCCTCAGCACATGGACGACAGGCTGCCCAGGTCATTGGAGGCACGGTCAGGTCATAATCCGCAGCAAGGGAGTTCCCATCATGGCTCAGTGGTTAACGAATCCGACTAGGAACCATGAGGTTGCGGGTTCGATCCCTGGCCTTGCTCAGTGGGTTAAGGATCCGGCGTTGCCGTGAGCTGTGTGAAGGTTGCAGACGCGGCTCGGATCCCGCGTTGCTGTGGCTGTGGCAAAGGCCGGCAGCTACAGCTCCTGTTAGACCCCTAGCCCGGGAACCTGCATATGCCGCGGGTGTGGCCCAAATAAGGCAAAAAGACCAAAAAAAAGACAAAAAGACATCAAATTCTTTCATGTGGAGTTCCCGTTGTGGCTCAGTGAGTTAAGAACCCAGCTAGTATCCATGAAGATGTGGGTCTGATCCCTGGCCTCACTGAGTGGGTTAAGGATCCAGCGTTGCCGTGAACTGTGGTGTAGGTCACAGATACGGTTTGGATCTGGCGTTGCTGTGGCTGTGGTATAGGCTGGCAGCTGTAGCTCCTGTTAGACCACTAGCCTGAGAACCTCCATATGCCAGTGGTGCGGCCCTAATAAGGAGAAGAAAAGAGAAAAAACCTTTTCTTTTTCGCACGTGGCCAAGCTGGCTGCACACCAGAAGCTTGGTGCTGCGTAGCCAGCATTCTCCCCCAGGGCAGACTCTTCTTCATGTGGTGTCTCTTAGTCCACTGCTTCAAGAAGAAAAAGCTTTGTGGGAAGCTGGACACATGTGCTGAGAATAACGGGCAGTATGCTGGGCACAGGACTGTGACTTACAGTCCCCAAGCACCGGGGCACTGCTGTCAGCGACGTACAGATAGGAGCAGTCACTTGGTGATGGCGAGGCTCAGGCAGGACGTGGACACAGGCTCTCGTGCCCCAGTCTACACGGCCGTGCAGCCCTGTCTCCTCACCCAGCAGACCCACTGGCTCCCACCGCGCACGGCATTCAGCCGTCGCCCCTCACAGTGTCTCTGGCTCGTTTCTGCCAGCCACTGAGGGCTGTGCAGGAAAGTTCCCCGGACCCCTGAGTCTCTGCCCTGGGTGCTGCAGGTTTGGCAGATTTCCTCGGCTGACCCCGCAGGGGGACCAAGTGCAGAGCTGCTGGGGTAGCTGCCAGGACGCTGTCCTGACGGGGACCAGGCCAGCGACACAACCAGGCCAGGCCTGAGGTCACCACACACAGGGCAGGGGGTTCCCCGGCCAGGAGCGCCGCCGTGCGGGCTGTGCCGCGCCTGCTCCTTGTAGAAGTCCAAGCGCGGGGCGCACCGCGGCCCCCCCCAGAGAGGAGCACGCCCCACGGAGTGCTGAGCGGCGGGGGCCGGTGCCCAGCTTTCTGTGCAGCACCTCCATCGCATCGCGGGAGGCCCACAGCCCCGTCCAGGTCCCGCCGACACCACACCAGCTCGCTAAGTGAAGAACGCAGCGAGCCGGGCTCCTGCCATGCTCCTGCCCCAAGGCTTCCGGTGAAGAGGTCTCACGACGGCTGGCAGCCAGAGCGAGGCCCGAGGCCCACCCCCAGGGGGCACGAATGCCCAGGGAACCAGAGGCCAAAGACTCCCCAGGGCGGGAGAAGCCCGGCCAGCTCAGGACAGTCAGCATCACGGAATCAGCGGACAGGCCAGACGACGTGAATTCGATTAGCACTGGGCAGCTTCCACTCAAGGACACTAGTGGATTGAATGGCACCCCTACCCCTAAAAAATATGTCCACACCCAAACCCTGGAACCTATGGCAGAACGTACTTGCAGGAGGTGTACTTAGGATCTGGAGGTGAGATCAACGTAAATTCCCCTGCTGGGCTGTAAATCCAATGACAGAATCTTTTTTTTTTTCACAGCTGCACCCTCGGCAGATGGAAGTTCTAGAAGGCTAGGGGTCAAGTTGGAGCTGCAGCTGCCAGCCTACACCACAGTCACAGCAACACCAGATCCGAGCCGCGTCTGTGACCTACACCACAGCTTATGGCAACGCCGGATCCTTAACCACTGAGCGAGGCCAGGGATTGATTCCTCATGGACGCTGTGTTGGGTTCTTCACCTGCTGAGCCACAGTGGCAACTCCAATGACAGAATCTTTGAAAGAGGGAGGCAGAGATTGAAGAGGAGGCCAAGACTGGAGCAGGGCAGCCAGAAGCCAAGGGACACCTGGAACCACTAGAAGCCAGGATCTGTGGATGGGATGCTTTCTGCCTTGGAGCCCTTGGAGAGTATGGCCCTGCCAACACCTTCATTTCAGACTTCTGGCCTAGAGAACTGAGAAAATCAGTTTCTGCTGTTTTAAGCTTCCCAGTAGGTGGCAGCCACAAGGAACCAATGCAGAGACTGGCCCAGCATCCTCAGCGGGCGAAGGGGGTTGCCTGGGGGGCTCTTCTGATCCTTGGGGATGCAGAGTCAGATGATGGCTCGGTGTCTAGTCACAGGCTCGGGGAAGACTGGGTGGGCCCCAGGAAGTAGCTGCTCCCATCTTCCAGGAAGGGACCCTGAACTCATAGGAGGCAGGAGCTCAGGGGTGCCCATTTGCGATGTGTGCCTGGCACCTCCAACTGTCCCCAGACTCCCTGCTCCTACAGAGGCTCCTCTGCCATCTGCCGTGACAAAAACCTGCTGCCCAGCTCCAGACACAGCAGGTGGAACCTGTGGCCCATGGCTGCGTGCCTCTGCTTCTCCTTCCCTGCTGCCGCCTGTACCAGCCAACTGCCTTACATGTCCGGGCTGCCCTTCCGGCCAAGGACCCAGGATCTGGGACCCAGGTCGGTTTGAGCTGCCAGGAGCCTGTCCCTGACCTCAAACTGCAGCTGTCCCAGGTCTGTCCTGTTTGCCTTGGGTGAGCGTGGCCTCCACCTTGAGCACTTGCCCAGCCTAAGTGTCCCTGGGGGTGCTGGAAAGTGGAATAGGACACTGAGCAGCCACCTCCGGGCAGGGAGTGGGGGCTGAGAAGTTAATGTGACCCAGACTGAGTCATGCAGCAACCGCATGGTGACGGCACATGGCAGGGAGGTGGGGGAGGCTGGACGTCCTCAGAACCTGGACACGGCCTGCTGAGACAGACAAGACCGTGTTCCTGGAAGTCAACAGCGGCCGATTTGAGGTGTGAAGGGCACAGATTCCGTGAAGAGCCGGGGTGGCTGATCACAAGCCAACCTCACCCCCACTGACAGCCCCGGAGGACGCGGGTCCCAGCCCGTCTGCCCTCTTCCGCGCCGTACACCCCATGGGAAGGGCAATGCATGACACACAGTAGGGCAGCAGTGCCCTCTGAGTGCGGCTTAACCTCTCCGCCGTGCCCGTCCTCCCGGTGGTGCGTCCCCTCGTGGGCCTCAGTCCCCACCCCTCTCGGGTGGGGGATGCGGGAGCCAGAACTAGAGCGAACAGATGTGCCCGGAACTGAAGGACCGACCGCGGCCGCCAGCCCGGACGTGGAGCACCCGGGCCAGAAATGCGCGGGTCAGAGCTCCCTGGGAGCCGGCGTGCCCGGTAGGAGCAGATGAAGCGGTGGCGGCCGCGCCGAGCGCCCGGAGCCCCGCCTCGCAGGCTGGGGTCTGGGTTCGCGCAGAATGCCAGCTACTCGCTGAGGCCGGCACGCGCGGCCCGCTGCTCTCCACCGCGCCCGCAGCGCGGAGACCTCGTCCCTCAGAGTCCCCCTCCGGGCCGCGGCGCGGAGAGGCAGGTGCCGCCGCACGGGCGCGGGGGAGCCCTCGCGGGGGCTGCCGGGAAGTGTAGTTCAGCCGCTCCCGGCTCTGCTCCCGCCCAGGGCCGCGGTTGTCGTGGTAACAGAGGCGGGCCTAGGAGACGGCGCCCGGCGGCGGAAAAGCCCGGGACGGGTCGGGAAGGTGGGTAACAGCCCTTGCTCCCGGAAAGACGTCTGGAGATCCGGACCGGAGAGCGCGCGGGAGGGTCGTGGATGGGAAACGTCGAGTGCACAGGCCGCCTGCCAGGGCTGGGAGTCGGGCTCGAGCTTGTGGGTGTCAAAGCTCCAGGGCAGAATCTAGTATGTGTAGGCGCGTTTGAGAACCGCGGGTCCCAGGGCCGCGTGACTGACGCTGAGCCTGCACCTGTTCCGGGTGGGATGTGCTGCCCTCATCTGGTGCCCACCTAACCCAGGGCCCCACCGCCGCAGCCACACAGACACATCTAATGTTATTCGGGCGGCACTCAGCAGCCAGCATGCGGCGGCCCCAAAGGTCCGCTCCCGCTCTCTGTCTTTTTTTTTTTTTTTTTTTTTTGCTTTTTAGGGCCACATCCGCGGCATATGGAGGTTCCCAGGCTAGGGGTCTAACAGGAGCTGTAGCTGCCGGCCTACACCACAGTCACAGCAACGCCAAATTCGAGCCATGTCTGCGACCTACACCACAGCTCGTGGCAACACCGGATCGTTAACCCACTGAGCGAGGCCGGGGATCGAACCCGCGACCTCATGGTTCCTAGTCGGATTCATTTCCGCTGCGGCCACGATGGGAACTCCATTTTTTTTTTCTTTTTAGGGTCTCTGTCCCCTTCTGCATCCTACGAGTGTCTGGACACGGAACTCCCTGCTTCGGTGGGTCCACCTTCCTGCCCAGGCGCAGTGTCGGGTCTGGCTGAAGCTGTTGGTGGCGCTTACCACGCTCCCTGAGGTCGAGACGGTGGCCGAGGGCACTCAGAGCACTCAGCACGTGGAACACGAAGGCCTTGCCAGGGCTGCCACAGAGGAAGGAGTGGGAGGTGTACGGGCGCGCAGGGTCGCAGAAAGTTCCCGCCACTGGCTGAAGGCCCTGGTTCACTCCCTGGGGCTTATCACTGCTTGGTCCCCGGGGCTGACAGGCGTACAGAATTGGGACCTTTCAGAGTTCTGCTGCGGCGCAGTGGAAATGAATGCGACTAGGAACCATGAGGTTGCGGGTTCGATCCCTGGCCTCGCTCAGTGGGTTAAGGATCCAGCATTGCTGTGGCATGGTATAGGCCAGCCTCTGTAGCTTCCATTTGACCCCTAGCCTGGGAACCTCCATCTGAGGTGCCGCCCTAAAAAGAAAAAAATAAAAGGAAACACGACCTTTCCTGACTGTGGGTGCGCTGTTGCTAGAGCAGCTTTGAGCTCTCGCCAAAGGACTTCTCACTCTGGGTGTACAGACAGGGCCTCTCCTGGAGTCAGTTATCTGTAGCTACCGCAGACTTCCCCACCGAAAGTCTCATTGCTGTCACGCAGGCGTGGAGGTTGGTGCTCCGGCTGAAGGCTGGCACCTGTATGGGGGACTCGTCTGGACGCGGGGGCTGGCTCTGGGACCTGCTTCTACGGAAGCCCTTTGCCTAAGGTGACCTGCTCCCCGCACCTGGACTGCTGCCCACTGGGGGTAACGCTGGGCAGCCCCTCACCGCGCTTACCAGCCACACGTGGTGGGGCTTTAGGAGCAGATCCCTGATCACAAGACCCTGGAGGAAGCAGGCCTCCCGCATGCGAACCCAGCTCCTTTGAAGTGGCAGGTGCCTGGGCTGGGGCCTACTCCAAGGAGAGTTGTCCAGCCGACCACCGTCCCTTCGTGCAGGTCGCTGCCCAGAGGGGACGCCTCTCGGCTGGGTCCTTCGCCACGGGGCTCCGCTGCCTCTTGAACCTCTCCTCCGGCCGCGTTGGCTCCCGGGCGTCTGCCTCAGGGATCCTCCGTGCTCTCAAGCCGTCGGGTGCCTGGGCTGGGCTTGCGCCACGGCCTGGGAACCTGCGCCCCGGGAGCTCGTCCGCTCCGAGAGGGCGGCCCCTCGGCTCTGACCTCTGCGCAGGGTCCAGGCCGTTTTCAGACTCGGGAGACAAGGTGGCCGCTGTCATCGCCGATCCTGTGAGAATGTGAAACTGGATAATGTATATAATGCAAAATAAAAAAAATTATGCAAAGTAAAAAAAAAAAAAAAAATTGCCTGAGGTCCCAAGGCAGCACTTCAGGAATCAGCCTGCTCAGGGTCCTGGGCTGGAGCCGCCTCCTGCGGCCAGCCTCCAGTCTGGAGCCCTGGTTGCAGGAGCTGGAAGAGGCTGGAGTTCTCAAGAGCGGAACAGGTGCCGGGAAGCATGGAAGCAAAGCCTGGCAGCTCGGGCACTCTGGATGGCTTAGTCAAATTTCCTTGAGTCTGGAAGGCTGTACACAGGGAAAAGACACAAAGAAAGGAATTTCAGCAGGGGCTAAAGGCAGCCGGCTGAGTGCGCCAGGTGGTGGGGCGGGGGTTGTCTCTTTCTCTGGGTTTCCTTCCTCCCCTCCCCTCCAGCGCCCTCTCTCGCCTGTCTGACTACTAGCCTCCTGCTGACCTCTGACCCATCCCCTTCACCAGCTGCCCTGCACGTGTGCCCAGACTGTCCTTCTGACAGGCCACACCAAACGATGGCCCTTTGGTGACTGTCCTAGCCCCGTGGTGGTCCCTGCTGCTGACCGAGGCTTAGGTGCGGCGTCACAGACGGTGGACAGAAGAGCGGATCCCAAAGAAGGCCACAGCCGAATCGCCAGAGGCCGCGAATGTGCCACCCTGTATGGTGAAAGGGACTTTGCAGGTGGGATTAAGGATGACCCTGGCTAACCCTGGGCCCAAACTGTGATCACGGTCGTCCCTCTAAGAGGGAGGCTTGGAGAGCCAGGGTCGAAGGACATAGAGGTGGTGACAGAAACAGGTCAGAGTGATGTGGCCGGAGGAGTCAGGAAGCCTAGCGGCCTCTGGAAGCTGGAAAAGGCAAGGGACAGACTTTCCGGGAGGAAGGCAGCCCTGCCTCCACCTTCATTTAACCCCAAGACTCACTCTGGATTCCGGCCTCCAGAACTGTAAGATAATCACCACGTGATAAGCGTGTGGCAGTCTGCTCCAGCAGCAAGCAGGAAGGGAACAGGCTCGAGGAGGCGCTGAGAGGTCTTTGCTGGGCCCACTCTGGCCCCTCTCCCCCTTGTTGGAGCAAGAGCAGGCCGCACGCCCAGAGCCTCTGCCTTCAGCAGCGTCAGGCACACCTTAGAGGAGTCAAGGAGTCCATCTAGCCATTTATGCCTAGAGGTCCCGTCTTTTTCTGGCTGCTTTTGCGTTTTGGTTGAGGCTATTGATTTTCCTTATCAATCAATGGATTTGAGCAAAGTAAGTTGATGTAAATCAGCTGTTCTCAACCAGGGAGTGTTTTGCCCCCTGGGGACACTTGGCAGTGTGCGGAGATGATTTTGGTTGCCACAGCCTGGGGGGAGGGTGCTGTAACATCTAGTGGGAGGAGGTCAGGGATCCTGCAATGCCCAGGATGGGCGCGTGCCGCACCCCTCCGGGACAAGACCCTCACCGTGCTGAGGTGAAGAGACCCTGGTGTACAGGAGGCAAGGGCAAGAGGACGGTGTTGTTTGGCCAGGTGGGACTGGGCTTAGAGCCAAGTGAAAAAAGCCAGACTTGAAAGGCCACATACTCTGTGATTCCATTTTTATAAACTGTCTAACGCGGGCAGATCCACAAGGAAAGGAGGCCAGTGCCTGCCAGGGGCTGGAGGGAAGGGGAATGGGAGTAGCCGCCAATGGGTAGCCAGATCTGAGCCGCGTTTGTGATCTATACCACAGCTCAGGGCAAAGCTGGATCCTTTTTTTTTCTCTTTTTAGGGCCACACCTGCAGCATGTGGAGGTTCCCAGGCTAGGGGTCTAATTGGAGCTACAGCTGCTGGCCTACACCAGAGTCACGGCAACGTGGGATCTGAGCTGCGTCTGCAACCTACACCACAGCTCATGGCAACGCCGGATCCTTAACCCACTGAGCAAGGCCAGGGATCGAACCCGCAACCTCATGGTTCCTAGTTGGATTTGTTTCCACTGCGCCATGATGGGAACTCCAACACTAGATCCTTAATCCACTGAGTGAGGCCAGAGATCGAACCTGCATCCTCATGAATACTAGTCAGATTCATTTCCAATGAGCCACGAAGGGAACTCCTTGTTTGTTTGTTTTTTAGGGCCACAGGTAGGGCATATGATGTTCCCTGACTAGGGGTCGAATCAGAACTGCAGCTGCTGGAGTTCCCGTTGTGGCGCAGCAGTTAACGAATCTGACTAGGAACCATGAGGTTGCAGGATTGCTCAGTGGGTTAAGGATCCAGCGTTGCCATGAGCTGTGGTGTATACAGATGCAGCTCGGATATTGCGTTGCTGTGGCTGTGGCGAAGGCCGGCGGCTGCAGGTCCTGTTAGACCCCTAGCCTGGGAACCTCCATATGCCGCGGGTGTGGCCCTAAAATGACCAAAAAAAAAAAAAAGATAAGGAGGTCTTGTGAACAGGTGACAGCAGGATACAGTGTTCTAGCGCTGGAAGTGGTGGAGGAGGCAGTTCCGGCCACTCTGTGTCCGCCTACAGCCTAGAGTAGGAGCAGCAAGTTTATGAGGGACTAAGGAGACCCGGCTCATTGCTCCTTTATTCAAGATACTCGTGAGCAAAAATTCCTGTCATGGCTCAGTGGTTAACGAATCCGACTAGGAACCATGAGGCTGCGGGTTCGATCCCTGGCCTTGCTCAGTGGGTTAAGGATCTGGCGTTGCCTTGAGCTGTGGTGTAGGTCCCAGACGCGGCTCAGATCCCGTGTTGCTGTGGCTGTGGCGAAGGCCGGCAGCTACAGCTCCTGTTAGACCCCTAGCCTGGGAGCCTCCAAATGACACAGGTGCGGCCCTAAAAAGCCAAAAAAAAAAGTTACTCCTGAGCAGATACCGGGTGCCAGGCTCAGTACTCCCGTGGGGGGGACACGGCGAGGAACAAGCCAGAAGCCGGCCCCGGTCAGAGGGAGCGCCTCTGCAGAGACCTTCTCGCTCCAGCCTGAACAGCACAGCACCCGCATCCCTAACTTATGGGGTCAGAACCCAGATTCTGTTCCTGTGTCCTGGGGCCCTGAGGAGGCTACACTAGCCCGGCCCCTGCGGGACCTCCATCCTGCCCTCCATTGCACGGTGGGTCACTCTTCTAGGGTCTGTGAAGACAGCCATTTCAAGTGACCACCAGTAGCTGGGGCACAGACTTCAAACTGGCCTTACCTGATTTAGTTCCCATTTCCACACTGACGGGAAACTGAAGTTCAGAGGGCTGTACTCCTGTCAGCTTCTGAGTAAGGGCCAGGGTTGAAGGAGCCCTCTAGGGCCTCCTATGAGGACGCCTGGTGCCTATTGCCAGCCTCTCTGTTTTCCCCAGTCAGCTCCCCGCCTGCTGCCTCCCCCAGGACCAGGGAGAGCCCCCAAGAATCAGAGAGTGAACCTCCAGGGTCCAGAAGAAGCTGACTCAGCCTCTCCCTGTCCCCACAGACCCTGGTGAGAGGCCCAAGGCTACTCCGCACGTGCCAGGGCGGGGGAGGGGAGGAAGACCACAGGCTCCGGGGACTGGGGTCTTGGCTTCCGGGTGCCTGAGGTCCAACCCCTTGCTCAGAACAGCTTCAGGCCCTGAGCAGTGGCCTAAGCGGTGACGGATGACAGTCCAAGAGGGCCCAGAGTTACTGGGCTGAAACCTGTTATTGGGTTAGGGGTGGGGCGAGCCTTAATATCCAGTAAGTACTTTTGCAATCAGTCAACAAACCTGGAAGCATCTGAGCACCTGCAATTTGGCAAGCGCCGAGAGTGAACATGTGGCTGGGGACGAACGAAGGACTGTCTGGGTCATGTGGCTGGGCCTCTTCGGGTCGAGAGGAGAACCCCCACCCTTGTAGGCTGAGGTGGGCACTGGGGGGTGAAGATGCTCATGGAGACCTGACGCCTCTCTGCTATCAGCAGCCAGTAGTGGAGTGCAGCTACAATGGTGGCTGCCTCTGCCAGACCAGCTGGGCTCCAGGGTCCAGGCCTAACACATGCTCTCCACGCTGACTGCTGTGGTAAGGGGCTGCAGAGTGGACAGTGCACCCACCACTGTGCCAGCCTGCACTGCACCAGTGACCTCACCAGCGCAAGCCCCAGCTGGATGAAAAAAGGCAGATGGGAGTTCCCGGGTGGCATAGTGGAAATGAATCTGACTACTATCCATGAGGATGTGGGTTCAGTCCCTGGACTTGCTCAGTGGGTCGGGGATCCGGCGTTGCCTGGGAGCTGTGGTGTACGTCGCAGACGAGGCTCAGATCACCGGTTGCTGTGGCTGTGGTGTAGGCCAGCAGCTGTAGCTCCGATTAGACCCCTATCCTGGCAATTTCCATATGCCTTGAATACAGCCCTAAAAAGAAAAAAAAAAGGCAGAGGGTGTTCCCCGGCTCCTCCTTCAGGGCTCCTTCCAGACGCTCATCCGGGTGCAGTAACCGGGCAGGAGAAACACGGTTCACTGAGAGATAATGGTGGAGGACCCTGGCATGGGGTGAAGCGAGGGGTCCCCTCTAGGAGGCTCAGACCCCAAGTCTACCGACTGCGGGAGTATAGGGGATGAGAACCGTAAGTGGTGCCTGCTCAGCCGCCTCGGGTCGGGACTACAGCAGAGAGCAGTCTTAATGCCCTAACCCCACTAAGCTGCCGGAGCCCGCGAGTGCTGGCACAGCTGCAACGCTGTCTAGATTTCTGCCCACATTAGACATGGCGGTACTGACTTCATAGAGGCCTCTGCGCCTGTGCGGAGGCCCCCCTCTCCTCCCCACTCACCAGCTCCCCTCCCGCCACGAACGGGCAAGAACTGGAAGTAGGACTTCCGCCAAGCCCACCTTGGGGTCACTTCTGCAAGTACGCATGCGCCAAGAGTTTACGTGTTTTGTCAGCCCCAAAGGGCGTCTTTTCATGCTCGCTCCGGATTGGTCTGTGACTACTCCGTGTTGTTCTGCGCACGCGCCGCCTTCGCTGACCCGGAAGTTATCGCCTCACTTAAAGCCGTCGGTCCGCTACGCGCGGCCTCTTCCTGTCTGTGCCAAGGCAGCGCGTGGTCCGCGCCGAGCGGTGGAGACGAGTCGGCTGCGCTTTCAGGTAAGGGTCCCAGGAAGTCGTGGGTCTAAACCAGAGTTTTCCGGTGAGCCCTGACCCCGGGGGCTTCCCTCGGTAGGACACAAATAGCGTAGCGGGGAAAGATATTCTTGCCCCCTTGCTGGCGCCGCGTAGCCCCGCCAAAGC
This sequence comes from Catagonus wagneri, assembly GCA_004024745.2. Lineage (NCBI taxonomy): Eukaryota > Metazoa > Chordata > Mammalia > Artiodactyla > Tayassuidae > Catagonus > Catagonus wagneri. The sequence goes on from PVHT020000439.1 coordinate 4,108,021, forward strand.
CGTAGCCTTGCCCCACAGCGGGGCTGGGAAGGTTGGCTTGGTCTTTGCAGTTGTACTTTATATGGAAAGTTTGTGTTATTTTTGGGTGAAGGATGCACACTTTTTTGTCTGGATACGCTTTGCCTAAATAGTACCCCTTAGTCCCTACACGGGGTCAGACACTAACTTCAGCCTTTGCGTTGATAAAGCGCAGAATTACTATCATCGATTCTTTTTCCATGTTATTTTGGAAGCTGAGTCTAAAGCCGTTTATAGACCTTTCTAGGCTCCAAGAACTCTAGAAGATGGTTGGGGTTTTAACGCAAAGTCAGTGCATTTGGCATCTGCTGGCTCTGGGTTTCGCTGCAACTGTTGAAGGCGTGCCTGGGTGAGAGACTGATGTTTCTTGCTGAGCGATGAGTGGTTTTTCTAGGGCTCAACAAAGTGGACCCAGATGTTTTCAGCTTTCCTTAGTTCTTGGTGACTTCCTAGTTCTCGGGATGTGGGCCAGCCTCAGAGTCAGCGGTGGATATCCTTTGGGTTTTAACGCTTTCTGTCCCTAGGATGACGGAGTGGGAGACCGCTGCACCCGCGGTAGCGGAGACCCCGGACATCAAGCTCTTCGGGAAGTGGAGCACGGATGATGTGCAGATCAACGACATTTCCTTGCAGGTGAGGCTTTGCTGCCCAGCTAGCGGTGGGATCGGTGGAAACTTGCAGCTCTTTCTCCAAGAGTTGAAGATGGGACAAGTAGAAGGGGAGCCCTTGGACCGCCACACCCACCTTGTGTGTTTTTCCTTGTGTCCTGTGTTAGAAGTTGCCAGTTTTTTTTTTTTGTTTGTTTGTTTGTTTTGTTTTGTTTTGTTTTGTTTTTGGTGTGTGTGTCTTTTTGCCTTTTTACCTAGACCGCACCCGCGGCACATGGAAGTTCCCAGGCTAGGGGTCTAACAGGAGCTGCAGCTGCCGGCCTTCGCCACAGCAACGCGTGATCCGAGCTGCGTCTGCAACCTACACCACAGCTCACAGCTCAGGAACTCCTGTAAGGATTTATTTCATTGGTCTTTGGGTCTGTCTTTTTGCGAATACCACGGTCTTTTATTTTTTATTTTTTTAATCCCAGTGATTTTACTTTTATTTATTTTTTCTTGGCCACAGTGTGCAGTCACTTAATGTGGAATCTCAGTTCCCAGACTAAGAGTGGAACCTAAGCCGAAGCAGTGAAAGCACTGGATTTTCTTCTTTTTTTTTTTTGCTTTTGTGGGCCGCACCCACGGCGTATGGAGGTTCCCAGGCTAGGGGTCAAATCACAGCCACAGGTGCTGGCTACACCACAGCCACAGCAACACAGGATCTGAGCTCTGTCTGCGACCCGCACCACAGCTCTCGGCAACGCCAGATCCTTAACCCACTGAGCAAGGCCAGGGATTGGACCCGCATTCTCATGGACACTGGCTGGTTTACTGCTGAGCCACGACAGGAACTCCCAAAGCACTGGTTTCTTACCACTGCACCACCAGGAAACTCCCAGTATTAGTTCAGGTGAACAGCAGAGTGAACCAGTTCTCCACGTTTACAGTCTTCCTCAGGTTCTTTGCCACATTGCGTTTTTTCATATCACATAATACTGAGTAGATTCCCCTCTACTGTACAGTCGGTTCACTCTGGGTGTCTTTTATAGCTAGGCTTTTTGAGTCACGTGATTTCTGTCACACGTGTGTATGCTTCCTTGTTTTCTTTTTCGGGGCTGCACCCACGGTATATGAAGGTTCCCAGGATAAAGAAAGTGATCTTTTTAATGACTCAGAGAAACTGGTTTTGGTGTCGTAGAGGCGGACAGGGGCTCACACACAAGCCCCTGCAGATGGATGGGTTTCCCTTTGTGGGTTCAGTCCCTGTGGTCCCTGCCAAGGTCCAGCCTGCTCCTGACCATGGTCCCTCCATCCCTCTTCCTGCTGCCCCAGGATTACATCGCAGTGAAGGAGAAGTATGCCAAGTACCTGCCCCACAGCGCAGGGCGCTATGCAGCCAAGCGCTTCCGCAAGGCGCAGTGCCCCATCGTGGAGCGCCTCACCAACTCCATGATGATGCACGGCCGTAACAACGGCAAGAAGCTCATGACCGTGCGCATCGTCAAGCACGCCTTCGAGATCATCCATCTGCTCACCGGCGAGGTAGGGTCGGGACCGGGGGGGTGCGGAGTGCCCTCGCTACGCCCCAAAGCCCTCGACTGCCGTGCGCTAGCCGTGCCAGGGTCCTCCAGGTTTCAGGGGTGGGGTGGGGTGCTGGCTGACTGTCAGGCTCACAGCCCCCCTCTCTTAGAACCCTCTGCAGGTCCTGGTGAACGCCATCATCAACAGTGGCCCCCGAGAGGACTCGACCCGCATTGGGCGGGCTGGAACAGTGAGGCGGCAGGCCGTGGACGTGTCCCCGCTGCGCCGTGTGAATCAGGTGGACTGGGGGCGCTCACCTGCTGGCGGGTCCTGCCTGGGGCGGGGCTGGCAGCTGGGAACGTTCATGTCCGTCTCCGTGTCTTACCGGGTGTCATTTTCTCCGGGAAGTTGTCTTGAATTCTCACCCCAGGCAGAGCAGACAAGTTCTGGGCCCTCCTGGGCAGCATTTGTCTGGCAGGCCAGTTTCATTTGGGTGTATGTTTTTACACTCTTGGATTTTTTTGATACTTGAGAATCTATTAGAGGCTTTTATTTTGTTTTACTTTGCTTTTTAGGGCCAGACCTGAAGCATATGGAAGTTTCCAGGCTCGGGGTCAAATCAGAGCTACAGCTACCAGCCACAGCAAGGTGGGATCTGAGCTGCGTCTGTGCCCTACACCACAGCTCACAGCAACACCAGATGTTTAATCCACTGAGCAAGGCCAGGGATGGATCCCACATCCTAGTGGATAGTGGTCGGATTTGTTTCCACCGCCACAGCGGGAACTCCACTCTAACCCGGTGTGTCCCCTCGCTGTTCCAACTCGTGGAGCTGTCCCCAGCACGCCCTTTATAGCTGTTCGGTTTCAATTAGGGGTTCCAGGCCAGGCACACACATTGCACTTCCCTGTCACGAGTCTTGGGTCCCCATGTATCCGGGACCCACCTTGAGTTTTTTGTGGCCCTCAGTGGTCCCAGATCTAGCAGCGTGCCATCCTAGCTGCACTGTGGGCTGCACCGCGTCCACTGGGCCCCCCAGTGCCCAAGGAGGGCTAGGGCAGTGGAGAACTGTGGAGCTGCCTGCTTTGGAGGCAGCCCCTGCTCAGCGACCCCTGCTCCCCAGGCCATCTGGCTGCTGTGCACAGGTGCCCGTGAGGCCGCCTTCCGGAACATCAAGACCATCGCTGAGTGCCTGGCAGATGAGCTCATCAATGCCGCCAAGGTGGGTGGGTGGCTGGGTGGGTGGGGACCCGGGCGGAAGCCCCCGGGGAGGGCCCTCCAACCCGGGAACTGAGCCTCCTCCTTGCAGGGCTCCTCCAACTCCTACGCCATCAAGAAGAAGGATGAGCTGGAGCGTGTGGCCAAATCCAACCGCTGAGTCCCCGACTGCAGCCCCAATAAAGCCGTTTGCCATCCAGGGTGGCTCCACCCTCCTGTGCGCTGTGTCCCTTGGTGTGGGGGGGTGTCTGGGAGCAAGAGGTGGGTGCGGGGTGACCCTGGTGTCGTGGCGAGCTGCCCGCATTCCCGGCCTGTCTTCTCTGTGGGGACCTGAATTCACCAGAGAAGTACTCAGCTCAGGAAACACCACTGACTCAGCACCCTGGCACCCTGGGATGCAGGCCTGGCTGCCTGGACTCTTCCAGCAGGTGCTGGAAACGAGCTGGGTGGGGTCCTGGCGGAGAAGTCACTGGTTTGGGTGGGGGGGCAGTTGTTGAAACCCACCGCGGGGTGGGGGGGGGCAGTAGGAAGCCTGGGCCTGGGCCGTGGGCCGTGGGCCAGAACAGCATGTCGCCCTCATCTGCCTCTATCCAATCCTCTGGCGTCTCCGCCTTCAGCCCCAAGGACAGAGGTCCCCCACGCACCCCACAGAGCCCCTAACACCCAGGTTGCACTTACCCCACAGTGGCTCTGAGTTGGGGGGGATTCATGAGATGTTGAAGGCGGGGGTGGTGCTGGGTTTTGCCCCCCTGAGCGGCCTGGCCTGTCACAGCCCTGTCAACCTGCGCCTCCACCTTCCTGCCACCCCCAACATCCGCCAGGTCAGGCTTAGTGCTCACCGTCCTGGGGGTGGGGAGGGCAGTCGGACAAGTCTGGCTGCGACCTGGATCTGGAGGGAGTGGCCCTGCCCTGGGCACCTCCCGTGGGGAGGGGATTTAGTATCCACCTGCAGGTAGGCCTGAGGTTGGGGTCAGAACAGGCAAGGAGGTGCCCACACAGGGTGGAGGTGCCGACAGGTAGGAAGGGCCACTGGCCGGCTGGGTTCTGATGGTGGGGAGTCTCTGACCCCGGGTTTCTGGCGGGGATGCTGGCCACCTATCCTAAAGCCTGGGCCTTCCCTCGTCTGCCCTTGCCTTGAGCCTAATGGGGCCTCCCTAGGGTCTGCCCAGCTCTCTGGGATACCTGTTGGCTTCTCTGCCTGCCTGCCTGGGGTCCTTCCTGGCAGCACTTAGGTCCCCTCCTCCCGGGCGGTTAGCATCTTTTGCTCCCTGTGTCCCTGTTGCCTCTCCACCTCCTCTGCCTGCCTGCGCCCTTCTGTGTTCCTGCTCCCAGTCTCCTCCGCTGGTCTTGGCCTCCTCTGTTGTGGTCCCTCCAGAGCCCACCCCTGAGCCTGCCTGCCCACCTCTCCACGCAGGTCGGGTCCAGATGCCCTGCCCTCGGCCACCCTGGCTCCGCCGCCACCGGGCCCCGCAGGGCTCCGGCCCGAGCAGCCCCGGCAGAGAGGAGAATGAAGGCGAGGGCGAGGAGGACGAAGGGGACGGCAGCCCGGGCCCCATGCTGCCCCCCGCGTCGCCCGTAGAGTGCCTCATCTGCGTGTCGCCCTTCGACGGCGTGTTCAAGCTGCCCAAGCGCCTGGACTGCGGCCACGTCTTCTGCCTCGAGTGCCTGGCGCGCCTGTCCCTGGCCACTGCGGGCGGCGGCGACGCGGTGGCCTGTCCGGTGTGCCGCGCGCCCACACGCCTGGCCCCGCGCCGCGGGCTGCCCGCGCTCCCCACGCAGCTCGCGCTGCTGCCCCGCGGCGCGCGCGCCCCGCCGCCGCGCCCGGACTCCGTGCGCTTCGACCGCCGGCGCGGGCTGCTCTACCTGCGGCCGCCGCCGCTCGCGCCCGGGCCGCGCAAGGGCCGCCCTCCGCCGCCGCCACCGCTGCGCCTCGGCCGCCCTCTGTCCCGCCGCCTGGCGCTGCGCAGCTCGGCCTGGGTCTTCCACGCGGCCGTCGCGCTGGCTGTGCTGGTGGCCGCGGGCCTCGTGGTCTCGGGCGTCTACATCTTCTTCCTCATCCCGCGCGCCTCCACCTCCGGCCCCGCGCGGCCCCAGCTCGCGGCGCTTGCGCCCGCAGCCGGCTTCTGGCTCCCACCCCAGACCCCTGCCTGGACGCCACCACCCGCGGGCCCTGCGCTGGACGCCGCCCCGCCGGAGCCTGCGGAGGACGCGCCGGAGCCCGAGGGGCTTCCCGAGGAGACTGCAGCCGGGCCCTCGGAGCGCAGGTGGGGGGCAGAGGCTGGCCCAGACTGGGCCCCGCGGACACGGGCCGGGCCGAGGCTGTGGGGGTCCGGGTAAGCGCATGTGCGCTGCAGCCTGGTCTCCAGGCCTTGGGACCTTGGTACTAGTCATCCTGGTCCCCGCGGAGGCCTTAGAGGGTGTACGGCAAGCACGCATTTCTCCAGACGGGCCTGGCGGGGTGACTCCTGGCGTCGTAGCGTGGGGAGGGCCCCTCTCAAGGAGCACCCTGGCTCCGGTCCCTGTGGGCATCAGCTGTGGGACCCCCGAGTCTGTAAAGGCGCTGCTGGAAGGCACCCCTAACGCTTGCGTCCGTGAAGGTCCAGTTGGCAGTACCCTGATCCTCATCCCTCGCGAGTCCGTGCGCAGAGACCCCCAGAACCGCTTCGGCAGGGGCCTTGCTAGGGGCATTCCCATCCCCGACCCTCTTAAAGGTCCTCCTGAGTGCGCCCCAGTTCAGAGCCTCGAGAACGTTCATCCTCGGCTGGACCAGGGCTGAAGACTCGGATGTTCGCACCGTTCCTCTGGTTTGCTCCTCTGCTGCCTGTAGGCTGGGCCTGGCAGGATCCAGCGTCTCCATGCTGGCCCTGCCCCGCGGCGGTGCACACCCGACTTGGGGGTGGGTGGCCGGAATGGCCTGCCCGGCGGGGGAGGGCAGTCAGGGCCCGAGCTTCAAAGACTGGGTCCCGTGTTATCAGATTGCGGTGGAGGCCTCCACTTTCCCAGTGGGTAGTGGGTCTGAGAGCCTCCTAATATGCTCTGAGGCAGCTGTGGTCCCTGAGGCTCAGAGAAGTCAACGTGGCCCTCTGGGTCGGAGCGTGCCACGTGATTTCAGGCGGAGGCACGCGCCTGGGCACCCGGCCTGCCCTAGGGTCCCGGCCACCAGAGCCCCCTTAACCCCTTCTCCCTCACTGAATTCTCAGGGCCAGTTACTGCGCCTCCTCCAGGGGCTGACAGCCTTTTGAGGCAACCCTGCTGCATGCCAGGCGGGGAGCCTTTGCCTTCCTTGTGGAAACATCCGGTAGGTGGCGCTCCCATTCCCGGAAGCCTTCCTGGGTTAGTCACCGTCTGCACAGACTGAACATGGGCCCTCTATCTCCCCACCCAGGCCTGGAGACCCCAGGCCGCCTGACTGCCCAGGGCTGGGGTGCTGTCTGTGGCAGGTGGCATCCAGCATTTTCTGGAGAGAAATGTGACTTCTATGGGGCTGGAGGCTCCGGTTGGATCTGTTTACATGTGTGTCCACAGCGCCTGGCACACAGGGGTACCGGATGGTTTTCTAGGGAGTGGCATCCTTGCAAGTGACTAAGAGGCAGCCCTGGAAGCCTACGGCACCCCAGGCTCTCCTGGCTCCCAGCCGCCCCGGCCTAGGCCTGTCAGTGGAGCCCCTGATGGGAGCTTCTGGGTGGGAAGCAGGAGGGAGAGAATCAGGGCGCCCAAGGGAGAGTCTTCCTGCACAGTTCCGGTCCCACCCCTGGGGCCAGTGACACCGGTGCGCTGGATCATGGGGCAGGCACGGCCCGGAACTGCAGGGAGGGTGCCTGGCCCGGTGGGAGCAGAACTGCCTGGCGGTCTCTGTTGTTTTTCCACAGCTGCTGCCACAAATTACCACCAGATCTGTTCCTTAGAACACATGTTATCTTCCAGTTCTGCGGGCCTGAAGTCTTTTTTAGAATCCAAGCCACCACGGTGACAATGCCGGGTCCTTAACCCACTGTGCCACAGTGGAAACTCACAGGCCAGAAGTCTTGAAGTGAGTTTCCCCAAGCTGAAGTTGGCCCGCAGGGCTGGTTCCCTGAGAACGCTCTAGGAGAGAATTTCCTTAGCTTTTCTGTCCTCTGGAGCTGCACTCCTTGGCTTCCTCCTCTGTCCTCAGACACAGCATGATAGCACCTTCCAGTCTCCCTCTTCCACCTGTCAGGACGCCAGGATCGCACTGGCCCACCCCTCAGCCAGGATACTGTCTCTGCCCCCATATCCTTCATGTAGCCAGATCTGCCAAGTCCATTTTACCACGTAAAAGAACAGATTCACAGATTCCAGGATGAGGATCTGGATAACCACGGGGTCTTCCACCTCCCCCTGTGCATCGTCCCCTCCTCCGCCCCAGGCTGGGAGGGTTTGGGGGGGAGTAGAACTGAGGGGGAGGGGCCCAGCCCGGGCGGGCGGGCGGGCGGGGGTGGGGTGCGGCGGAGGGGGGCCTTGGCTGCAGTGCCCAGAAGAGGAGGAGACAGCACCTTCTGCCTGAGGGTGTCCAAGGAAGGCTGCCTGGAGGAAGAGACCTCAGAGCTGGGTCCTCAAGGGTGCTCGGGGAAACAACAGCTGGCCTTAAGGCAGGGGGACCGGGAGGCAGGCAGCTGGCAGCCGAGGGCGGCGGGCAGGGCTGGCTCTTCCCTGCCCTAACTCACTTCCTCCTCGGGACGGGACTCCGGGGAAGGGTTGCTTCTCCACCCTGCCAGCTGGGAGCCTAAGGCCTCAGTCTCTTTGCATGAAATGAGACTGATGACAGAGCCCAGGGGTCGCCAAGCGTCCCTGTCTGCTGATTGCTACCTCAGTGCCTGCCTGCCCCGTGCCCAGGAACAAATGGGATGCTTCGAACCAACCCGGGGCCTGGATTATGTGAGGATTCTCCCCACACTTGCCTACCGGCCTCTGGCCACGAGGATCCGCGCCCTCCCCGCCTGCCCCTGCCCACCCATCCCTGCTGGATGCCCCCCACGCCGGCCTCCTGACGGTCCCTATGTCTGTGAACATGGCAGGGCGGGGCGGGGGGGCACGTCGAGCTCAGTGTCTGGCATGGTGCTAGGGAGGCTTTCTTCATGGGCCAGACTTTAGTTCTCTCTTCTGCAAAGCCAGAAAAAATAAACTGCTTGCAGGAAGAACTGGTTCATTCACAGGTGTTTATTGAGCACCTGCTGCGCACCAAGGGCAGGCCGGGGATGCCTTGGGAAAAAGGGACTTTTTTTTTTTCTTTTAATTACTCAGTGAATTTTATTACATTTACAGTTGTACAATGATCATCACAACTCAATTTTATAGCATTTCCATCCCAAACCCCCAGCCCATACCTCCAACCCCCCAACCTGTCTCATTTGGAAAACATAAGTTTTTCAAAGTCTGTGAGTCAGTATCTGTTCTGCAAAGAAGTTCATTGTGTCCTTTTTCTAGATTCCACATGCAAGTGGTAGCATATGATGTTGGTGTCTCACTATCTGACTGACTTCACTTAGCATGATAATTTCTAGGTCCATCTATGTTGTTGCAGATGCCGTAATTTCTTTCCTTTTAATGGCTGAGTAATATTCCACTGTGTATATGTACCACATTTTCTTTATCCACTCCTCTGTCGATGGACATTTAGGTTGTTGTCGTGTCTTGGCTGTTGTATATAATGCTGCAATGAACATTGGAGTATATGTGTCTTTTTGAGTCATGGTTTTCTCTGGATAGATGCCCAGGAGTGGGATTGCTGGATTGAATGGTAATTCTATTATTAGTTTTCTGAGGAATCTCCATACTGTTTTCCACAATGGTTGTATCAACTTACATTCCCACCAGCAGTGTAATAGGATCCCCTGGAAAAAGGGACTTTGACGGCAGACAATGCCCGGAAGGCTGAGCAGAGCCATTACCAGTCAACACTGCCTCCCCTCCATGCTCTTGGGAGCCCCCAGCTCCCCCAACCTTTTCCAGGCCCTCCCCCAGGTCTTTTCCGCCAGGGGCTCTGCTGCACTGGGATCCAGCCAGGCTCTCCTCAGAGGGAGGCCTCTGCTCACACCACATCTCCCGCCGCTGGGGCACCCTCTTGTATTCAGGCCAAGGGAACAACCGCTGGATCCTGGACATGAAAGTATCCAGCTCTCAGGTGGGGAAACTGAGGCTGAGGGCTGCACAGGGTGTGGATTTGAACAGGGACCAGACAGCTTTCTGCAAAACTCTTCTCCTCGACTTGACCCCTCGACCCCATGGCTAGGCAGCCTCGTGTTTCCTTCCTCCCCGCCCGGCCCCACAGCCACAGCTCTCTCCTTCATCCTCCAAAAGTTCTCCATCCTTTGCTGCTCTTATGGTGTTAACAAATTAATTTTAGGGGAGTTTCTGTCGTGGCTCAGTGGTTATCGAACCGGACTAGTATCCATGAGGATGCAAGTTCGATCCCTGGCCTTGCTCAGTGGGTTAAGGATCCGGCGTTGCCGTGAGCTGTGGTGTAGGTCGCAGACTCAGCTCAGATCCCGCGTCCTGTTAGACCCCTAGCCTGGGAACCTCCATATGCTGCGGGTGCGGCCCTAGATAAGGCAAAAAGATAAATAAATAAATAAATAAATAAATAAATAAATAAATAAATAAATAAATAAAAACGTACTTAACAGTGCACTGTTCAGCCTATAACAAATATACTTGCCTGTAACAGCACGATGGAGGTGGGTGGGATAAAGCTGTATTGGTCTAAGGAGATGACTCCACAAAGTAACTTGAATCTAATAAGTGCCATAAGTAATGTTAATAAGTGGCATCAGTAATAAATATTTTTCCAACCTCATCGAATTCTGCACTTGAAGTCAGTGATGTCATTGCATCTTACTGCCCCCGGGGCCAGGGCAGCTAAGGGAGACCGGGCACTCGCCACAGTCACCGCTCCTACTGGGCTTAGTGGGGCCTCCCCAACTCTAGCGCCCTGCCCGCGCCGGTTTCCGCACTTTGGGAGCCTTCTCCTCTCGTCGACGCCGTGTTTCCCCTCCTGGCGCGAGTGCAATGTCGAAATTCGACACCGGAGTTCAGCTACGCTGCGGCGGAGCCCCTCCCCTGGGCTGTCATTGGCTAAGTCCCTTCGTGCGCTCATGGGAAACGTAGTCCTCGCTGGCCCGAACGAGGTCATAGGTGATGAGGGCTCCGCGTTAGGGGGTCCAAGGGGCAGCGAGGGCGGGACTTCCGGCGTTGCCCTGCGGTTCCAGTTTTGCCGCCGCTGGCGGTCCGTGCGAGCGTTTGGAGGGCAGCTTTTGCACCACAGAGCCCATCCTGGCGGAGGGAAGTGCAGCGACCCTCGCCGCACCTGTGACCCGGAGCATAAACCCCCTTTCCTGAGACTGGCGGTGCCATCCTGAGACCCTCTCGGCTTAGCTCCCAGTCTCTGGGAGTATTTTCCTTGTTGGCATCGGGCTCCTGCTGGTACGGATCTCAGCTGCGTCTACCCACGGTTTCCGATGGCCCAGGAGGCGCAGGTGAGTGGGAAGGCCCCCACCCCGTCCCGAATCTCATCACCTGGCTCCCCACCCGGCGGGTCCAGACTCCGAAGGAGCACTGGAGAGGTGAGGGAGGCTGGGACAGGTGAAGGCACAGCCTATGCGAAGTGTTACCCACCAGGGTTCTTGGCTTTCTTAGTCAATACAGATTAATAAGAGACTGGATAAGAAGTTCAGGCCAGGTTTTATTGGCACTCGTGTTGCAGCATTAGGGAGCGAAAGCAAGTAACAGGTTTCCTTGCGCACTCTGAGGATGGGGCCAAGTGGTTTCTTTTATGGGGTGAGGGTGGGTCCAGGTGTCTAGCGAGAGGGGTGGCTTAGGTGGTCTGCCCGCTCCCTTGGTGGTGCTATGTGAAGGGTGTATTTTCATAATTTGCATGTGTTTGTGTGTGTGTGTGTGTCTTTTTAGGGCCATGCCTATGGCATATGGAGGTTCCCAGGCTAGGGGTCGAATCCGAGCTGCAGCTGCCAGCCTGCACCGCAGCTAAGCAACGCCAGATCCCAGCCGCGTCCCCGACCTACACCTTAACCCACTGAGCGAGGCTGGGAATCGAACAGCGTCTTCATGGATACTAGACGTGTTGGTTACAGCTGAGCCAGGACGGGAACTCCCTGCTGGCAATTATTTTTAGTCCTTTTCAGTTTCTCTCTCTTTTTTTTTTTTTTCCTTTGCTGGGGAAGAGTTTATCCAGGCGCAGGCACTGCATCAAAAGTTCACAGGTTCCAGCCTGTCTCAAAAGCAGAAAAGGAAGAGGGTTGGGGGTCTCGGAGCTCCATATGTGGTTCCTGGCGGTTGGGTCGAAGGGTGGGGAGCTCGCTGTGCAGACCTGGAGGATCTCCTTGGCAGTGGGCGGTTGGAGGTGTGGGGAGGACCTGGGAAGGATGGGATTGCCGCTGCTGTCTGTGGTAGCGCTCTGAGAGTGCAGAGTGACGTTTGGGAAGTGCCGGGGTGGACTGGTGAGGCTGTGCTGAGGGGAGCTGCACCGTGCTGCAGTACAGAGCTGCGCGCGTGGCGGGCCAGCAGGGCACGCTGGGGGGCCCTGGGACCGGGTTCTCAGGACTAAAAGGGCAAGGTGAGCCTAAGGTTTGTTACTTCTGAATGGTGATCTCTGGGACACAGAGGGAATTGACTGGCTGGAGATGAGGTGGGTCTTGTGTGCTTGGCGGGGTACATGAGTGGCATCTGTCTGGTCACCACCAGGCTGTTATGGGCTTCCGCGTTCAGCGCTGCAGGGCAACAGGGAATCCTGGAAGAGAGACGGCGCGCTATAACAAAACACACAAGACTCTTTTTAGATTTAGA